>JAGIQG010000001.1:160552187-161110458 GCA_024679065.1 Sphyrna mokarran
ATGCAGCCAGCAGTCTCTTCTTAAAAGTGGTCCCTGCCAAATATGAGAAATTGCAACAAGTAACAGCAGCATTCATTGAATATTATTGCTGCAGTTCTGAACAATCAAACTGGAATGTCAGGATGCAAAGAAGGCTCCAAGGTCACAGATGTGGCACTGGAAGCTGCAGGAATGGACATCAACAGAAGGGATATTGTGATCTTATGTGGAGGGGGTGCAATGTTGCAGGACAGCCTCAAGGATAAGCAAAAGGATTGGGATAGGTGGTTAGGGATGTCAGTTCCTGATGTCTGGGTGTGATGATCTGGCACGAGAAGTCTAATGAGCTCATGCAGGTATTCAAGGTCAGTGAATGCATCTTCATATGTTATCTCTGATTCAATGTTTTGTTCGCCTTTCACATAGTTCAATAAACTATATCTTCACCACTCACTTAACAGCACTCCTTGTTATTCAGAAGACATGGCTAAATCTAGATACTACAGCTCATTGACACCACACACTGCCTCATATCCACCTTTTGCTAGCTTCATTTATCTATCTCTAATTTTCAGCTCTGGCATGGACATTACTTAAACACAACTCAATTCAGTCATTGTTATTCTTCCCTCCCTGTTACTGAACAGAATGGACGGAAGGATATCTTCAGCTCTTAAAGCATCTAAAGGAGATAGTTTTTGGTTACATGTGGCCTGCCCTGACATAGCCCCTAGCCTCCAGCATCTCTGAAACACTCAGAATGAATGATTTTCCCTTATGCCTCTTCTCAACTTTCAGTCTCCATTTCATCCTGCAATCTGCTGAATTTAAGCATGCAAGATGATGATGGCCAGCTACACTCCCCATTGTAAACCCCAAATGAATATTTGTGGATGTCTCCTCAGAATCTCCCCAGATGATTGTCATACAAGAGATCTCAAACTCCTTTCCCAAAACATACTTTAAAATCATAGAATCCCTACAATGCAGCAGGAGTTCATTTGGCCCATTGAGTCTGCACTGATCAAAATCCTACCCAGGCCCATCCCTTAGCCTCAAATATTTATCCTGCTAGTATTTACCCTGACATAAGGGGCAATTTAGTAAGACCAATCAACCTAATCCGCATATCTTTGGAATGTGGGAGGAAACCGAAGTACCTAGAGAAAACACGCAGATAGGGGAGAACATGCAAACTCAGCATAGGCAGTGACCCAAAATGGGAATTGAACCTGGGTCACTGGGAGTAGTGCTAACCACTGTGCCACCTCAAAAGTAGCAGTAAAGAATAAGCAACCTTCATGAAGCCATCTTATACCAAGTTTGTCATATTGCATGTCTAAAACGTGTGCAATTTTTGGCAGGCTTAGAGTAGATTGTATAGAATCAGTTTGCCGTCATCTGAAATTGTTCAATCCCCTCTAAATGCCTGTCAATTACTCATGCTGGACGGGTAGCAGCAATCCTCTAACGTCTCTCCCAAAAGGTTTTTGATCATGTCACAGCCTAGACAGCAAGTACCAAAAGTCTATTCAACCACAGGAAAAAGATAAGTGGCCAGATTTTCTCTCACAATACTGCTTTTCCTGAGCAGTTTGCATTCCATAATCCAGTCCAGGTTTTTCAAATGACACTTTCAAACAAAGCTTCCACTCCACTTTTAACATCAAATCTTGTCCAGAATATTTTACCAACCCATTTAAGGTTTATTTGTCTTAAAGGTCCCTATACAAATTCTTGAAATCGAGCCACTGATTTACTCAATTATTTCAAATAATGTCTCACAAACTGTAGCAATCTCACAAACCTTAGCACGATCCAATGTCTTTTCACATTTTATGTGACTTTACTGAACAGTAATCTATTCTTGTTCTCAGTTTCCTTTATTCTATGCTGGACTTTAGATAACCATTACTCTGTAGCATGGCTTTTCTTCTAGCACAGCTGGGAGAGTTAAACTAAGTAAGAAGTCTCACAACACCAGGTTAAAGGCCAACAGATTTATTTGGTTGCACAAGCTTTTGGAGTGCTGCTCCTTCATCAGGTGAGTGAAGAGTTGGGTTCACAAACAGGGGACATATAGGCACAAACTCAATTTACAAGAGAATGTGAGTTTCAACAGGTAATCAGGTCTTTACAGATACAGATAATGTGAATGGAGAGAGGGTTAAACATAGGCTAAAGAGGTGTAAATTGTCTCAAGCCAGGATAGTTAGTGAGATTTTGCAAGCCCAGGCGTGTTTTGGGCATTACAGATAGTGTGACATGAACCCAAGATCCTGGTTGTGGTCGTCCTCATGTATGCGGAACTTGGCTATCACTTCTTGCTAAGGATAAGGAAGATGTCCTCCTGTTGCTAAACAATGCTGATGCCTTTTATTTATTTTTCACACTGTAGCCCTCTCCAGGCACAATAGAAACTTAGTGGGAACTTAACCAACTCCCACACATGCAAAGACCTTTGCCCAGCATGAATCTAACTATAGGTTTTATCCTTCCAATTAATTAACTTATTAAAGTTAATTAATTTAATTAACTGCCCAGTCATAGTATCCCTGGAAGGAGCTGGGAGGATTATGATGAACAGGCCCTGTCACCTAATCTGATGCTCACAGCCCATTCATGGCATCACATGTGATTTGAGACTGGTATAGATTTGGGATCCATGGTGCTGCTGACATTTTATTCTACGTGATATTGCTTGGTATTGCTCAGTTTGGATTCTACCAGGGCTACTAGCTCTAGCCCTGCCTGGTCTTGATGCCTCAGCCTAAATATGGTTGAAAGAATTTGAGCCATTTGAATATCACGCAATGATGGACAATGACTTTGCCAGAAAGACCGATATTCATAAATAAACATAAAGGGCAGGGAAGGCTATGGTTTAATGTCTCAGCAAAAGCAAAATAATGACATTGCCAACAGTATGAAATTCACTCAGTACTGCACTGAGAAGATTAAATATATGTTCATGTCTCTGCTGTGGGACTTGAACCTATATCATTTTACCCAGAGGCAAGAATGCTTGAGCCACAGCTGACACCTTAGCTCAAGCAAGTAGTTATAAACAGGAGTGAGGAAATAACCATATTAAATAGTCTGGAGTTGAGGTCTTGGGGCTCTATGATAAAAAGATACTAATTAACAATGGGAAGTTAATTTTGAGTGTCCACAAAACAGTGGACAAACTTAGTTAGGATTTGCTGATGCAGGAATTATGGTCTCTTTGGCCCGTGAGATTCCCATTAACAGTCTTCATCAGTATTTCAGTCAACAATTTTAAAGTGTGTCCACTTGTCAGCATTTATTGATAAATCAGTGGCAGGACGGAGATTTGGTGTGTGCTGTGCTTCAGAGAATGCTGCAGAAATCTTTCCTTATGTGCACATAGCCAGTAATTAAAAGGTAGCTGCCACACTAACAGTGTAAATAGATAATATCCAGGTTTCGTACTTCTTAAAGAATGCAAAGCTTGTGAGCAGTTTTGAGAGGTGGAGATTCTGGAGACTGTTGAATGCAATAATTCTCCAATATTTGATGATTAATATGCAATCTATTCATTAACTGTGATTGCAATTCAAATGAATGGGATACTTTGGAGAAAATAAAAATTACATTTCGCACACAAAAAAAGGAGAAACAAATGCTTCCCATGGGGCATTTTGTCAAAGTTATTGTGTATATGTCCTTTCAATAAACAAAATCCACACAGAACAAACACAATGGACAGAATTCTCCAGCTGTTCACACCAGTGGGATTTACTGGTCTCACCCACACACCTATCTGCAGGTTACCCAGTGGCACAGGGTAGGGCTTCAATGGGAAATCCCATTGACAACAGCAGGACCAGAGATTCCCACCACCAGTGTTGCCTCCCGCCGCCAAAAACACATGGCTGAGAGGTCGGAGAATCCTGCCCCATGATAACACATGAGTAGTGACTTTAAAATACTTACAATTAAAACACTATAATTAACAATTGCCTCTTCAACCAATTTTTATAATTGCATACAATAATATCATGAAATCATAAAATGGTTCCAGTACAGAAGGAGTCCATTCAGCCTGTGCCAGTTCTCTGCAACAGCAACTTAACTAGTCCTTCCCGCATTGCTTTGCAAATCTTTCATCTTTGGGCAATTATTTAACTTCCTTTTGAAAACCTTGATTTCGTCTGCCACTATCACACCCTTGGACACTGAATTCCAAATCCTAACCACTGATTGTGTAAACTTTTCCTTATTTTGCCATTGATTAATTTTCCTATTACTTTTAAATTGATATCCTCTGGTTCTTGACTCTTCCACCAATAGAAAATATTTCTCTTTATCTGTCTCAACCCCACATGATTTTGAATATCTGCATAAAATTTCCTCTGAAAATTCCTTTCTCTAAGGAGAAAAATAGCATATTCCAATCTACCCACGTAGCTGAAGTGACACGTTCCTGGAAAAATTCATGTAAATATTTCCTACACCCACTTCACATCCTTTCATATCAATTGATCACTTCCCTCAGTGGTCTGTTCAAAATATATATTGAAAAGTTAACAATTAGTTCATTACTTTGTTCTGATTTCAATGAATAATTATCACTTTTTTGTTGATTCAGAGGTAAAATTTTAATGCCTGATTAATTTGGTTGATATTTTGTTAGAAATTTCACAGACTAAAAAGATGGTGATTGTTCATAAATGAACTGGTTAGAAGAAATCATTGTTGAAAAATTGTTTTAAATAATTAAGTAATAATTTTCCCCAATTTAATATGAAATTACATATAACAATTTCTATCATTTTTATTCATTTTGTTTGATACTTACCTTAAACCTTGAGAGTAATATACACATTACACTCTCAATCCTATTGTTTCACATTGGGGCTCGGCAGTTCTTTTGCATTCAATTAGTGAAATTGCTTAAATAAGAGGGGATTAAAAATATTTCCTTGCTAAGCTTTTGAGCATTCTATGTAAAACAAAATAGAATTTATAATTTTAGCGCACAACTACCTTGCATTGTTAATTGTGTTCCATTTCCAGACCTCTTCGAACTGGCAGTGGTATTTTAATAAGTACCTTACAGAGAGAGTCCCGCATCATCTTGAGTGATACCTTTGATCATCAGCTTTGTATTTGTTTTGCTAATGGTATAAGAGAGTCTATTGTCGTAAATTATAGTTTCAGTTGAACTGGTTGAATTAAGTTTTGAGTCTTGATCCAATCAAACCTTACACTATCCATCTGTAGATCCTCTTCACAAGAGTACTCCATATTGATTGTTTTTTACTGAGGGACCTTTATTTCTGGAGGAGATTGAGAGATCAATCCTCTCTGGTTCTCCTGTCAAGGGAAGAAATTATTAATTTATGATAATCGACTATTTTTGACTGAGAATGTAAAGGTAAATTCTCTATTTACAAGAATAACATTTAAAGACCTTGTTTGAACATATGGAAGATATTTATTACATATATATCCAAACATACTTAATGCAAATAATAATGTCCAAATGTGTGCGGGTTAGGTTGATTGGCCATACTAAAATTGCCCCTTAGTGTCCTGTGATGTGTAGGTAAGAAAGATTAACGGGTAAAATAGGGAGGGATATGGGGGTAGAACATGATGGGGTTGTGATTGGTGCAGACTCAATGGACCAAATGGCCTCTTTCTGCACTGTAGGGTTTCTACAATTCTATCCTACTTACATTCTGTTAATCAACTGTTTCCAGTAGCAGAATAGAATAGTGGGTCCACCCATTTTATTTTAGAAAAGTATAAATTAATAGCTAACCTTCTGTTACTTGAAGCTATATATTGGTGCATTGCAGTGTCTTTATTAACTGCAGGTAATTGCCATTAAGGCCATTAAGCTGAGAATCTACTACATCAGTACACAGCATATCGTTTCGTGAGTTAATCACAGGAGCACTTCATTCTGAAGCAAACTCAGAAACTTCAGTGTTCTCTAGGTCTGCTGTTAGGGAAGAAAACTGAGTAAACTAGAGAATGTTTTCCAAGGATGAGATAAAAGTGTTTTCTTAATTGTTGAATTTACTTTTACATCTACTTTATCAATACAGAGAAATGTCAAGTGAAAAAAGAGATGGAATTAAGATAGGTAGAATGAAATGGTGATTCCAGACAAAGACTAAGATATATGGAAAAATTAACTACTTAGCACTATTGCTTAAAACTTTATGATGCTTACTACCAACAAGTGATTGATTTGATGGAAGGATCAATTATAAATGATAATCTTCTATATTTTCCTAATGATTTGATTTATTGTCACATATTAACATGTAGTGAAAAGTATTGTTTCTTGCGTGCTATACAGACAAAACATACTATTCATAGAGAAGGAAACAGGAGAGTACAGAATGTAGTGTTACAGTCATAGCTCGTGTGTAGGGAAAGATCAACTTAATGCAAGGTAGATCTTGAGGCTGTTCTTAAGTCTGTTCTTTACCCACATGTGTTCTTTAGCACATGACCTCAGACTTTTATATTTTTTTCCATTGGAAGAAGGTGGAAGAGAGAATGTGCAAGGTTCTTAATTATGCTGGCTACTTTGCCTAGGCAGAGGGAAACGTAGACAGTCAATGGATGGGAGGTTGGTTTGTGTGATGGACTAGGCTACATTCATGATCTTTTGTAGCTCCTTGCAGTATTGGTCAGAGCTATATCAAGCTGTGATACAACTGAAAAGAATGCTTTCTATGATATATCTGTAAAAGTTGGTGAGAGTCATAACTGACATGCCAAGTTTCCTTAATCTTCTGACAAAGTAGGTGTGTTGGTGGGCTTTCCTAACTATAGTGTGGCATAGAGGAACCAAGACAGGAAGTTGGTGATCTGGATACCTAAAAACCTGAAGCTCTCAACCCTTTCTACTTTGTCCATTGACGTAGTTAGGAGCATGTTCTCCTTTACGCTTCCTGAAATCGATAACAATCTTCATCATTTTGTTGACATTGAGGGACAGATTATTGTTGCCGCATCAGTTCACCAGATTCTCTAGCTCATTTCTGTACTCTGTCTCATCATTGTTTGAGATCCAACCCACTACGGTGGTGTCATCAGCAAAATTGAAAATCAAATTGAGGGGAATTTAGCCACATAGTCATAGGTGTATAAGGAGTATAGTAGAGGGCTCAGCCTTGTGGGACACCAGTGTTCAGGATGATCTTGGAGGAGGTGTTGTTGCCTGTCCTTACTGATTGTGGTTTATGAGTTAGGAAGTTCATGCATGCATGCATTTATATAGTGGGCTGAATAATATATTGCATTTCAGTGAATGAGGCTTTCACCCAAAAGAATCATAAGAATCATAGGAATTGTTGTCGGTATTTAAACCCTTCAAGCCTACACCACCATTTAACACATAGAATCTTAGAAGGCAACTCCCCCTTTGATTCCATGTATTAAATGGCGGTGTGAACTCCCACTGAAAAAAAAGCGTAATTTACTCCAGTTTTTCCACAAATTTGACATTTTGGACTTTCTTGGGAGAATCCCGCCATAGAATTCCTACAATGCAGAAGAGGCCATTCGGCCAAATGATCTGCATTGATTCCTTGACAAGATATCCTCCATAGGCCCTTTCCCTGCAACCCCACAAATTTACCACTTCGGGAAGTGGTAAATAGATAATGATATTGATGTACTTGTTTTTATCCTACAGGTACTTTGGTCCACCTTGTTGTCTAATGAGGGGCATACATGCGATGGGTCATGAGAGGGCTGCTCTTGGATTTTTTTCAAGAGTATTCTAGTGCTTCACGTCATTAGTGTACGCTTGACTTGGACCATTTGATGGGCAACACGACAGCTCAGTGACTACCGCTGTGCTGTGCAGATTAATGGATTTGGGCCTGTGTCTGTGGGAGTTTGCGCATTCTCCCCGTGCTTGCATGAGTTTTCTTCGGGTGCTCCGGTTTCCTTCCACATCCCAAAGATGTGCTCTTAGGCTAATTGGCAAAACAAATTCTGCTTAAATTGTCTCAAATTTGGTTTTTAATCCATAGATCTATAAACATGGACGGGGGTCACGGGTAGAGGTGGGAACATCGGGGTGGGGGCGCAGGCTCATTGGGCCGAAGGGCCTGTTTCCCGTGCTGTTTTGTTCTTTGTTCTATCCCTATTTTAAATCAGTTTTCTATACCTCTCCATTCCCATTCTGTTCATGTGCCCATCTAAGTATTTCTTCAATAATTCCAGAGTGCCTGCCTCCACCACTTTACTTGGCAGCGCATTCTGTACTCCCACCACCCTCTGTGTGAAAAAACTCTCTCCAGCATCCAAATTATACCTTACCCCCCTCACCCTAAGCCCGTGACCCCTCGTGCTATTTGAGTCCATCCTAGGAAAAAGCTTAACCCTGTTTACTCTATCTATACCCCTCATAATCTTGTACATCTCTATTAGATCTCCTCTAAGTCTACGTCTTTCTAAGGAAAACAGTCCCAATTTGCCTAACCTCTCCTCGTAACTCAGACCTTCCATACCAGACAGCATCCTGGTAAACCTCCTCTGCACTCTCTCCAGAGTCTCCACGTCCTTCCGGTAGCAAGGCAACCAGAACTGGACGCAGTATTCCAAATGAGGTCTAACCAATGTTTTATACAACTGCAACATTAAAGACCAGCTCTTGTACTCTATACCCCTTCCTATAAAGGCTAGCATACCATATGCTTTTTTCACAACCTTCTCCACCTGCTCTGCCACCTTCAGAGACTTATGCATCTGCACCCCCAGGTCCCTCTGCGTATCTGTACTCTTAATAGGTCTATCCTTTATCATATACCTCCCCCTTACATTCTTTCTCCCAAAATGCATCACCTCGCATTTATCAGGATTGAATTCCATCTGCCATCTGTCTGCCCAAGCTACCAGCCTGTCTATATCCTGCTGCATCGCCTGACAGTGCTCCTCACTATCCGCAACTCCAGCCATCTTTGTATCATCTGCAAACTTGCTGATCACTTCACTTACTCCCTCTTCCAAGTCATTTATATATATTACAAATAGAAGAGGTCCCAGTACCGAGCCCTGCAGCACACCACCAGTGACTGACTTCCAGCTAGAAAAACACCCTTCAACTATTACTCTCTGTCTCCTATTACTAAGCCAGTTACTTATCCATCTAGCTACTTGTCCTTGTAACCCATGAGCCTTGACCTTCTCAACTAACCTCCCATGAGGGACTTTGTCAAACGCCTTACTGAAATCCATATAGACGACATCAACGGCTCGCCCTTCGTCGACCGTTTTCGTCACTCCTCAAAATATTCTACCAGATTTGTAAGGCATGACCTCCCCTTAACAAAGCCATGCTGCGTATCCCTAATCAGATCGCTACGCTCTAAGTGCCTATACATCCTATCTCTAAAAATTCCCTCCAACAGCTTCCCTTCCACTGACGTCAAACTCACCGGCCTATAATTTCCAGGGTTATCCCTACTACCCTTTTTAAACAACGGTACAACATTAGCTATTGTCCAGTCCTCTGGGACCTCACCTATGTCCAAAGAAGAGACAAAGATTTGCGTCAGAGGCCCAGCAATTTCACCTCACACCTCCCTATACAGCCTGGGATAAATGCCATCAGGCCCCAGAGATTTATCAGTTTTAATGCTCTCTAGAAGCTCTAACACTTCTTCCCTCGGTATGGATATAGACAGTCATATAGACAGTCATCCAAGGTCGGAATTGAAGCTGGGTCCCCAGCGCTATAAGGCGGTAGTGCTAACCATTGTGCTAACCTATTCCATTATGTGGAATGAATCGAATTAGCTGAAGACTGACATCTACTGGCCCACAGCTCCCTCAGAGACAGGAGCTGTCAACAAGCCCCTCTCCTTCGTGAATACCGACACAAAGTATTCATTCAGGATCTCCACCATTCCTTCGGGCTCTAAACACAGTTCCGCTCCTCTGTCCCTAAGAGGTCCAGGGGCACAGCATGCTGTGAAGCACAAGTCTTCAGTAATATTGCCAGAATACTGCTAGGGCCCATTGCCCTTCCAGTATCTAGTGCCTTCAGCCATTCATAGAATTCCTAGAGTGCAGAAGCAGACCATTTGGCCCATCAAGCCAGCACCAACGGCAATCATATCTAGGCTCTATCCTTGTAAACACACATATTTATCACCTCCTGACACTAAGGTGCATGGCCAATCCACCTACATTGCACGTCTTTGGATTGTGGGAAGAAACAGAAGCACCCAGAACAAACCCAACCAGATACAGGGAGAACATTCAAACTCCACATAGACAGTCATCCAAGGTCGGAATTGAAGCTGGGTCCCCAGCGCTATAAGGTGGTAGTGCTAACCACTGTGCTAACCTATTCCATTATGTGGAATGAATCAAATTAGCTGAAGACTGACATCTATGATGTTGGGATCTCTATAAGATCTTGAGATAGATCATCCACTTGGCACTCCTGGCTGAAGATTGATGCAAATGCTTTAGCCTTATCTTTTGCACTGATGTGCTGAGCTTCTCCATTATTAAGGTTGGGGATATTTGTGGAGCCTCCTCCTGCAGTGAGTTGTTTAATTGTCCACCACCATTCACAGCTTGATGTGGCAAGGCTGCAGAGCTTAGATCCAATGCATTGGTTGTGGGATCGCTTAGCTCTGTCTATCACATGCTACTTATGCTGTTTGGCACACGAGTAGTCCACTGTTGTAGCTTCACTAGGTTGGTATCTCACTTTTAGGTATACCTCGTGCTGTTCCTGGCATGTCATCCTGCACTCTTCTTTGAAACAGGGTTGATTCCCTAGCTTGGTGTTAATAGTAGAGTAAGGGATATGCCACCAACAGTGCTATTAAGTGGCACTTACAGAGCAATAATCTGCCAACTTACACACTGTTTGGGGTCCACCAAATCCATTTGGCTCCTGACCTCATTGTAGCCTTGGTCTAATCATAATTTGATGACGTTGAATGTGACTGCCCCTGATGGAATGACATGCATTTGATGGAATGTGGCATTAAGGCGCCCAAGTCAATGGGAATTAAGGAAATGTTTGCAGAACTCAAAATGGGTGTAATTTTTTGGGGCCAATTGTCTCAGTTCCAGGACATCCTGCCGATTGGCAGGAGGTCCTCAGAATAGTGTTCTAGGCCCAAACATTTTCAGCTACTCCATCAATGACTTCCAACAAAAGGTCAGAAGTGGGGATGTTCACTGATAATTGCATAATATTCCATAACATTTGCAACTCTTCAGCTATTGTCTATACGCTTGGCCTTGATTCTGGTTGAATACAATTTTGCTGCTGTGGTGGTCCATAGCTGGTCATGATTTCCCCCTTTAGCAATGTAGTAGTGCCACAAAACATGATGGTGGATATCCTCAGTGGATAGTCCATGTTCACTCTTCCTGTCATGGATGTTGTGCTGGGAGGTGAAGATGAAGTAAGTTATCTTCTTCCCTTTTGATGATTCCTTCACTATGTGTTCTTTAGGGGCTGACCAGCTCAGTCAGTAATGATGTTATTTTGAAGAACATTTTGTGCCTTTGCTACCCTCTAAATGGTGTTCAACGTTGAGGAGTACTGATTCATCAGGTCAGTCAGTATATGGTGATCAGCAGGACTGCCCATGCAATCTAGAATCAATGTTGAGGACTTTCAGAGCATCAGCTCCAGAGACCCAGGTTCAATTGCAACCTTGGTGACTTTGTGGAGTTTGCATATTCTCCCTATGTCTGTCTGAGTTTCCACAGTCCAGAGATGTGCAAGGTACATAGATTGCCCGTGCTAAATTGTCCCTTAGTGTCCCAAGATCTTAGGTTAGATGCATTAGCCAAGGTAAATGGGTTAGTAGGGATAAGGATGTCGGGATGCCGGTTTTGGACTAGGGTAAGCACAGTAAGAAGTTTCACAACACGAGGTTAAAGTCCAACAGATTTATAAATAAACCTGTTGGACTTCAACCTGGTGTTGTGAGACTTTTACTGTTACAGGGATAAGGCAGAGGATAAGATACTTTGTCAGAGTAGGTGCAGATCAATGGGTCTAATGGCCTCATCTGCACTGTAGAGTGGCACAGTAGTTAGCACTGTTGCCTCACAATGCCAGGGATCCAGGTTCAATTCCTGGCTTTGGCCGCTATCTATGTAGAGTTTGCACATTCTCCCCATGTCTGCATGGGTTTCCTCTGGGTGCTCCAGTTTCCTCCAACAATCTGAAAGATGTGCTGGTTAGGTGCATTGATCCAAACAGTTGGAGTATGGCGATAAGGGAATTTCACAATGACTTCATTGTAGTGTTAACGTAAACCTTACTTGTGACTAATAAATTAATAAACTTTAACTTGTACTGATTCTTAAATCATAGAATACAAATGGATTTATGTTTATTTCATTAATTTAGATTGTAACTTGTTGAGACCCCTGCACTGATCCATGATCATCTGCTATTAGTCAGAATTGTCTCTTTAGCTTAACATTTTAATTCCAACAGAAAACTAACTTTTACCAGCATTTTGCTTAGCTTTCAGCACAAAATCCTGCTCTTCATAGCTGCTGCTCTTCCAATAGCAATAATTCTACTCTCTCCTTCCCTCTGTGTCTTGTCTCAAATGGCAGCTGTTCCTTTTTTCTGTGCCAAGGTCTGAAAATTGTTTTCAATAGGTTTTGATTTGGATTTTTCACTGTAACAACCAGATCACATGAGCCTGTCTCTGGGAAGAGGTTCACTATGATCACCTTTCACTGATTCAGAATAGTAAATTTCACCTCAAACTCATGGAGATATTTTTAAGATCAATCATCTTGTGAAGTCCAATGCTCACAATACGGTGAAGGAATGGAAATATAGTTCCAAATCAGAATGGTATGTAGTTTGGAGGTTGTTATAGAGACTTCTCAATTACACCTTTTGAGGTCAATTAATTTGTTATGTTTCATTCATTGCAGAGATAGTAAACAATACATGGAGATTGCTTCCCATCATGTATTAACAATTATACGCAGTCAAGTTTATATTAAAAGGCAGCAAGAGACAAACTCTAAGTATTGATAGCCTGTTAATGATCAGAGATGAACTCTGATGAATATTGGTTGTCTACTATTGTCCACTCATAGACTTCATCTCTCTTTAACTACCCTGCCATGACAATGTTATGGATGTTCACAATGCTCAGATGGTTCCTACTATTTTAAACACACAAAATTTATATAACCCACATTAATGCTTATTTTCTTACACAGATTTACATTATTAACTAGCTCAGCTTATTATCTTTGTTCTCAACTGACTCAGGTTGGATCATAAGCAGCAGGGGTCTGAGTACCAGCACCAAGGAGTTTTCCTACATAACTTCTTGTCAAGCTAATGCTGGAGGGACCTTCACATAGCCAAGAAACTATGTTCCCTGACTGAAAATTCCTCACAACAGAGAGAAACTTGCAGATGGTGGTGTTCCTTTGTTTCTTCTACCCAAGTCCTAAGGTGGTAGAGACTGTGGAATTGGAAGGTACCGTCAACGGAGTCTTGGTGAGTTGCTGGAGTACATCTTGTATGCCACCATGTGTCAATGGTGGAGGGAATAAATGTTTAAAGTGGTTTATGGGGTGCTGATCAAGTGGACTGCTTTATCCTGGATGGTGTCAAGCTCCTTGAATGTGAGCTGCACTCACCCAGACAAGGGGAGCATATTCCCTCACACCTATGCCTTATGATTGTAGGACAGGCTGGGGAGAGGGTCAAGAGATGAGTTACTTGCCCTCAGAATTCAGAGCTTCTGACTTATTCTAATGACCACAATATTTATATTGAATTTCTAGTCAATAAACCTCAGGATTTTGACAGTTGGGTATTCAGTGACAGTGTCAGTGAGTGTCAAAGGAAGACAGGTGGATTCTCTTTCGTTGGAGATAATTATTGTAATGCTACTTGCTAATTATCAGGCCAAGCTTGAATATTGTCCAGATCTTGCAACATATGGACACAAACTGTTTTAGTATCTGAAAAGTTACAAGAGGCATTGAAAATTGTGCAATCATCAGCAAACATCCCACTGGACATCATGGAGGGAAGGTCATTGATGAAGCAGCTGAAGATGGTTGGGCCTAGGATACTACCCAGAGGAAATCTTGCAGCAATGTCCTGGAACTGAGATGATTGGCCTCAAACAACTACAACCAACTCCTTTTGTGTTACATATGATTGCAATCTCTTTGCTAATTCCCATTGACTCGAGTTTTCCAGAACTCCTTGATTCCACATTGGGTCAAATGCTGCCATGATGTCAAGTATACTCACCCAAGTTCAGCTCCTTTGACCAGTATTGGACCAAAGCAGTAATGAGGTAAGGAGAGAAGTGGCCCTGGCTTGTACTAATGACCAGAATAGTTCAAGCTGTGTATCAGTGAGCAGTGCTGTGTAAATGTCGATTAGAAGCACTATTGATAACCTCTTCCATCATTTTGCTGATGATCTAGAGAAAGGTGATGAGATGGTAATTGACGAGATTGGATTTGTCCTTTTTTTTGTGGACAATATGGGATATTTTCCATATTGTCGAATAGATGCCAGTGTTGTAGCTATACTGGAACAGCTTGGTTAAGGACACATCTAGCTCTGGAGCACAAGTCATCAGTATTACTGACGAAATGTTATCAGCTGCAATATGTGGTGCCTTCACCATTTGCTGATGTCACATGGAATGAAATCAAGTTGGCTAAAGATTGACATCTCTGATGCTGGGGATCTCAGGATAAAACCTTGGTGGATCATATATGTGGCACTTTTGGCTGAACGAGATGCTGATGTTTTTGAATCAATCTTTGACCATTACCTTCTCTGACTTGTGCTCGTGTTTTAGCTGGGTTTTGCAACATAAAATTCAGAACAAAGAGCTTCAGTAAGTGGGAGCTTTGATATCTGGAGGGAGGTTTGAAGAAGTACAATGAAGGTCCTGCATTAAGATCACTACTGTGCCATCCCAAACCCCACTAGAAACTGAAGGGAAAATTACCATCAATAAGTAGATGAAACCCACTGATCTCAATAGAAAATAATTTTCTGGTCCAGCCCTCCCACAATGGAACCAGAAATACAACAAACCTTTTGCATGTCTGTCGAATTCTTTATCCCATTTGTGAAGTGTGTGGGATTGGAAAGTTTATGCAATTGTAACTAAAAAAAAAATCCTATATCGAAACATTTCATGCCAATAGCAAAAGCTTGAGAAACCTATTATTTATTTTAAATGCTGCTTAAACATTTCTAGTTTTTTAATTTTCTTTACTTCATTTTAACTGATTTACAATCAGTCTATGACACAACACGCTGCTGGAAGATTTGAGAGAATAATAATTGGAGTGCCTGACTCTACTTTTCTTCTGCTGCTTTCTCACAGCGTAGCGTCTGGCCTTTCACTGATAAATCAGCATGAGAACCTCACTGTGAGAGTGAAGATCCTTAAAGCAGTCACATTCAGCACATTGACATAAACTATTCCTTCATTACCCTGTATAACATTACCTTCATTCCCATAAATATATTTTGAACCACGAATATATTTCCAATCAACTTCCCTACACCTGACCATTCAAATCGTTTATCACTTTTCTGTTACTGTTAGTATACTGTTAGTGTAATTTAAAAAAAATACTAGGACTATCAATTCACAAACATTGCTGTCTCTTATAATTACAAGTCTGCACTGAGGCGTGAAAATGTGTCATTGTTAACTTGTACTGTGATGCAGGCTACACACACCTTGCCAGATGACATGTTGCAATGCTGAATAATGAAGAACAGATTGATACATAAAAATAATATTTTGTGCATCTAGTAGTCTTCAACAAAGGTTTTTCAGTCAGGGACAAGGTAGAAAATTCCTATGTCAATGGATTGAGCCTTTGTAGAGTAGTTAATATTTGACTAGAAGTGATGTTTTTATCTATGTTGAAGGAGAATTGTAGAAAGAGGGTCAGTCAGAATGTCTGCCCAGTAGAAGTAAATGAAAATGCTGTGTTATACACAGGCTGTTGAATATAGCAATGTGATTAACTGGCCTCTGAAATGGCCTTGCAAACCATTCAATTGTATCAAGCCATTACAGAAAATTTAAAAAGGAATAAAATCGATGGACCAAAATATGATAGTAGGGCCTGCGTAGGATTATGTTTGGTGCAGACTCGATGGGCCGAAGGATGTCTTTCTGCACTGTGGAGTTCTATATTTCTATGTTTCTATGGCCACCCCTCATCAACATAGCACGGAAAATGGCAATGGCACACCCAGTGCCTTTGGCCCTACAAACCTCCTTACTCCCTGAACAAGAAGGAAGCACAGGATATGCTTTTGGGATCAAGCAAATCCCTTGAACAGTATAGGGGATGTAGGAGTAGAGTTAAGAGCGAAATCAGGAGGCCAAAAAGGGGACACACAAGATTGTTTTGGCAAATAATTTAAAGGAGAATCCAAAGAGCTTCTACAAATACATAAAGGCCAAAAGAGCAACTAGGAAGTGAGTAGGGCCTTTAAAGATCAACAAGGTCATTTATGTGCTGATCCACAAGAGATGGTGAGATCCTAAATTAATATTTCTCATCAGTATTTACTGTTGAGAAAAGCATGGATATTAGGGAACTTGGGGAAATAAATAGTGATGTCTTAAGGAATGTACATATTACAGAGAAAGAGGTGCTGGAAGTCTTAAAGCGCATCAAGGAAGATAAATCTCCAGGACCTGATGAAGTGTATCCCAGGAGATTGTGGGAGACTAGGGAGGAAATTGCGGATCCCCAGCAGAGATATTTAAATCATCGATAGTCACAGGTGAGGTGCCTCAAGATTGAAGGGTGGCAAATGTGCCTTTATTAAAAAGGATTGCAGGAAAGCCTGGGAACTACAGGCCAGTGAGCCTCACATCATTGATGGGTAAGTTGTTGGAAGGTATTTTGAGAGACAGCATCTACAGGCATTTAGAGATGCAAGGACTGATTAAGAGCAGTCAGCATGGCTTTGAGAGTGGAAAATCATTTCTCACAAATTTGATTGAGTTTTTGAAAGAGTAACCAAGAAGGTAGATGATAGCAGTGCAGTTAATGTTGTCTACGTGCATTTTAGCAAAACGTTTGACAAGGTATTGCATGGCTGGTTGTTGTATAAGGTTAAATCTCACAAGATCCAGGGTGAAGTAGCTAAATGGATACAAAATTCGTTTGATGACAGAACCAGAGGGTAGTTGTAGAGGGTTGTTTTTCAAACTGGAGACTTATGACCAGCGGTATACCTATGGATCAGTGCTAGGTCCACTGTTATTTGTCATTAATATTAATGGTTTGGAATGGAAATATAGTAAGTTAGTAAGTTTGCAAATGACACGAAGATGATGGCACAGTGGATAGTGAAGTAGGTTGTCTCATATTCCAACAGAATTTTGATCAATTAGTCAGTGGGCTGATGAATGGCAGATGGAGTTTAGAAAAATGCGAGCTGATGCATTTTAGTGGATTGAACCAGGGCAGAACTTACTCAGTTAATGGTAGGGGAAAGTTACAGAACAAAGAGATCTAGGTGTATTGGTCCATTACTCCTTGAAAGTGGAGTCACAAGTGGGCAGAGTGATGAAGAAGGCATTCAGCATACTTGGCTTACTTGGTCAGAACATTGAATACAGGAATTAGGATGTCTTGTTGAAGTTGTACAACACATTGGTAAGGTAACACTTGGAATACTGTGTACAATTCTGGTCACCCTATTATGAAAAGGATATTATTAAAGTAAAAAGAGTGCAAAAGGGATTTACTAGGATGCGATTCGGACTTGATGGTTTAAGTTATAAGGAGAGACTGAATAGACTGGGATTTTTTTCTTTGGAACGTAGAAGGCTGAGGGGTGATCTTACAAAGCTATATAATGAGGGGAATAGATCAGCTAGATGATCAATATCTTTTCCCAAAGATAGGGGAGTCTAAAACTATAGGGCATAATCTTAAGGCGAGAGGGGAGAGATACAAAAGAGTCCAGAGTGCAATTTTTCCACACTCAGCAGGGTGGTAAGTGTCTGGAACAAGCTGCCAGAGAAGGATACAATTTTGTCATTTAAAAAGTGTTTAGACAGTTACATGGGTAAAAGGGGTATACAGGGAAATGGACCAAATGCAGGCAATTAGGACTAGCTTACGGGTTTAAAAAAAAGGCGGAATGGACAAGTTAGACCAGTCTGTTTCCATGCTGTAAGCTTCTATGACTCTATAAGATAATATCTCAATATGTCAAATATGACCATTATCATTTCTGGGTATGTCCTGTCCCATCGGCAAGACAGACACCGGGAGGTGGTAGCGTGAAACCCACTGATGTCAATAGGAGAAGGGAGTTGGGAAAGAGTCCTTAACATTGATCCAGATCCCATGAAATCCCATGGCATCAGATCAAACATGAGTATGAAAACGTGCCACCTTATCCTTCTCCCCCAGCTGATGAATTATCAATCCTCCGTGATGATCACCACTTGAAAGAATCATTGAAAGACCAAGGGAACACAAAACAACTGTGGACAGAGATGTCAAAGTTCTTCACCAAGAATTGCTCAATAGTTCACTACAGACTAAGTTGGCCATGTTTTGAATGACATTATCTGTCAGATATGACTTGTCGCAGATGGTGAGGACCAGTTGGAGGGCAAACCTACTTGACTTAGTCCTCATAAAGCTATCTACTGCAGATGGATCTGTCCCTCATAGTAGTTGTAAGAGTGGCCACTGCACAATCATTGTGGAAATGAAGTTCCATCTTCATTCTGAGGAAAACCTCCATCGTATTATTGGCACTACTCCTGTCCTAAGCAGATTTAAAATAAATCTAGCAACTCAAAACCAGGCATCCATGAGATGTTTTGGGCAACAGCAGAACTGCATTCAACCACAATTTGTAACCTCATAACCTGGCAAATACTTCACAATACCATTATTATCAAACCAAAAGATCAATCCTGGCTCAGGAATGCTCAGGAGGCATGCAACACCTGGCATACCTACAAAATTAGCTGTTATGATGGTGTAGCTACAACACAGGATTACTAATGTGCCAAACAGCAGAAGCAGCATGTAAACAAACCTAAGCATTAACACAGCCATTGGTCCAAATCTTAGCTCTGCAGTTCTGCTACATTCAGTTTTGAATGCTGGTGAACAATTGAACAACTAACTAGAGGAGGGTCTCTGCTAATATCCTCATCCTCAATGTGGGGGAATTCAGTGCATCAACGCAAGAGACAAAGTTGAAGCATTTGCAACCATCTACATTCAGTAGTGCCGAGTAGATAATTTACCTTGGTGCTTCCTGAACATTCCCAACATCAAGATGCCAGCCTTCAGCCAATTCCATTCACTCCACATTAGGAAACAGCTGAAGGTACTGAATACTGCAAAGCCTATTTGGCCTTTTCAATTTGGAAAAGAGATGTCAAAGATGATCTCAGAAATAAGATCAGGTGTTTAAGAAAAGTTTTCTAAAATATTACTTTCAATTAAACTATGGAGTAGAACTGGGGATTAGTTCCAAACTAGTGTAGGATACTTGTGGGAAAGACAACAGGACTTTTTTTTCTTTATACAAATAGTGATCAGTACATGAAATAAACTTCTAGATGAAGTAATGGTGGAAAAAATATGAAATAATTGAAGGAACTCTCAATGATACAATATAGCATAATATTAGGATTTCTCTGGCTGGATAAATTCACTTGGGCCAAATAGCCCTCCACACTTGTATCATGATTTTTGTGAGTAGGCACCGCTAAGTTAGATGTAGCACAAGGCTCTTTGTAAAATATCTCTTACTCTATTCCAACAATATGCTTAACCTCCACATTACTAGAATCCTCTTCCTCCACACTATTCACCCTAGTAGTCTGAATGAGATTTCTAAATTTAAATAAAGTTGTCTGTACTCTGATTACCTGGGCCATGACTGTCCTAATCTATTTTGCAAATGACACATAGGGTGGAATTTTCTCATTTTTTGACAGCGGGAAAAATGATATGTAATCCACTGGTTGCACTACCAGTTTTTTCCTGCCTTTTTTTGCCACTTAACAAAAAATATTCTGGAGATGGGTCCCAGGATGTCATGCTGATGTGTAGAGCTCTGAATAAGTCCACACCACCAGCAACCTCAGCCCTTGACAGACCAGGGCGCCTTTTAAAAGGGCACTCTGATCTAAAAAGAAATTCCACCATAGACATGGAAACTGCCCCCCCATTCCCATGAACATGGGTCACACTCCACTCCCAATGGATACAGGATCCCCCCAGGAAACCCACCAACCCAAGCCTCCTCCTTGGAATTCCCCCCTACCTGATCACTGGGGAGATAAGAATTAGGAGCTCCAGTGCGTTCGCAGGACTGAGGTGGTGGGAAATTTCTTCAGTTAAAGTTGATTGTGAATCTTTGGTGTTCTCTACTCAGTGGGTGAATATATTCAAGAAGCGAGTGATAGATTTTTGGATACTAAGGAAAATAATGGATATGGGGATAATGCAGGAAGGTGAAGTTTAGGGCCATCAGTAATGACTATCTTCAATGAAAGGGAAGATTAAAAAGGGTTAAATGATCCACTGTTATTCCTACTTTTTACATTCTTTGGTTCATTATCTACCTTCCTGCTATCTCTGATGTACGTTGGAACTTTTTTGACATTAAAGATGCAAAATAAACGTAATGGAGAGAGCTAAAACAGCCATTCATTTATTTATATTGTGTTTCATGACTTTCAAGATTTTCAGAGCAATTTACAGCCAACTTCTGGTTTTTAAAGTTGCTCCCTACTGTTACGTAGACAAACATTTCTACAAATTTGCAAACAGCAAGATTCTGCACAGGGAAGATATGATTAATATTTAAAAACTTTTGGTGCTTCAAATTCAAGAAATGAATATTGATTGTGACACAGGGAGAACATTCTGCTCTTTCTTGACTGTTATTGAATCTTTTACATTCAAATTTTGAGATAAACAGTTTAATGTGTTGCTGAAAGACAGCACGCGTAATAATACTATACTCCTGTCAGTTCGGGAATGAAGATTGAATCCACAACTTTCAGATAGGGATGACAATGCTGTTACAAATTGGTCACTTCAATAAGTAGTCCTTGCTTCTTATATATGAAAGAGTGTGCCCACAGTTCCTAATCAGATGACAGCCAACACCGGCATGTCACGGTAGTATCTCTTTGTGATCCAACCTGGGATTAGCTATATTTCTTTGTGTTCTACTAATCTAGAAGAGACTTAATCTGCACAAAGACATTGTGCTGGAGCAGATAGGGCTGAAAACTGAAGAAAATCTATGTTTGGGTCTTGGATAATAACTAAGGTAGTGAGCCACAATTAGGAATCCTAATGTAGCCCCTCTTTTGGGATCTTACCAATTCTGTCCCAGGTCATGGTTTAGAGATACATCTTATGTGAGGGGTGGGTCTTATTGAGGGGTGAGGGGCAACAATCCCCCAGAGGTTGACAGTGTCCAGTTGTACAGCTGGAAAGATAAGTTTTGCTCCTTCCAACTCTAGCAAATATAACATAGGTTTTTCACATTTTCAGGGGAGTTGGGGGGAGGGTGTGGGAGTGATTGAGCAATTTCTAGGGGTCACTTGAAGAACGAAAAGTAAGGAAGCTCCCATTGCAACACATTCCATTGTTTGAAATGAGAGGGAGAACTTAATTTCAACATTGGAATGGGACCTGCATTCATATCAGAAGACAGCCTGTGGCTACCTAAAAAAAGGCCCCAACAAATTTAGCAGTCAGAGAAGGCACAGGTCTCTGCAATAGTTAATACATTATTATTAATCTTGTTTTAAGACTTGTTTTAAGAAAAATGGATGCAACATTTTAAAATTCAGGTCCCCTTGTTTTTTATATGCCCTCTTTTTTTTGTTTTTATTCCAATTCAATCCAATCAAGTCCAATTCAGAGTCTCAACAAGTTGAGACATTCCCAATCCAAGCTGACAAGACAGGCTCTCACCTCCTGTCTTGGGCTTGATCTACATGATCCAAGCTGATTGGAGTAAACACAGCTTCTCCTCCAAGGCCTGATCTCATTTGCATCTTAGCCAAAAGGCCGAGATGCCGCTTTTAAAAATCACTTCAAATGAAGCTGAAATGTAATCTCTTAAGCATCACTAAGTTTTGTCAATCTTTCAAAAGAGCATCAACTCACATGATAATAATGAGGTCAAATGGAAGTTCTCAAGTGGTTTAATTTACAATTGATAACTGAACAGAGAAAGACTTATAATTTTCACACCGTGATGATTCTGCAATATTCCTTGCAGCAAAATTATGAAACATAGTGACCTTACATCATGCGTTCTGGCCAACCTAATCAGAGTTTAATCTTGCCTGTGCCTAGTCAGATATCTAAAACTTGGCAGCCATCCCCTGACCTTCTACTGCTAAATGTATAACTTTTTTTTGTTCATGAGGTTAAGGGCTGATGATCTGACATTCACCCTATTTTGAAATTGGCCAAAGGCTTGTTAATAAAACCAGCGCCCACCCTCTCCTCCACACTGTGCCCATCCCCATCAAATGCTGGGCCAAGGTTATTCCAATGCTAATGGATTTGGATGCTTGGAGAAATCTGATACAAAATAATAAATTACCTTCCGTAAATTTCCAGTGCCTGGCTTATAAATTTATCATCTCTTTGTTTCAGTGGTAGCAACTGATTGTACAAGCACATCTTAATTTAAAAAGTTCCAAACACATCTAAATCACCTGTGGGAAAATGATCAAAACATTCCCAAATCTATCTACTATTTACTGGGTCAAACTGGCAGAAAGGGTGAGCAAGCTAGTTGTTGGACAATTCTATCTATGTCACTGCAGTTTTCTAACCCACAGGTAGCAAAGTCGAGATTGAACAGGCATGTACTTTAGTGAACACTTGAAGAATGTGTGCCACTTAAAAATAGAATTCAGATTCAAATAGATGAGATGTTATAAATAGGAATACATTAATAAAACTCATTAACAATGAGTTGAGTATGTACACTCAATGTCCTCAATATTACAGCAAAAGGTCAATAATAGCATTAGATGGTCACACCCACAATAAAACCAATTGAAGATGTAGGACATGGTTAAAGCACTATGCAGATTAGTCAGGATAGTTTTAATAAAATGTGTCCAAAAGGTAACAGGACAAACAAAAAAAAGCAGATGCTGAAAGTGTGAAATAAAAAAACTGGAAATTATCAGCAGGTCAGGGCAGCTTCTATAGAACAAGTTAAAAGTTTCAGGTCAATGACCCTCCATCAGAATCTATTCAACTTGAAGAGTACCAATTCTCTTAGTGGTGTACTAAGGCAGACTTTCATCTGTTTCCATAGCTAGCAATTCCCAAACAGGTCACTAGTCTATTACCACAGGTTTGACAGGGTGCCACTCCACATCAAGCAAGAGTCTCTCCAGCTCTTACTGATAGTCATGGCGTGTTTGGCAAGATTTGCAAGTTGACATTCAAAGAGTAAATGCACCTTCCTTGGCCTTTAAGTCCTGGGGTGGGATTTGAACTCGCAACGCTACCCAATATGCCATAAGAACTCCACCTACTGAACAGTCATTGACCTGAAATGCTAACTCGGTTTATCTCCATAGGGCCAAAGATGTTGATGAGGATCCAGTATTTAACATAGAAGTAAGAAATTATATACAAAAAAATTATTTCTGCTGACATATGAATCATGGTTTAGAGGATTCTTCAAAAAAAATTGCAACTTTGTTTTTATAATATCAAACATGGGCTGGGGCATCTCTGCAACTTTGTAAAACTCACAAACATTAGGAGACTGGTGTTCCAGTGTCAGCTTCTGATACTCAAGTTTCACGCTAAACAGGAAATTTCCAGAAACTCCAGGCAAGTAAATGCTAATATTTTTAAAGTTAAATTAATTTAACACACAAATTTCAAACTTTTTCAAAAAGGCAGTAGATTGTGTTTCATTTTGATGCATTGTCTTCCATTCTCATTCACAGAAAACAGGGACTTTATTTTAAAATTTGTTTGCTTATTCACACCCCCTTTACCCTCATCTGCGGTCAAAAAATATTTTTTTTCCAACTTAAGCAGAAATACTATCCAATTGTTTTTCTTCCAACCAGTAATGAAAACAAGTTGCGACGACACAGGAGCCAATGCGATATCGCCATCCATATATTTTCCAGACTTCACATTTTCTTTATAGTTTTCTCACTATTTGAAATGTACAAAGAAAGTTCTAATTTCTTTAGGTTGAATAGTGACAGTGAAGTCTTCACTTAGCCTTCTTTTGCCATTTTTAATATCTATAAAAAGAGGACAGAATTCGGAATTAGTTATCTATCAGTTAAATCTAATGACTTCTATGCTTTCACAAAAAAGTATGTTATATTTCCTATTTTTGCCAGTTCTGACAAGAGATCAGTGAGTGATCTGAAACATTAACTTGGATTCCCATCCCATAAATGCTGCCTGACTAAAGGGCTTCCAGCATTTTCTATTTAATTTTAGATTGCCCAGGATTTTGCTTTTGTATAAACAGGCCAGCCTACTTCTTGTATGAAGCAACATGTGACTTTACACATAGAGTCATCTGCAGTTGCTGGCTGAAAGGCCCATCGATCTTTTACTGCAGAGGTTCCTCAATGGAAAGGATATGGAATGCCACCATCAGCTATTGATCATTTTGAGTCATGAACAAGTAACACTGACAGAAGCACAATGTGTGAATGGCCAGTCTTGCTATCACTTAAATGCATAACTACAGAATGTAAACACATGGAGCATCAACTAGATGGGCTGAATGGCCTCCTCCTGGGCTGGAATAGCACTATGACCTGTTGATGGTACTGCCATCAGAATGGGGTGAGAATAGCTTTGCCAATGGTTGTAAAGCCAACTGTGACCATGAACTTATACGTGCCTGGTGCCTTCCAAGTTGAAGTTGCTTCAGTTCACTATTTACTGTCGTAAGAGGGAAGTTACTGAGGTTCTATATTCCTAAAGAGCAGATTACATTTCACAGAGAAACAGGCAGAGCATGAACATGGCTACACTGGATTGCACGCTTCCACATGATGCCATTGACTAAATGTATCTTGCTGTGCAGGCAAACTCTTGAGCTTTACCTTAAATAGAAGGATTCCCCTCCGTTGAAGACCCGCTGATGTGTGCTGATAAATGCCTGACTCGTGCTGCGGCACACTGCCTAGCCACCATTAAAAATCAGAGGGTGGCTAGTGGATGATAAAGGCTATCCGCTCACAATTGCGCTGATGATACCCAAGCATAGTTCACATATGCATATACAGTCACAAAAGCCACACTTAGTAAAACGTGATTGAGCAAGAGAATTGGTGAGCTTAAATAATGCTTATGCTATGTGGGACATTCTGCAGAAGACCTGCAGTACTCAACAGAGTGCAGGACAAGATTCACATGGTTTGCTGTATCCTGCATAACCTTGACACGATGTTGACTTGGTTCTTGTCGTCAGTTATACAGTGACCAGTTGAGGAAGATAAAAAGGAAGCCAAGATAACCCCTTTTTGACTGTGGCATCGGTGAACACAATCCCAATTCCCCATTTGCTAACAGTGTCATATCTTACCTTAGAGTGTCATTACTGACCATCATCTTCTCGACCACAATGCTAAAATATAAACCATTCTTTCAGGTTTATAAATCAAACCATTGCATGGAGTAGTTAACTAATAGCCTTGTGTATTCCTTCCTGAATACTGTCCACTTGCCTGTTTCTTTCCTGCTGTTCCTATTGCAGTGCTGTCCTCTTGGCTGCAGCATGGCTGTAGAAGGCTGCTGATTTTCAATTCAGGAGATAGCAGGTGGCTTTAGACGACAAATACGAGCGGTTCTGGCTCCAGTAGGTCCAGCATCATTCTGCAACATCTCGGCACGAGCAGTGACAGTCTGGGCTGGTTTCTAACAGACACAGTACCAAGCCACCAAGAATCAAAGGGTGGTTAATGGGTGAAAAGAGCTATCCATTGACCAGCACTGGTGGGAGGACAAATGCTGTCATCTTGGGAGGAGACAGCAAGCCGGTGGACAAATTGTAGAAATATGTAGAATTAATTAGATGAGCTGAATGGCGTCTTTCTTTGCTGGAACATCACTATGATCTTTCAATGGTATTGCCATTACAGCAGGGAGAGAACAGCTTTGCCAGTGGTTGTAAAGGCAACTGTGGCCATGAAGTATTGAGTTACTGCCACCTACCAGTGGTACTCTTCAACAACCCTAGCAATATGTTGGGGGACAGACTGCCAGATGGCTGAGGGATGCTACAAGCCTTTGTGAGCACCGGTATCCATAGCTATGATGGCAGCTGTCTGAGCTTGAGCTGAGCTTGCATGACTTCAGCTTGTGCTTCCAAATCAGCATTCGGATTTTGGCCGATTTTCTCTTGTGTTGCAGCGGAAGCTGCATTGTTTATTCCATTGCAGCTGACTCTGAAAGTCTTATGGAGTTGGCATTACTTCCAGATGGATGGGTTCCAAGGTCTGTGCAAAGTCCTGTTCAAGATGGTTCCGGACTCCTCCATGCTCCATGACATTGACTGCAGACCTTCTGGCAGGCCAGCCAATGCATCAAGAGTTTCACCCTCAGCTTCTTCTCTAACTGCCCCGAAGTCCTCACCCAAAGTTGTACAACCTCTCCTTCTGGTATAGTACTTGCCCCCAGCTCTAAATGTGGTCCACTTGTGACCAGTGTCTAGCCACATACAGATTTCACCTCTAAGCTATCCACCAAAATAGACATGATATCATTAGCTGAGCTGGTAGGTGCAGTGAGATCAAATGATGGGGTTTCTTCTCTATCACCATCTTTCCATTCTTCCATCTCTTGCTCTTTCATCACTGCCTGTGTCAGGATGTAAGATTGGATGTAAGATCTCTTTAATTCCAGATTTTTATTGAACTAGAATTTCACCGTCTGTCATGGTGGGATTCAAACCCATTTCCCCAGAGTCTCTACTTTCCCCAGTGTTACTACTCTAGTGACAATACCACAATGCCTCTATCTCTCCTGTGCTGAAAGAAAAAGAGAACTCTGCGTGAATGTGTTTGGGTGATATGGTTGCCATGGTTGAATTTAGTTGCATATTAACAAGAAAGTATGAGATATGGCTATGAGGTCTACAGCAGTGTTAAATGTGTGACAGTGAGGTGAAGCTATGAGTGTTTTTGTCTTGAGTCACAATTGACAGAGATTATAGGTGGCTATGTGCTGGTGGTGTATGAGGTCAGGTTGATTACATTGATTATGTTAGCTATCTGCTCCCAGTGCCTTTACAAGGTTTGTCTGGAGGGTCTCCTGGACCTCTGCACAAATTAATTCTCTCCTGCTCTCTATCAGCTGCATACAGGCCTCCAGTGTAGCATCAGAAATTTCTTGAGCCCACACTCGGCTTTGTTGTGTTATTCTTGTCACTTGCCCTGGTCAAACTCACTTTTACAATGGTCCAATTTGGCATAGAAAATCTGCAAGTGCAGCAAGTCTGTCAGTGATCTTTTAACTCAGCTATCTCATTACAATTTTATTTCTGAATTTCCTGTCCAATTAGCATCAACAGGCTTGATGATGACTTGCAGGACTTAATTGGGGTATTTGAAGGGAAACATCAAACTTGCAGTTGAAATAGTTGGACTTACCATGAAAAGAGAAACTACCAATACAAGGTTATCCTGGGAAAAGGTCACACAGCTGATTTCACAAATAGAGGGAGATGCTGTTTTCCAGAGACAGGAGAAGAAGCCTGGTGCAGAAATATGTTGTCATATTTTCCAATCCAGTGCAGGAAACCAATTCAATGTTCTTGGGGAAGTGAGGAAAGGTGACAAGAATTGCATATTGCCATACTTCCTGATGTATTTTTCACGTGCCTTCTTAAGCCTACATCACTGCTCATACCACCTTGCACCCACCCTCTTTGGCACTTTATCACTTCTCTAACAAATTATTCACCACTCAAATTCACCCTCATTTCTTTTGCAATGTTATTCCTAATCCGTATAGCTACTCGCACAAAATGCTCTCCATCCATTGGTAAACATCTCCCATTATTCTCACTCACTTTCCCTCCATGGACAGAACAATCTTTTACAGATTGCACCATGCAAAGCATTCTTTCTGATTGTATCACAGCTTGGTATGGCTCCCGCTCTGCCCAAGACAAGGGATTGTAAAAGGTTGTGAGCGTAACCCAATACATCACGCAAACCACCCTCCCATCCATTGGGTCTGTCTACACTTCCCATTGCCTCAGCAAATCAGCTAGCACAATTAAGGACCCCCGCACCCCGGATATTCTCTCTTCCATCTTCTTCCTTCAAGAAAAAGATACAAAAGTCCGTGATCATGTACCAATAGACTCAGGAGCAGCTTCTTCCCTGCTGCTGTCGGACTTTTAAATGGACTTACATTAAGTTGATCTTTCTGTAACCTAGGCTATGATTTTAAGACTACATTCTGCACTCTCTTGTTTCCTTCTCTATGAACGATATGTTTTGTCTATATAGCGTGCAAGAAACGATACTTTTCACTGTATGTTAATACATGTCACAATAATAAATCAAAAAGTTCAAAATACCAGGGAGAGGCAGAGAACTGGAGGATGTGGCTTTCTACAAATATCTCAAGTAAAACCTGCAGAGGAGAAGCTGCTGGAGACCAGCTGAGTCTCACTGTGCCTGGCCATCAGAGATGTGGAGACAGGCTACCTGGTGACGGAAATAAATATCAGTCACATACAACACTCAAAGCATATTGACTTGATATCAAGTGACTGAAACAAGATTGTGTGAAAAACTTCAAACATTCTCATTTTGAAAGTGCTCATTTGCGTTGTTTATTTCTCACAGAGTCTTCACCTGTCCAGCAGAACGTGGTGGAGGATGACTTTGACCTCCCTAAGAGCTCATTCCCTTGATAGTACTTCATTCCTCGACTTAAGCAGATCCTGGGCCAATTTGGATTCTCACACTTAAGAAGGGTAAGTTAGAGAGATAACTGGGTTTTACATGCTGATTCACACTTCACCCTGAGTAAAGGGATCAGGGACAGTTGAAGGGTGCAGGATTTTCCAAACTCTGTTCAGCTGGATACAGATACTGAATGCCAGAGAGTGATGGGGTGGAAGGGCAACAGCATTGACAAACAGAACACTTCTGGAGAATGGTTGAGAATTTCTGATGCACTGCAGGCATTTTTAATGCATGATTACAGAAGGATTGACAAAGTCTGTCTCAAGCACAAACAACATAACACCTCAGACCTTTCAGATGTGTTCTTCAATTGAAAAAGAGTAGCAGAATCAAATGTGGAAATCACACAAGTGCATGAAAGTCTTGAACAATGAGGTGCATGCTCAATGTCACCTTAAATACCGTGAAAGATATCCCAGTTTTGGCCATTCATTACTCTCCTCAGGTACAGTTGTCCGGCAAAATTAAGATGGAGCAAGCTTACTTAAAAGTATTTCCACTTTTCATCTACTGTCCATTAACTCACCCCCTCAGTCAGGACCTGACACATTGCCCCATGCCCCAATCATCAAGTAGTCCTGTCACAGATGCAGGTGGAACAGTCTTTGACAGGAAACTCTTGGATTCCAAAACTATAAGACATCAGCTAAGAGCATTTCAAAAGTCAGAGACAGATCTGAGCAGCCTATCTCTAACTCTGTTAAAACCAATAAGAAGTCTCACAACACTAGATTAAAGTTCAACCAGTTTATTTGATAGTAAACCCACAAGCTTTCGAGGTTTGTCCTTCGTCAGGTGAGTAGAGAACTCTCAGCATATCCAGTTTCCCAGTTTTACGACAAATCTCCTCATGTGGGGCAACAGGTGTGTGAGTAGAAACCTGTTGCTGTCAGTCTCATCCTCTTCTGAAGTTCAGTGTACAGTAACATAAGCAATCCTATGTTAATCTTTCAAACCAAACCGTTAACATCACCAAATGACAGGTTTTATGTTTTCACTAGAGGTATGTTTAGAGGTGATGGAGCATTTATCAAGTAGGAGGGTTGCATGCAAGCACCACATCACCTTCCTCAGCCCCCTGTCAAAATTAAATCTGAAGCTAGAAGGCCCAGGAATAGATATCCCATCCACTCCCTATTGAGCTTCTTAAATGCATATTTAATGCCACTTAAAAATCTCAGCCTGCCACCACTGATATTAACTGGCAGCAGATAGGCCTGTCACCACACAAGGACTGCTACAAGCAAACCCATGTAGGGATGCTGGTTGTTTCCTGAAGTGCAGTGGGGGTGCACGTCAACAGTGCCCAATCAAGGAAACCATCATTGGAAAGGAAGGGCATCTCTTGCTGGGAACTAACCTCAGCCCTTGCTGCCCAAACTCCTAACAACCCTTCCCTTGTGATGCGACCTTCACTTTGTGAATCTTCTCCCACCATCGCTCACATGTGACTGCCATCATTCCTCGATTCACAGCCTCCAGTTCCATCATTCTGGCAGCAGCCATCGCCTTCCAGTGATATTAGTCACAGCTCTCGGGGGGTGGAATTTCAATCTGGGGTTCTTGATCCCAGGGAAGGTTCAGCACTGGCTGCTTAAGTGCCTCAGAAACATTTAATACTGGTAGACCTGCCCAAAGAGGTATAACTTGGGTCTCTTCCTGGCTTTCCAGCTATCAGGCAAGACCCCTCAATACCTCCAGAAAATGCCCCCCAACGTTTTGAAGACACTTCCAAAATGAATAGCTAACTCTCAGCACAAGTACTGTAATATGCATAATAAAACAGTTTACCACAAGCAGAGACTGGCCATATTTTGCCAAGATTACTTTTTTTTCATTGTCACTGGCAACTTCCAGATAGGCTATAACACACATAGACTAGAAGTTAATGTAGAGATCCCATGTCAACATCCTCCTAATTGAGTGATTATTCTGAGAGGGTTGGATGCATGCAGAATACTACACTCTGATGAAATGATCAAGTTTGTGGATCGGAGTTGGTTTCCTGATTCGCTATCAATTTTGCCAGTTTTGATCTCCTCCTCCCGACCTCTCACTCCTTGTCCATCCCGAACCAATGCACTGCTAGAAATTAAAATTCAGCCCAAAATGTACAAGACATATGCTGAGAACTGGAGAAAAATTAATTAGGACATGAACAGTAAATGCCGAAAGAAGGGGAGAGATAGAAGAAAAGAAACAGGAACGTAGATTCTGCAGTTTTATAGGACCTTGGTCAGACCCCACTTGGAGTACTGTGTTTAGTTCTGGTCACCTCATAACAGGAGAGATGTGGAAGCTGTTGAAAGGGTGCAGAGGAGAGTTACAAGGATGTTGCCTGGATTGGGTAGCATGTCATATGAGGATAGGTTGAGGGAGCTCGGTCTTTTCTCCTTGGAGAGACAAAGGATGAGAGGTGACCTGATAGAGGTGTATAAGATGTTAAAAGATATAGATCTGGTGGATTTTCAGAGGCTTTTTCCCAGGGCTGAAATAGTTGCTACGAGAGGACACAGGTTTAAGGTGCTGGGGAGTAGGTACAGAGGAGATATCAGGGGTAAATTTTTCACTCAGAGGGTGGTGGGTAAGTGGAATCGGCTGCTGTCGGTGGTGGGGGAGGCAAATTCGATAGGGTCTTTTAAGAAACTTCTGGTTGAGTACGTGGGACTTAATAGGATTGAAGGTTATAGGTAAGTCTGGTAGGTAAAGATGTGATTGGCACAACTTGTGGGCCAAAGGGCCTGTTTGTGCTGCAGTTTTTCTATGTTTTATGTTCTATGTAGATGTGCCCTGCTCTCTATGGCACACAGACAGGCACAGAAGTGTCTCACAATTTAATTATTTTAAGTAATATATTAGAATATGTTTTACATTTGTTAAAGAGAAGGAAAATGATGGGAAGCCAGTCAGGACAGGAGTGAGCAAATATATGTTAATGGAATGAGGAGAACTAGCAAATGAAAATTACCTTGCAAGATATAGGTTGCTAGACAGGACAAGTGTCATAACACACTCTCTGTAATACCTTGCTTTGCACAAATTTGCTCCATCATTTCCCACAAACAATAATGAATATGTTTCAAGAGTACTTAATTAGATAGAAGACACTTTGTAAATTCCCAGACAACAAAAGAATCTGGATGGGATTTTCCAGGCTTTCCCACTGGCGGGATATTCTGCTCTTGCCAGAGGCAGCCCCACACAGTGGGTTCCCTGGCAGCAGGACAGGTGAGTCATGCAAAATCCCATGGACCTCAGTCGGACTGGAAAATCCTACAGTAGGCAAATTCAGAGCCATCTCTTCTGACTGAAAACACAATGCAGAGGAATGGAAAATTCCACCATCTTCAAAATTTTCAGTATAGCATGAAAATACTGAATAATTTCCCCAATTGTATTTAAGCCTCAGTATTGGCAAATTCAAAAATTTCGTTTTGAAATGTTTAAGTTTTGACTATTTTTTGTTTAAAATATTAAAGATGTGCAGGTCCAAAGATGTGCAGGTTAGGTGGATTGACCATGTAAATTGCCCCTTAGTGTCCCAAGATATATAGGTAGATGGATTAACCTGGTAAATGTACAGGGTTTTAGGATAGAGTGGGGGAGAGGGGGTGGGTAATATACTCTTTAGGAGAGTCAGAGCAGACTTGATGGGCTGAATGGCCTCTTCTGCACTGTAGGAATTCTATGATTATGTTACTCAGGCTATTAGGATTTATAATTACCATACATGCTGGACAAAAACTTTTTCAAGAAGCAAACATTTCCAACGAACTTAAAGAGCAATATGACTTGGTACAGTTTTCAAACAGATACTCATAAATCTTTAAACAGTCTCTCTTAAAAAGTTATAAAAGATTAAGAAGAACATAGTTGCACATAGGAAGTTCACATCATAGTAAGGGTTTTAATGTATAAAGATATGTGCAGATACTCAATTACAGAACACAGAAACCGCCCCTCCTCCCCTGCCAAAACATATTTAGTTCCTGTTTCCACATGCACTAAACTGCAAAAGGTGTGAAAAACTATTTTTGCAAGAAAAGTAGAATTGTTACAAATTTTGATGGGGTGGAAGTGTGAAAATTTTCTTCCTGCAGAATAGTACACAAATAGGACAGATTCTCAACAGAGATGGTTAATTTATAAGTCAGGTAACACCAACAAATTGGAACATGTATTCAAAGGGGGTGGGAGGAGCTAGAAATATTAAACACCGTTGTTCTATTTATTCATAAATAGTAGTAAAGGAATTTAGCATTCCTTAAATTATGTTAATCGCCAGGTTGATGCTAAGCAGATAATCTATAATTGTCCAGTCTCTGGATGGAGCAGCCTTGATTATATGAATGGTCTCTTTAATGTTCAGTTTTTATTTCAGATTTCCAGCATCTGTAGAATTTGCTCATTAAAATATAATGACAGTGATGTTTTTCAGTACTAGTGAATTAAATACAACTCTTGATGCACAGGGATCTGACATTAGTAAAGAAATATTCAGAGATGATTATTAATTGTTAAGGTTGAAGGGGAAGGAAGGATGAGGACAATCTGGACAAGATAGTATGCTCTACACTTGTTCTCTTATCTATTTGAAGTTCCAACACCTCTGAATTAGATAACAAGGTATGAAAGCTCAAGCTTGAAGATGCTTAGAATTTCTAAGACAGCAGCGAAAATTGCAAGAAAAAATATTGAAAGGAAAAAGCTATGACAAGAAGCATGTGCAAATAGATGTATATTTTTACTGGCAAGGAGCAAGCCAAACATGTCCCTGCACAAGCAATCATAACTTGACTGGAGAATGCTTCATTGTGAATATGGGGTGTCCAAAGTAAAATAAATGCTCAATTCACAGGAATATTGTACCATTTACTTTGGAAATGTCACAAATTATTTGACAATAAGTAAACATGAGCAACTCACCTCTATCATTATGTTGTTCCGTTTTCCACTTCCAGCGTTTGAGTGTGTTAATATTCCAGATTCCTGTGAGTGAGCGCTCTTCAACTGATACCACTGATCCCAGCACTTTCAGCAGGTCCTATCGGAGATTCGTGCAAAAGAGACTTAATCTAATTAATGGGGAACTTAGATGTCATATAACTGTGCTGCAAATAAAAAGTCACTCATTACCAAACAAAAATTGAATTTGAAGCTTTGTTTAGTTCCTGCATTGGAAAACTTTGGTCTCTCTCAAATTGTGTGTGTGAATAATTAAATGATTTTCCCACTACCTCAGTGATATTCCTTCCTTATATCTATGCAGTATACATTTGCTGTATCATGCCCCACTTCCTCAAAGACAATTCAAACAGGAAGTTTAACACATAGCCATTGAATGTTTAAGCTTCAGCTTACAAGTATGAATGGACGATAGGTAGCGTGAACACAGCAACTCAGGCACGTCTTAACCAGACATGAGCAACATAGAAAATGGAAGCCAAGAAACTTATCTCTGATAAAACATATTTACATAAATACATGCAGCAGCTGAAATAAGACATCAGAATTGAATGTGTTGGGGAAGCAGGGAACTACAGTGTTATAAAAATGAGCTACATGGCAAGTTCCATGGTAAGGTAACACATAATATACAAGAGTACAGAAAGTAAAATGGTCAGGAAAAGAAATGGAGTAGACCTCTAAGCCGTTAACACTGAGGAGATTAGTTAAGTGAGGTACAAAGTGAAAGCATGGAGAACTCCAATTATACATCCTTAATATGAAAAAGATGAAACTAAACACAAGGCTATGTTACAGATCAAAAAGTCAAAAGAAAATGCAAGAGAATTTTCTCTACGAAAGGATATACAAATCTGTATAAGGAGGAATTTAAGGCTATTTCAGATCAGCCAATCCAAGCCAAAAATACTTATGCAGTTTGAAATCCAATGTAGTGAAAATGAATCACAACTGTTTCATAATCAAATCAGTCTACAAACCACATTGATCTGATCAAAATGTCCCAGGAAACAAAGGAAACTGAAGCCATGGCATCTTTGGGGAACAATAATGACAATATTCAATGTGATCTGAAATTCAAAAGACCTCAGAAATAGGAGCCAGGGAATGCCTTTTAACTATTTTAAAACAAATGACTTCATACAAATGAGGGCACAAACTTAAGGAAATTAACTGGCACAGGTTCATTAGTCTATGTGAAATAAGGGATAGATACACCAATGTAGGGAGAAGAATGAATGGCGTCACTGGAATGAATATTTTGCAGCCAACACCTGGTGAATTGCAGTAGTTCAAAAGGCAGCTCAAAACCACCTTCTCATGGGCAAATAGGGATAAACAATAAATACTGGTCCAATGACACTCACATCTTAAGAATGAAAAAAAACATGCAAAATCAAGTTCATAAGGTTACATTATCAGAAATGTGAGAACTTTAAAAGATATAAACTGCCATAGATAATGATCTCAAAGTAGTTAATATCCTGAATGTTTACATGCTCCAAATATGCATGCTCCAAGTATGCATGAAGGCAATAAGCAATCAAGTGGCAATAATTTGTATAGTGATTTGAGGCGACTCAATGTAGCTAGTAACAAATTAAAAGATTTATTGACTGAGAAGAATGAATGTGATGATAATGTGCCTTTAAAAATGTATTTTAATCATGTTCCTTTGCAGAATGTTTTGAGCAGGCCCTGAAAGTTGTCAAAACTGTGAGTGGCAAGAAGAAACAAGAAGAGCTATAAGTAGAAGAGCTGGAGGATGAAAGCACCAGGGACACGCAGACACAACAGACACCAGAGAGAGATAGAAAGAGGTAGATAGAAAATTCTGGAAATGAAAAGAAGCGAATCAATGGATCACAGAATGCACACAGTGCAGTGGGAGCGCCTTCTCCAGAAGAAAACTGAGAAATCAGTCTCAGGAAGTCAGTTTTTTTGTTTGGCAGAAGAGGAGACAGGAGCTTTTGGGAGGTACTGGGCAAGCTGGCTATAAAGGTTTAAAACACTAATGGGCAATCTACGCTAATGAATGGGCCGCATGAGTGAATCCCGCTGAGACGAAGAAGAGCCAATGTTCAAATCGGGCATATGCACTAACCATGACCCCATAAGATTATTCCTAACTCTGCTTTCAGTCTCTTTTCCTGAGCCCTTTTATCTTGCCAGCTCTGCTCTCAGTCTTGTTCTTTCACACATCTTTCATCATCCCAGCTCCGTTCTCCGTCTTTCTCATATTCTCTTATCCTCCTGACTCTTTTCTTGATTCTCATTCTCTCTCACGTTCTTTTATCTCCCTGACTTCACTCTTGATTTCATTCTTTCCTGCGACCTTTTATCTCCCCCAGCTCCACGTGGAGACTTTCATGTACTCTTTTATCTTCCACTCTTAGTCTTACTTTTTCACACACCCTTTTATCTTCTCAGCTCCATTCTCAGTCTCACTTTTTCCCCCATGTTCTTTTATTTCCTAGCTCTGCACCCACTTTCTCAACAGAATGTTTCATAGTCAGAACCCTGAGGGACTGCAGGTCACCTACCACTCATCTCAAACCTGGAAAACCAAGCAAACATCTCAGTGGTGCTAAACAATTGGGTGTTTTTCAAATTGAGTTGGGGTTCACATCTAAAGAAGAGCCATACAGACTTGAAACGTTAACTCTGTTTCCCTTTCCAATGATCCTGCCAGAGCTGCTCAGTTTTTCGAGCATTTTCTGTTTTGATTTGCAAACTGTGGTGTTGGATGGTTGAAAAGCTACACTATCAGGATTGTTGTGATGTGAGAGACAGAAGATTTGAAGGAGTGTGCTCTGTTAATGATAATTGTACCTGTGAAACTGGAAGGTGAAAACTGTTTAAGGATAGCAATCCTGACCTCTCCTGCGTGAATGAAGAACAACACATTGTGGAACTACATAGCTACACAGGGCCACATTTGTGCAGGGAGTGATTCAGGTGCTTGAGGTCATGCAGAATGCACCTTTGTTGCCTTGAGTATTAAGAATGAAATTTACCTTTTTATTGCAAGTATAATTTGCCTGTTAATCCATATATGATTTGCATTTGTTCTGATTTGAGCTGAAGTAAAAGTGATAAAAAGTGGAATTTTGTTGGTAATCTCTTCCTTGGGAGTCACTTGGTTATGCTGGATTATAATTCTCTCACTGGAATTGTAACAACACACACTAATATTCCACATGGTAACACCAAACCCTAAACTCTGAGGATTTACTAAACATGTTTTACACATACGTACCTTCTTTACATTATACAGAACTAGTTTCTGTTTTTTAAAAAAATAACAACTGCTAAAATGTCCAACAAACCTTTAGGTTGATTGTCACAGGCTGGGACAGGACAGGATCTTCTCCTACTTCATACATATGCATAATTCTCAGTAGAACTCGATGGAAATCTGGGAGATCAGATTGTTTCGATTTACCTTGAAAAAGAGAAAGTAACTTCAGTGGCCCGGAAGCAGAGATTTAAACCAAATTGAATATTTTTGGTAAAGTGTCAGAATTCAAATCAGCTCCTAAATGCCCTTCTTCTACTCTCCCCTAACCATGACCGCTCACTCCATCACCCTAACCAGAATTGTCCTCCCTCACTACTCATTTTATTTCTTCCTCACCCACCATTCCCCATTTCCTCTTCCTTCTTTCCTTCCCTCCTCCAGCAGTGTCCATTTTCTCTTTCATTTTTTTTATGGCTCTCTCTCCAACTACACTCACCTATGTCTCCAGCAGTCCCCATTTCCTCTATTGAGAAATAAATAGCTACTTTGCAATCAAATTAACTCAAAATAACTTTGACAGAGTTAATTATTTTCACATTATTCTCTTTCCCAATAGCAGGCACTGGTTTCACTTATTTCATTATTTTCTTCCATGTTAACATTTCATGCACTAGGCAAGAGAACTGACAAGTATCCTACTTGTAGGATACTTATAGGGCACTAAACATCTTTGACCTATCATCAAAAATATATCCAGTGGCAGCCCAGGGTTCAGTTGCATGATGATAACCCCCAAGTCTCAGCCTAGTCTTCTTTTTAGCTTAATGGCCAAAATCAAGGCTTACAACAAGCAGAGTTCAGTATGTTGTAATTTCAAGTAATTTCAAGTAACATGGCGCCATCTGACTATTGCAACTATGTTTGCAAAGGCCAATGTAAAAATAAGCACGACACAACTGCTCAACTGGCGGACAGCAACTCTATTAATTATTTCTTCAGCTGCCTGTGGTGACATCAAATTTAACTTGACAGTTTGTAAAGATCACTGTGGTTAGTAGAATTGAAGGATGAGAACCGTAGTCACAACTTCTTTAAACTTTTCTGTAAAGCAATTAAAGGACCTGTGAATTCAGGTGCTAATGTTCTTCCTTGACCTTGTAAGCACTTCTTGCCAAGAATACGTCAATACAGTACAAATTTATAATGCCTTACCTTGCACTATATTTTGCACATGTTCAGTGTGGTTTGAATTATATCGCCAGCCAGGCAAGCAAAGTGTTAGGAGGTGGAGATTAGGCAGGAGAAAGATAGAACTTTCTGAAGTGTTGCTCTGTGAATTGTGTGATGGAACATCTGCCTCCTTTCCTGTAAAATACACCATATCACAAAAAGCATTGTTATCAGAATGAAAATATGTGGAATAAGGGTTTTTTTTTTACTTGTGCATTGACCAGTTTCAGGCTTTAATGGATGTTAAAAAAAGCAAATATGGGCTGACAAGTGCACTGGGAGAAAAAGATTATCTCAATATCTCAAAAATAACAAGTTGTATGACTGAATGCTGGATAATGCAGGCAGAACCTTCTATTTTCAGCAGGTGTCTTCATGGGTATCTGTCCAATTTTTCAGGCAATATGTAAGAAGGTTCATTAGTCACTCAAAAGGACCACAGTTGTGGTCCTTTCTCCTGAGAGGATCCTGGGATACAGCATCGCACCTGCCTGGAAGTGCCAGCCATTTCCAACTGCCAGCTAATCAAACTCCAGCAGCTGCTGCACTCACCAGCACCACAGAGGAGACTGTGACTGCCACTGGAAAACAAAGTATGTGAACTGTCTCCCCGCCATCCCCACCATTCTGCTGCAGGTTAGCAGGGTGCAAGTTCTAAATATGATATTGCCCTGCTGCTAATGGAAAACAAATGCAACATATTAATACAACAACTGGTCAGCCATACCCCTTGAGAACAAAGGTCCTCAAAACAGATTTTCAACCTCTGATCTGGTCTATAAGCTCAGAAGCACATACCTGATACAGTTCCATACATAACAACTGGTCTAAACTCGAGTGCCATCCCATTCTGATATAACGATGAGGTTGTTGACTCTGACCCCAACATCAACCAGAAAAGTGGTCGCACCACAGAGGTGTCATTCAGGGTAAGGTTGTAGCCCAGATTCCATTCTTTGTTGTTCCATAATCTTCGGTGAAGCATCATCTGCAACAGTATCATTGTGAGAGAAGCTGAGGTGGAGATAGAGTCAGCTAAGGATATTATCAACTAATCAGTGAAATTTTTAACAATAAACCTTTATTTTTATTAAACTCAGAGTCTGGTTTTGTTTTGAAGAGAAATAAGGTCTGTGTAAAATAGCCATGCAAATAAACAGCAAAAAAAATTGAAGTTCAACTGGGGCTTACCTCATCCCTAATTGTAACATTCACTGAATAATTACACATCACAAATAGATACTTTTCATTGATCACCAATGAAACATAACTTTGTGGTCAAATCAGACAAACCAGATCCACCACCAATGCATACAATGGACATGAATTTACAGAACACCAATCAAAACCTTGACTTGGCTAAATGTCAGACTCATGTGCTGTCTTGTTTTTGGTTAGCAGCGAAGCAAAGATGGGCCTCAAAAGGGAAAATGCACAGATGGAGAAAGAGGTCATGGTACTGTGGGCTCTTCTCAAGCTGTCCCCACTTCTTGGCCTTTGCTCTCTTGGACAAAGCCACACACACTGCCCAAAGATCGAATGGGCTCCTATTGCAGCAAAGTTTTGGAGGGACCAGGCTTCAGAATCCACAGGACATCTGCCACAGTCACATCATGTGTTAGAGCAGGGGAGTGAGCAGCCTGCCTCCACCTCTACTGAAGTTACTAAGGATAGCACTGTATAGAAGCAAGGCAAAGTTACGAGAAAATCATCTTAGTTGGACAAATGGATTCCTTTGGTAGTTTGGACGATCCAGCTTGTGTGGACTACTTATTGTCATGGCCTCCAATTTGATGCATTGCCCATTGGCTCTGCTTGGTTTTATTCTAGTAACAGAATAAATAGTCTTCACATCACTGCCAAGTGACTGTTTCCACACAGTGAAGGGTTGTAATGCCAATTGACCCCAGTAGTGAGGTCCCAATCCAAAAGATAAAATCCTGTTGTTGTTTTCAACAACATTTCAACAACATTAACAACTTGGATGAGCATTAACTAGCATCCTTGACACAGACTTCAGGGGAAGTAATGGCTAAGTGGTATTATTGCTAGATTATTCATCCAGAAACTCAGCTAATGTTCTGGGGACTTGGGTTTGAATCCCGCCATGGCAGATGGTGGAATTTGAATTCAATCAAAAATATGTGGAATTAAGAATCTACTGTTGACCATGAAATCATTGCCGGTTGTCAGAAAAAACTCACCTGGTTCACTAATGTCCTTTAGGAAAGGAAATCTGCCATCCTTATCTGGTTTGGTCTATATGTGATTCCAAAGGCCAAAGCAATATGGTTGACTATCAACTGCCCTCCAAGTGCAACTAAAGATGGGCAATAAATGCTGGCTAGCCACCCATGTCCCACAGATGAATAAAAATTAATGTGGACTTCAGTTCCTTCAGGTTTAAATGCTAAACCTTCCATCTAAACAAAAAATGTAAAACTAATCTCGAAATTGACTCACTTCATTTTAACTGACTGACCTTTAAAGAATAAGTTTGTATTGTGTCGCGGATATTTCAGTGATACAATACAGAATTATGTCATTCACAAAAACTGATAATAACAACACAAAAATTGCTTCAAATTGTAAAAACGTCTCACCTCCAACTGCCCATCAGCTTGGCTGGAAATGCCATGTGCTCTCTCCGCTAATATGACAAGCCTTGTGCCACTTTCCTCAACATAAGCGGTTCTTACAAGAGGGTAATAGTTCTGTAGCACAAGAAAAAAACTTGTTAATATTTCTCTTCTGACTGCCATACCTCAGAGGAGGCAGCTGGTACTTGTATAAAAAAAAATCCAAGGACAGCCACAGTATACTATAGAAGGAAAAACTCTCATGAGGTTTAAAAATTAATCACCTCTGAACAATTTGGTTTTTCAAAATGCAATTGTACATGTTTTTTGTTCATTCAAGGGATGTGGGTGTCACTTCCCAAGCTGGCATTTCCTGCCCATTTCTAATTGCCCTGATGATGAAGGGTTGGTGAGCTACCTTTTTGAACTGCTGCAGCCTTAATTATATTCTATTTGCATGAAGAAACAGACATTGTTAAATCAACAAAATACACTGCAATTTTGAATATTAAGCCCAAGTGCGTATCAGATCACCTCATGGCAACACCCAGTTCAACAATTGGGTGCAACAATTCTAAAGCATTGCTTTCCTTATGCCATTTGCATCAGCGCTGTGGCAACAGGATCTGTATTGTTAGCACAGTAGTGCTGTTGGTGTACCTTTAAGAGACTTTTTTAAAACTTGTATTCTCATAGAAACACAGAAAAGAACAGTTTGATCAAGCAGATGCAGCACAGATTCGTTAAGGGGAAATCATGTTTGACAAATTTATTGGATTTCTATGAGAATGTGACTAGTGCAGTAGATAGAGGGGAACTGGTAGATGTAGTGTTTTTAGATTTCCAGAAGGCGTTTGATGAGGTGCCTCACAAAAAGTTGTTTAGAAGGGAATAGGCATCACATTGAAAACAGTGTTTTTCTCTCTCTCTCCCCAGTATTACAGAGTCTGCTGTTAACTGCAAACAAGGTTTCTGTCCTTTCTGGAGTAGAAAATCAGCTATCGGTGGTTGGCTTGTCTAGTGTCTCCCCCCAGTGCTTTGGGAAGCTGTTCTGGGTAGATATCCAAAGGGCTGCTGGAAGTTACAAGGCTGGGAAATCAGAATTTCCATTCTCCACCTAAAGGTCTAAGTTCCAGCATCATGTGAGCATGCATATTTTATGTATTAAATCTGTGGCAAAGGTTTTGTTTATGGGATTTGTTTCATTGATATGGTGTTTAGCTGTTAAGGTTTATGCAATATCATGATTGCTTTTTTCTTGTTTGCAATTGCTGAAAGCTTTGCTAATTTTTTTTCCTATACATGTTAACTATATACTTAAATAAACTTTTTATAATAAAAACTCCTTAGTGAGTCACTTGAATCATACCTGAAGAGAAATATCTCATGCTCACCCTAGACAAATTCAAATTGCAAAAGTTATGATCAAGGCATACTTCTGGATCACTTTGGGGTTTCTGACCCAAGTTAAAACAATTGGAGGCTGTTTTGTGAGATTAAAATCTATATTTCTTGTTTGATTTGGGATTATTGAACACAAAGACAGTAAGCGGTAAGCATATTCATGTTTTCTTTTCAGATGTTGTATTCAGATATAAATAAATAGGGAGTGCCCTGTGTAATAATGGATCTTTCAGAGGTTAAGAAGTTGCTGCATGTGGAAGAAGTCATGCAAAGTGGTTTACAATTGGTGACCAAAACAAAGCTTTTCGAATTGGCAAACACATTGCAGTTGACATTACCTGACAGCATAAGGAAGATGGGAGATAATTGTGGCAATATCTCTGTATTTAAAATTGCCACAAACTCAGTCGGAATCATTGGAAATGGCTAAAATTCAATTACAAATGAAACAGCTTGAACATGAAAATAATTAAAGCAGCTTGAATTCAAAATAAAGAGGAAGTGAAAGCAAAAGGAAGAAAGGAACAAAAAGCACAAGAAATGCAACTGCTTGAATTGCAGATTGCTCTTGCACCATAATACAAAAGGCAGCCAGAGACAGGAAAAAGTGGAGGTTTCAGCCACTGGAACAGAGCATTGGTGACTTACTTCATTAAAGTAAGATCATGAATAGGTGTAAATGGTTTCCTGATAAAAGCAAGATAGATTCTCATCAACCTTAAGAAATGCAATAGTCTGCAGCACAACTTGCAATTACAGTGCCATCAATATCAGGGTGGCATTTGTGTGAGGAGAAAAGCAAATGTCATATGGAATAACAGAGGTAAATCATGAACATGATAATCTAAATAGTAACATTTGGAGAGAGGAAGAACCATAAAGGAGGGATAATACAATGAAACCTACAATGAATAAAGATATTATTTCATCTTCAGTACTTTCCCAAATGTCAGAAAAGGTTTCTGCTGTAAGATTCTAAAAGTAGCAGAATTCAGATTTTCCTTCCCCCCAGTACACTAAGTTTAAATGCAACATAAATAGGCTACCTACTCGAGCCAGAGTATTGTTGGTATGTGACTTGTACAATCTCTTCATCATCTGGTAACCGTTATTGTCTGTGTAAATGGTCCTGTCGGTTTTCAGATCTGTTGTCATCCTTAAGACCGCTTCCCTGTTCAGGTCCAATGGTCCAACAGTATACTCCTGTTCAATTCTATTGCATAGCATTGACCCGTCATAGCCATTAGGTACACGATAAATCCTTGTGAATATTGCATATTGGTAATCTTTTGCACCAGCAGAAGTATTGCTATTTAAAATAGATAAGAATCACTGGTGTTTAATAGTACATACAGCAGCTTGAGCTCCATTCCATTCTGAACAGATTTTTAATTGACAGCCACTAGAAAATAGGAATTTACAAATATAGAGAAGCCCATTTCCAATGAAACAAGGTACATCTAACACTACAATGCATTTTCCCTCAGTCTAAAAGATTGAGAAATGTTTAAGCTTTGAAGTTAGCATCAGGGATGGGATTCTAAACAGGATGAGTGCTAAATACCACAAAATCTCGATACATTAATTAACTTTCATTTACATTTTACTGATGTAATAATAGTGGCTAAAATTTTCTAGCCCTTTCCACCAGCACCATTCTCCAGTCCTACCAACGTGACACTCTGTGCCATGTTTCCCAGTGACAGAGGATACAGGGCTTGCAAAAAAACTGTAGACACTGATCAGACTGGAAGATCCCCCTGCAAACCAAGGTAGGCTGTCTCCGCCACCAGAAAATATGCCATGGGAAGTGGTGGGAGGGAATCCTGCGCAATGAGTTTGTTCGCACTCACTGTCAATGCAGTGGAAAGCTAATAGCAAATTATATGGTCACGTATGTTAAATATAAATATCCAGAAACTGCTGTCAGAGATACCCTGATCTTCTACAGTGCATGCTGTGATAGTCCTCATCAATAGAAACAATACCAAAATCATTGTAACGGCCTGAATCTATATTTGTAGCTGGAAATGTTTGGATTGACAAATTTAGGAGTAGCGTAGTAAATTGTCTTTAATGTGTAACTTCTTTGGTCTGAAAAATTAATTTTACAAATGTAGAGTTTCAATCTCTGAGAAGAAAATTAATGTTGCAACATTTAAAAAGAATAATATTGGTGGAGTTCTGCCAAACCTCTACTGGCAGGTTTGATGGCCGGCACAGTGGGAGAACATGGTGGGAAGGCCAGGAATTGCTTGCATACCAGCGTGAATGTACCATGGGATCTTCCACTGATACTCTCAGTGAGGACATTTCTATCTGATTGTCGAAAAGCCTCAAAATTGCTTTTCCTGGTCAAAGATGCCAATTTTCCTATTGAGGGCGCCTGGAAGTCAGATAACTAAGGGTGGAATTTTGTGTTGCTTTTGGGATGCAGGAGACTGCAAAATGCAGCGAGTGATTTACATGCCATCCTGCACTCTCCCTCCCACCTCCCCAAGACACAAGTCAGGAATGTGATGGAATGCTCTCCACTTGCCTGGAGTAGTGCAGCTCCAACAACACTCAAGAAGCTCAACACCATGCAGAATAAACAGCCCACTTGATTGGCACTTCAGTCAACAACAGAGAGACTTACTCCCTCCAATATTCCTGCACAATGGCACCACCTAATGCTTTGCAACATCTCACCAAGGCTTCTTGAATAGCACCTTCCAAACCAGCAATCTTTATCATTTAAAAGGACAAGGCGATAGGCACAAAGGAAAAATGCTACCTGCAATTCCTCCTCAAAGCTACACACCATCCTATCTTGGAAATATATCACCATTTCTTCAGTGTCAATGGGTCAAAATATCTGGAATGCCCTCCCTAACAGCATTTTGGGTATACTAACACTACATAGTCTGCAACATTAGTTCAAGGAGGCTGTTCCCCAGCACCTTCTGAAGAGTAATTAGGAACATTGGTTTTGCCGGCAAATCCTACATCATGAATAAATTAAAGTTGGACCATCTTTCCCTTGGAATCTGAATATTGTGAGTTCAAAGCTGGAGTACAAGCTGATACTTCAGTGGAATTTTGAGATTACACAGTGTATTGGAAATGTTCTTATTCAGATGAAATGTTTAACTAAGGCCAGTCTAGCTTCTCAGATGAATGTGGAAGATTATACAGTACTACATTTAAAGAAAATCAGCAACATTCTCTTAGCGTCCTGATTAATACTTAGCGCCTCCACCCCCAGAAAATGACATTAAAAAAAAGATTATTTACATAAAACGGCAAGTTTATTGTATCTTTCTTTCTCGCCTTCATTTACAGACATCCCAACATTAATGAGAAATCAGTATATAAAGATTCTGAACATATATTTGATGTACATTACCTGTAGAAGTACTGCCTTATTTCAGTTACTAGTTTTCCTGTAACTATTTCCATGCCAATAGACTTTGACACCAATATCGCTGAGCCACTTGGTGTGAATATGTAATTATCAGAGATTGGACCCTGTCTAATGTCTCCATTAGCGTGGTACTCCAAAAACTCTTGGTTTATCTTGACAGTCTTCTGGGAAGATCTGACATTTACAACAGAAAGCTATTATTATGACAACAGGGTGATTGCATACAACAGACTTCCCAATGGCTAATGCTTTCTATCTTAAGGTTTCCAATCAATCATCCATTTCACAAAAGCAAGGCACAAAGTGATAAGATTGATGTTGAGAATCAATGTTTACTATGAATTAAAGATATATTTGAATGTGTTTACATCGGTATCTTCAGTGAGATTCAAACTATATGGCAAGCAGTTTCAGCAGTCAGAAGAAGTCATAGTGGCAGTTTTGGTGTTAATCCCTTCTAAACAAGTAACTTGCTTTCCACAAAATACCATTTGTTTCTCTAGCTAATTCACATTAAACTGGTAAGGGAAAAGCACGCAAAAATATATTACTGTGACTCAGACTCTTTGTGCATTCTTAAATGGGCTGATTAAAGTAAGGGGTAACTGAATTGTATAGGCCAGGAAGTCACTTGCTTAGCATTTAACCCGTGCTGAGTCTCGGCCAGACCAGCAGTAAAAGGCAGTGAAATCATCAACAGGTCCTCCAAGTAAGACTCTGGAGCACTGCCACATGAAGAAAATACACCTCCACAAAAAGGAGAGCACGGAGAAAGCTGACATTAAAAAATGGAACACAAAAAATCATAAGTGGATAATGAGTCACAACTGTTGTTGAGACACGTGAGGCTTTCAAAAATGCATCATGGAAAGAAGTTTTGCATCGTGCAAGTGCAGCTGTACTGCAGAAGTTATTGCCTACATAGAAGGCAAGTTATTATTAATTGTGCAGTAGTTCCATCCTATTCAACTTCACAGCACGGTGGCACAGTGGTTAGCACTGCTGCCTCACACAGCGCCAGGTTCAATTCCTGGCTTGGGTCACCATCTATATGGAGTCTGTACATCCTGTCTGTACAGGATGCTCCGGGTGCTCCGGTTTCCTCCCACAGTCCAAAGGATGTGCAGGTTAAGTGAATTGGCCATACTAAATCCTTCCTCAGTGTACCTGAACAGGCGCCAGAATGTGGTGACTTGGGGATTCATGCCATGTTAACATCAGCCTACTTGTGACTAATAAATTAATTTTCACAATATAGGTTTATATGTTTAAAAGAAGCCCATATTAACCATGTTCAATAGTGATCTAGGAGTGAGCCTTTTTAAAAAGTTCCCTTACCAAATCATATTCTAAACTATGTTGCTATTCTAAAGCTTGCTGAAATTTAAACAAAGCAAGCTGGAGCTTCTGTTCTCAAGCTCGGTTTATAAATGAGCCATTTACCTTGGTTCTCACCTGTCAGTGATGCTATAGAGTAGGTTAGTATCCTCATTTAGCATCAATAAATAGCAGTCATTCATCAATGGAAGTAGTCTGTGCCCCGGATTCTTAGATTTGCTGGCTGGCTTCCTGTCAAATGTAATCACTCTCCCTCTGTATGAGGCAGGATTGTTTGAGCATTGGTCGCCTGGTTCCTTGGTGCAAGTTGATTTTTTGTTCTTTACAAGGTACCTACGGTAACTGAGTGCATTTAATCTTACAAGGACATATAGGTCAAAAGTACTGTTAGAAGCAGATTTCTGGATCTGCAACAGAAAATGAAAATTAACATTATTTCACCATGCACATTAAACATAAGGACATTTAATTTAAAGAAACCAAACTAGAAAATCATTCAGTAATTTACCGCAAGGTTTTTTTAAAAAAAAGAAGCTAAAAGTATATATATGTATAAGATATATGCCAAGAGGATTTAGTTTTTGTAATTTCTCCCTCCTATTCAAGATGCTTGATTTTATCAACTCTGGTTCTGAGAGAGCACGGTGGCACATTGGTCAGCACTGTTGCCTCACAACGTCAGGGACCTGGATTCGATTCCTGGCATGGGTCATTGACTGTATGCAGTTTGCACATTTGCCCTGTGTGTGCATGGGTTTCCTCCAAATGTTCTGGTTTCCTCCCACAGTCCAAAGATGTGCGGATTAGGTGTTTCAGCCATGCTAAATTGCCCCTTTGTGTCAGGGGTCTAACTAAGTTAAATGCACGGGGTTATGGGGATAAGGCCTGGGTGGGATTGTGATCAGTGCAGATTCAATGGGCTGAAATGCTTCCTTGTGCACTGTAAGATTTATGCTTCTATGAAATACACAGCATATTCCCAGGATAGCTCCATGTGTCCTATACTCAGCTCCAAGGACCACTGGGTATGAATCACCCTTCCAACTCTCCCTTCTCATATTCAGCTTTGCTCAGCTCTGACTGAAGCAGAAACAAACCATAGCTTAGAAATTGAGCCACAAACATTTTGGGGTGGGGGAGATGAATGTCATTCCTGTGGTTGAGGGTCCCAGTTCTGGGCTTCATTTCAATGGTGCACACAAAGCATTATCAAGGCTGCAGGCAAAGACTCAGCTCAGTATTCTTGGGGTTGGGCCAAGGAACAGTTTCTGGGTTAGGGATAGTGAGGCTTGGTGTCAGGAATGACTGGGATCATTGATGTTGATCAAGTCCATTAGCACGTGACAGGGAGGAGAATTCCTTCTCTTCGTAGCTCAACATTCTGATAAAACATTCTTTTGCTGCAGTCTTGGTTTCCAAGTGCAGCCAATTAGAGCAAACCAATTTTGCAGTACTGAGCTTGAAGCAAGCTTTTGGCCCCTAATTTAGTTATGCAGACTGTTCATTTCAGGCCTTAATAGTCAGAGCAGTGGCCAAAAGTAGACTAACCAAGGAAGCTAAAGCCAAGTCCAGAAAGTTATTATGCAAAATTTAGTATAATTTTGACCGGATCGGAAACTAGTTTCTGAACTATCCAGGGGAGATACCAGCAGTAGCCTGTGACACCACAGCTGGTTCTTTGTGGGACAGGGTCAGGTAAAGAGGAAGCAAGCAGTAGTAATAGGGGACTCGCTAGTTTAAGGCACAGATAGGTGTTTCTGTGGCCGCAATCGAGACTCCAGGATGGTGCGTTGCCTCCCTGGATCCAGGGTCAAGGACGTCTCTGAGCGATTGCAGGATATTCTTAAGGGGTAGGGTAAGCAGCCAGAGGTCATTGCACATATTGGTACCAATGATGTAGGTAGGAAAAGAGACAAGATCCTGAAATGTGAATATAGAGAGTAAGGCAGAAGGCTAACATGCAAGACCTTGAAGGCAGTAATTTCAGGAGTACTACCAGTATCACGTGCTAGTGAGAGTAGGAATAGGAGGATTAGGGCAGATGAGTGCCTGGCTTGAAAGCTGGTGCAGGAGAAGGGATTTAGATTTTTGGATCATTGGGATCTTTTCTGGGGTAGGACTGATCTATTCAAAAGGGATGAGTTACATTTGAACTGAAGGGGAACCAACATTCAGGCGGGGAGATTTGCTAGAGCCACTCGGGAGAGTTTAAACTAGTTTGGCAGGGGGATGGAATCAAAAGCAGTAGGGAGATAGAAGAGAAGTTTGAGGCTAGCACAGAAGTTAAATAGAACCCACTAATTAGGGAAGGCTAATCCTAATACCAGACAGATCAAACAGGAGCAAGACAGAGAGCATGGGAAGTCCAGATTAAACTGCATTAATTTCAATGCAAGAGGCCTGATGGCCAAGGCAGATGAACTCAGGGCATTGAAGCAGCTTAATGTTTCAGGGTACAGATCTTACAGGAAAGATAGATAGGAGGTAAGAGAGGAGGGGGAATTGCGCTTTTGATTAGGGAAAGCATCACAGCCGAACTGAGAGGGAATATATCTGAAGGTTCAGCCACTGAGTCTATATGAGTAGAACTGAGAAATAAGGGAGAAATCACGTTGATAGGGTTGTACTACAAGCCCCCAAATAGTCACTGGGGAATTGAGTAGCAAATACGTAAGAAGATTACAGAAAGCTCCAAGAAAAATAGGGTGGTAATAGTCAGAGATTTTCATGTTCCCAACGTTGACTGGGACAGCCATAGTATTAGAGGGTTGGATGGAGAGAAATTTGTTGAGTGTATTCAAAAGGAATTTCTCATTCACTATGCGGATGGCCTGACTAGAGAGGTGGCAAAATTTGACCTCCTCTTGGGAAATAAGGAAGGGCAGGTGACAGAAGTGTTAGTGAGGGATCATTGTGGGACCAATGACCATAATTCTATTCGTTTTAAGATAGAAATGGAGAATGAGAGGTCTGTCCCAAAAGTTAATATTCTAAATTGGCGCAAGGCCAATTTTGATAGTATTAGACAAGAACTTTCAAAAATTAATTGGGGGAATCTGTGAGGAGAAAAGGGATATCTGGTAAGTGGCATGTTTCAAAGATGTGTTAACCAAAGGTCAGGGTAAACACATTCCTCTTAGAGTGAAGGGCAAGGCTGGCAGAAGTTGGAAATCCTGGATGACTCAGGATATTGAGGCCCTGTCAAGAAGAAGAAAGAGGCACATGACATGCATAGGTAGCCGAGATCAAGTGAATATCTTGAAGAGTGTGGGCAATATAGGAGTAGAGTTAAGAGAGAAATCAGGAGGGCAAAAAGGGGACATGAAATTGTTTTGGCAGATTAGGCAAAGGGGAATCCAAAGAGCTTCTACAAATACATAAAGTGCAAAAGGATAACAAGGGAGAGAGTAGAGCCTCTTAAGGATCAACAAGGTCATCTACTTGCAGATGCACAAGAGATGGGTGAGATCCTAAACGATTATTTCTCATCATTATTTACTGTTGAGAAAAGCATGAATGTTAGGGAGGAAATAAATAGTAATGTCTTGAGGAGTGTACATGTTACTGAGAAGGTGGTGCTGGAAGTCTTAAAGTGCATTAAGTAGATAAATCTGTGGGACCTGATGAGGTACATCCCAGGATGTTGTGGGAAGCTAGGGAAGAAATTGCGGGTCCTCTAGCCGAGATATTTGAATCATTGATAGTCACGGGTGAGATGCCTGAAGATTGGAGAGTGGCAAATATTTTGCCTATGTTTAAAAAGGGCTGCAGGGAAAAACTTGGGAACTACAAGCCAGTGAGCTCACATCTGTGGTGGGTAAATTGTTGGAAAGTATTTCGAGAGACAGAATCTACAGGCATTTAGAGATGCAAGGACTGATTAAGGACAGTTAACTTTGCTTTATGAGTGGAAAAAAATTTACTGTTTTTTGAAGGGTAACCAAGAAGGTAGATGAGGGCAATGTAGTTGATGTTGTCTACATGACTTTAGCAAGGCCTTTGACAATTTTCTGCATGGTAGGTTGTTGCATAAGGTTAAATCTCACGGGATCCAGGGTGAGGTATCTAAATGGATACAAAATTGGTTTCTTGACAGTTGGTTGTAGACAATTGTTTATCAAACTGGATGCCTATGATCAGCAGTCTGCCTCAGGGATCAGTGCTACGTGCATTGTTATTTGTCATTTATATTAATGATTTGGATGAGAATATAGGGGGCATGGTTAGTAAGTTTGCAGATGACAGCAAGATTGGTAGCATAATGGACAGTGAAGAAAGTTATCTAAGATTGCAATGGGACCTTGATCAATTGGGCCAGTGGGTTGATGAATGGCAGATGAAGTTTTATTTAGATAAATACAAGATAATGCAATTTGGTAGACTGAATCAGGGCAGGACTTACTCAGTTAATGATAGGGTGTTGGGGAGAGTTGCAGACAAAGGGATCTACATGTTCTCTTTGAAGAGAGGGGTACATGTTCATAGCTCCTTCCAAGTGGAGTCACAAGTGGTCAGAGTAGTGAAGAACGCATTTAACATGCTTGGTTTCATCGGTCAGAACATTGAATACAGGAGTTGGAATGTCATGTTAAAGGTGGATAAGGCATTGGTAAGGCCACAATGTACAATTCTGGTCACCCTATTGTAGAAAGGATATTATGAAACCAGAAAGAGTGCAGAAAAGATTTACCAGGATGTTAGTGGGACTTGATGGATTGAGTTAAAAGGAGAGGCTGAATAGACTGGGACTTTTTTTTCTCTGGAGCATAGGAGGCTGAGGGATGATCTTATAGAGGATTATACAATAATGAGGAGCATAGACAAGATAATCAATACCTTTTCCCAAAGTTAGAGGAGTCTAAAACTAGAGGGCATAGTTTTAAAGTGAGAGGGGAGAGATACTAAAATGTCCAGAGAGGCTATTTTTTCACACAGAGGGTGGTGAGTGTCTGGAATAAGTTGCCAAAGGTAGTAGTAGAGGTGGCTACAATTTTATTTTTTAAAAAGCATTTAGGGCAGCATGGTAGCACAGTGGTAGCACTGCTGCTTCACAGCTCCAGAGACCAGGGTTCGATTCGGGCTTGAGTCACTGTCTGTGTTGAGTTTGCACATTCTCCTTATGTCTGCGTGGGTTTCCTCCTGGTGTTCCAGTTTCCTCCCACAGTCCAAACATGTGCAGATTAGGTTGATTGGCCATACTAAAAAAAAATTGCCCCTTAGAGTCCTGAGATGCATAAGCAGGTAAACATGTAGGGATATGGGGGTAGAGCCTGGGTGGGATTGTGGTTGGTGCAGACTTTATTGGCTGAATGGCCTCCTTCTGTACTATAGGGATTCTATGATTCTAGATAGTTCCATAAGTACGATGAGTATAGAGGGAAAGGGCTAAATGCAGGAAACTGAGATTAGTTTAGGGGTCTTATAAAAAAGAATGGTATGGACAAGATGTTTTACAACAAATGGTTTACACGATTTCCATGCTGTAAATTTCTATGACTCCATTTCTCTAATTAAACATTGAAGTTGGAAGGATGTGGTTTAGTCAAGAATTAACTTCCTGCAGCCAGCCTTTAATTCATCAATTGGCCACTTGCCACTTGTAAGCAGGAAAGCCCACTGTCTCCTTTATCCCATATCTAGGAAAATGGCCTGAAGACAGGATGAAGCAAGCATGCCAACCAATAACTCCAATTTACACCAGAGTCTAAACATTCAACTCATGGACTCTGCATCGTTATTCAAGCGATTTAAATGCATTAATTTGTCAACACGATTAAACACAAGTCAAATACCTGTGACGGCACAACGTTGCCTGCATCATCATAAACATTGACGGCTGAATAAGCAATAGAGACTTTAATAACGGTTGTGATGTTCCATCCAAGAGGGTTGTACACGGTGATCTGTAAAGAGTCATTCTCTTCTGAAGAGACAAAAAAGCAGAAACAGTTTGACACTTGAGAAAAGTGTGAACATACATATGGACAGAAGTGCTGTACCAATTTACAGAGACTATCAAAAGAAATGCAAAAAATGACAAAGTTATGTTTAAAATTGGCCTCTTCCCCAATGAAAAGAATGGATCCAGTCATCCTAAATTACACTAAGAAAGGTGTAGCATGTTGAATTTATTACTGTAAATCCACTTGAGTAAAAACTGGCCATAATATTTGTGCTGAGCATTCAATTTGTACTTTTAAAGTAAAACTTAATGATAGAGTGGCACAAATGGTGAGCATTGCTGCGTCACAATATCAGGGATCCAGATTCTAGTTCAGCCTTGGATCACTGTCTGTGTAGAGTTTGCACATTCTCCTCATATCTATGTGGATTTCCTTTGGGTGCTCTGCTTTCTTACCACAGTCCAAAATGTACAGGTTGATTGCCTATGGTAAATTGCCCTTAATGTTAGGGAGATCAGCAGGGTAAATACATTGGGGTAACAGAAATAGTGCCTGGGTATGATTGTTGTCAGTGTAAGCTTGATGGGCTGAACGGTCTCTTTCTGCACTGTAGGGATTCTATGAATATGCTTCGCTGACACAAGAGGTAAATAAACAATGCCTCAAAACCTCATTTAATAAGCCACTAAAAGATTTCCATAGACTAGTTCAAACAAAAATAGGAAATTCTTTGAAACATGCAATTGGACTGTCAACACCATTGGAGAGAGAAGAGAAAACAGATTAGTGTTTTGAGCTTCTCTCCTGTATCACACACTGTTCTCTTCAGAGCTTTGTAAGAATCTTGCTCAAAACACCAACCTACAGTTCCTCTTCAATAAAGCTGCTGATTGACTTGCTGGATGCTTTCAAACTTTCAAGCATTTGTTGTTTATTTTTGATTTAGATTTCCATAAACTAGATTTATTCCTCTCAGAGAGCTGTTACCCACTGCAAAGGTCACGTCAAAATTTGAACATTGTGTGCCAAAAAAAGTATAATAGCTTCCTCTAAACAGGGCAATCTATGGAAGTACTCTTATATGGATTAATAACATGAAACGTGCATTATATCGTAAAACCATGCAATTAAAATACTTTTTAGTTTACTTTACGCTTGTATCTGTGCATGCATCCACAAAAAATTATTTGATACTTGATGGAAATCACTTTTACTCTTGTGACATTTAATGTTTATTTTTCATCAAATTGGCTTCCTTAAATTTCTGTTAAGTTCTTTCAGTTTATTCTAAAATATAGTCAACAAGGCTGCAAATTGCAGACTTTTCCACAATAATTTTACTCACTACAGTTGTTTCCAATGGTTGGCTGATTTGAACAAGATTTGCATTAATTTTATTGCATCGCACCAAGGTTCAGACATAAACACGCAACCAACTGGAACTTCTGTGAATCTACCTCGAGGTCTTAACATCTTTGTTCCGAAGGGCAACTTCTTGTCAGCAACCTTTTTTTTGCAAAAAAGGTTAAAATCTACATTGAGATGCAGATTTACAAATGCATGGTCTCTCCTGTAAATTCTATTTGCTTATCATTTTCATTTAGCTATATCCAAAGTCCAGTTCAAAGTCTTGACCAGTGAGAAATCACAGATCCAAGGTGACAAGACAGGCTGCCCCCTTCCTGTTCTGGGTTTGATCTATATGATCCAAGCTGATAAAAGCACGTGTTGCACCTATTCCGGTGCTTGATCTCATTTGCACCTTAGCCAAAAGGCCTACATACTGTTTTTTAAAAAATTGCTTCAAATGCAGCCACAGTATAACCTCACTGTCTTTTATCAATTGCAGGATCAAAAGCTGTATGTGATCTTAGCTAAAAGGCTGAGAAGCGATCATTACCAAAGTTGCTGATACCTATGCTGTTACTACTCAGAGGATCAATGTGTGCTTTTGCCTTATAACTTGAAACCTGTGTCTTCAGAGAAGGGTTGCTGTGGAATAGAGAATTATCAATGTGGATAGTGTAAATGGGAGAGTCGTTGACGAGGCTGTGAACTGGCAGTGGAGGGAAGATAAAGAAATAAGTAACATTAAAACTGTTTGACATTGAAACAAGGTATTGTTTTACTATAACCAGGTTTAGTAAGACAGAATGCCATCACATTCCCACTTATACTCAGAATCACCCTATGAGAGTAAATGAGGAAATCATTGCAACGTTTGACACAATTTTTCACTACTTTCCAGTAGTTGGTGAAAAGTTTATTACACATTGATAAATCTATTTTTGGCTGTTGTGCCAATTAATTATAATAAAAGTTAATGACAGCATGGTGGCACAGCAGTTAGCATTGCTGACTCACAGCTTTAAGGACCCAGTCAATTCTGCCTAGGATGACTATCTGTGTGGAGTTTTGCACATTTTTCCCGTGTCTGCATGGGCTTCCTCCGGGTGCTTCAGTTTTCTCCCACTGTCCCAAGATGTGTAGGTCAGGTGAGATTAGCCCTGGTAAATGTGTGGAATTACACGACAGCGCAGAGTCGCTGAGCAGAGACTGATAGCCAAGTTCCGCACACGAGGACGGTCTTAATAGGGATCTTGGCTTCATGACACACTATCTGTAACCCCCGTAACATGCCTGGGTTAGCAAAAAACCTCACTTACTGTGCTGTCTGGAGAAAATACACAATTCTCTAACCAATACTCAGGATTCCCTTCACACACATTGTTAGCCACTTTAACACTTGAATAGCAGGTTAGATGTAAGGATTCACATTCTAATCAGCAATCTCTGACTGTCTGTGCTGATATGTGCAATTGCAGACCAGAACACTGCATTTGCCTGACGAAGACACAAGGGTGTTGAAAGCTCGCAATTTTACTATCAAATAAATAGGTTGGATTTAAAATTGGTGTTGCTAAATTCTTACTGGAATTACAGGGACAGGGCAGAAGAGAGGAGAGAGCCATTGCAGATTTGTTGAGCCAAATGGCCTCATCTGCACTATAAGAGTTCTATTCTATGGTAACTGCTTTTATTGTCAACTTATTTGGCTTACCTATTATGCCCAGTCAACACTGAACACTGTACATAAGTTCAAAAATGCTTTGCAACTTATTCAAGAAAATAAGTGTACCTGTACTTCTAGTGTCTTGATTATAGGGACGAGGAAAATCCAATTTATCCTTTCGAGTGTTCAAGGTTTCTTGAAATATAGAAGCCATTACTGATTTCACAGCCCACATCCCTTGTAATAGGTGATCCATGTACATATCTCTGACTTTGGGAGATTCTGTCCCAGTGATGCCATCATGATGTTGTACCTAATAGACCAATGTTGACATTTCCATGAAGGTAAATCAGAACAATATGGTTAAAGACTTATAATGTTTTACTAACACTGTGAATGGAAACAATCATAATTTTCTATTTAATAATGTTGGATCATTCTTTGAAGAAAACATTCTCACTCAGCTGTAATCCTAGTGCAGACCATAGCATGACCTCTGTGATTCTCTGCTCACTGTATGGCAAATCTTTGCATCATTGTTATGAAACTCAGCTTACCAGGTCTAAGTTAGGTTCAGGTAAGAGAAGATTGGAGAAACAGGCTCCAAGTTCGAAAGAGGGCTGTGGAAAGCAGACCTTAATAAAGAGGGCCCAGGAGGTGGCCTGATAAATGAAGACAGTCACTGGAGCAAGGTTACCTCTTTACATCAGTAATGTTAATCTCTGTGTACCCGAGGATCTGAAACTATCTCTGTCATTTGACATTTGGATTATATATTCAAGAATCCAGACAAATAGAAATTCAGGAAAAAGACTGAAACTTAGAGGCGGATAGTTGTTGATGCCATCCGAATCTTGAAGAGGGTTCAAGACCCGAAAATCTCTGCGCAAGAGACCTTTGGGGCAAACATATCACTGCTTGGCATGGCTAAAGAACTGAAATTGTGCTATGAATTGGTACTCGAGTGTAATTGGGAATTTAGGGGGAACAGAATCTCGATGGAGATGATTAAAACCATGCATGTTGACCATTGTTGAAGCTAAGCTGGAGCAATATTTGGAGAAAATTCCAAGGCGAGACCTTCAAAAGTGAAGATTGGAATCCCTCAAGTCACAGTGTTAATGATGCATGAGTGGGTAAATCCATGTAATCCAGTTTGGTCACATCTGGCCTTTATTGCACTGGTGTTCAACCAAAGTTTATTTGTTAATTCACATATACCCTGGATGTCATTGTATAAGATTGTAAATTATTTTACCTTTTCTTTGTATAGTTAAGTCTATTTCTATTTGTTCAAAATCTGTGGAATATTGTGGCTGTATTCACCGAATAAGTGACTTGAATCTCAAAGTTTGTTCATTTTATACAAAACACTATTAGTCCTATACCAGATCTCACCAACAGCTTATAGGTTTGGCCAATTGGCAGCATAATCTTTCACTCCAAATTCCAGTGACAGCTCTGCATGGCTGGGGATGCTAACTTTTAAAATTCCTTCTATGTTTTTCAGTTACTCAGTGGTTACCTCTGCAAATGCTCCAAAGTGAAGAAATCAGTCTGGCTCCTTAACTTGCCATGCTTCAGTAAACAGATAAATTGCACAGTTTGGATAACTAAAACAGTGATTTCATTTTTGCGTTACCCTGGCAAGCCAAATCGTGAAACTCTTAATTTTACCGTTTTTCAAAATTAACATATTTTTCTGGAAATGCATTATCAAAAAGGATAGTAACATAGGTATAGACAAGTTAGGAGCAGGAGGCGGCCATTTGGCACCTCAAGCCTGCAGGTTAAATAAGTAGCTTCCATACTATAATTTGACAGCATTCGAGAGGCAGTTGGATATAGCACTTGGGGTGAATGAGATCAAAGGTTATGGGGAGAAAGCAGGATTGAGTTGGACGATCAGCCACGATTGTGATGAATAGCGGAGCAGGCTCAAAGAGCCAAATGGCCTCCTTCTGCTCCAATCTTCTATGTTTATCACAAGCACAGTTCTACAAGAACAGCATAGTACACCAGATTCTTGGCACTAAAAATAGGTTTTGTACTGTATTATCCCATAGAGCTCTGTCTTGCATGTACGGACATGTTTCATGGAATGCTTTGTATTCCTCATGTGGATTTAACAGAACTTCTCTCCTCCCAGAAATATTCACATAATTACATTTATTCCATTGCTCTCTTTTTTCGAGAAAATGCGATGCATTTTGGTCACGTTTAATAATGCTACTTTTCAGTAGCATTTAAAAAAAAGCATATCAGGGTTTTGATTAGCATTTCAAAAGAGTCCATGACTAGAATTTGGAGCATTTCTTCATTTTCTGCCTTACAGGAAACAGCTGATTGGCTAGGCAACTGAAAGTCCTCACCTCTGACACTGCCCATCTCAGCTGCTGAATTTGTTGCAGAGCCCAAAGTTTGTCTATCGACCCTGAAGGGAACCTCAACAGGTACAACGTGAAAAGGGATTCGCAGGCGTACAGGAATGAATTTGCTCTCCGTGCCATTCCTTTGAGTCTATTTCGAGAGGCATAAAATCCAGTCCAGGCTTGAAACGGCTCTGGAATGAGAGAAGCAAAATATAATCCAACAGCGTCACGTGCCAATAAAGAATTAATTTTTTTCTCTTCCTTACAATTGGAATTTAAAACATGAGAAAAGCGTTCAGCAGCAAAGATAAAAAAAATTATAAAATGAATACAAAGGGCACAGCATTGAAACGCCAAAACATTCTGTGAGGGAAAAAGGTCTTTTGGATTTGATTTATTATTGTCACGTGTATTAGGATACAGTGAAAAGTATTATTTCTTGCACGCTAAACAGACAAAGCATATTGTTCATAGAGAAAGAAAGGAAAGAGTGCAGAATGTAGTGTCACAATCATAACTAGGATGTAGAGAAAGGTCAACCTAGTGCGAGGTAGGTTTGTTCAAAGATCTGAAGGCAGCAGGGAAGAAGCTGTTTTTGAGTCAGTTGGCCTCAGACTTTCGTATCTTTTTCCTAATGGGAAAAGGTGAAAGGAGTATTTCGGGGTGCGCGGGATCTTTGGTTATGCTATGATTATGATTCTAGTTATAAAATGTGCATCAGCAAGTGGAAACCACATAGTTACTCAGCAGTAACAGAGAATGTCAAAAGTAATACACACCATGATTAATTCAAGATAAAATTCACAAACGAAAGAACTGCAGTCGAATCAGATTACAATTCTCTTGTGACCTAGTTAGTCACAATGGTTTGATTCAAGCCCAATTTGTCGCTCTATTTTCATTCCATAATCATGTACAACTGGAGCCGACAACTCCAGGCTGGTTGTACCTTTGTTCGACTGATTTTCCTGGTTGCAGTACTGGATAAATAAGCTCTTTTTAACCGAGTCAATGCTGTGCCAAGCAAAAGGAAGTCCATGAACCAATATAGCAAAGGTTTCATCCACCTGCTACTCTTCCTCTATCCTACAGATTGGAAATTAGTTCTATCTAACTGCATTTCAAAAAAAAAAGTGCACCATATGCGAGTGGCTGTGTTTCTAATGATCCTCGCTCCCTCCTTAGGAGTGAGCACCTGGCTTCCACTCTGTACTGCCTGGAAATGTAGACAACAACAGGAACTCGTGAATGGAGAGAAAGAGAGTAACCATTTTCAAAAGGAGAAATCTCAACATTGTTAAAAGGAACCTGACTCAATTGGGCAGTTTCACGTGGCACTGTCGAAACAGAGCAGCAAAAGGCCTGAAAACATACCTCCAATTTGGATACAAACCTTTCTAGTTTTAGAACATTCAAACAACCAAAAAATCTGGCAGCAGATAGAATTTTTTTTTAAAATTTGATTATGCCATCCACAGCCTTTGGCAACAAGAAACAAAAGCTGAAAACTGGATACTTTTTTTTGGTAATTCTTTAAATACTTGAGCAAGTTCGATTAACCTCACAGAACAGGAAGCAAGTTCGATTAACCTCACAGAACAGTGCGATAAATCAGTAGTATAATCATGGACCCAAATGGGGAAATTATGCCGGTTCATAGAATCCCTACAGTGCAGAAGAAGGCTATTCAGTCCCTTCGAGTCTGCACCAATAATACTCCCACTCAGGTCCTATCCCCGTAACTCCATGCATTTCCCTAACTAGTCCCCTGACACTAAGTGACAATTTATCATGGCCAATCCACCTAACTTGCACATTGGATATGTGAGTTAGGTGGATTGGTCATGCTAAATTGCTCCCTCACCTACTAGTGTTCAAAAATTGCAACACCATCAGTTATTTGCATTGAAGACAACAACACTCCAACTTGTTTCGGCAATGGGTTTGCTCCTCCAGTACAGACACCTATAAAAGCACTCTTCAAACTAGAAGATGAAACTCTTCTGAATTTTGTAAGGTTAGAGCTCATTTTTGTTAAGATTAATAAACAAGACTGATGCTACTGCTAATTAACTTGAAGAACCCACACATCTTCAAAAATCTCAAATCAACCCCCTTTGGAACAGTAATCAGAATAAGTTTTGACATCCAGACTCTTGTCATTATAAATAGACAGTGCATCAAGCACACAACAGCTCCCTCTGCAGGAGGTGGTAATACACAACACAGGCATCGCACTCAAATAGGAAGAGCTATGGAATCTTGCCAAATCACCTCACAAATGTTCACAACAAGTGTTTGTACAGTTTCTCTGCCTGAAAAAAAATGATCCATGGATACATATTTTAAAAAAAACCCATGTCGCTGTCTTGGGTAATCTTCCAACATACTGCCATTTAAGATAATCATTGTTTCCAGTGCACAGAATGAAGAATGCTTGAAAGAATGGCCATTTAATTATATCTTTAAAAAGTTCTACTTTTTTAAAAAATAGGATGGGTTTAAAACAACTGATATAATCAATTTTCTTAAGCATTTTAGAACATTTTTCTAAAACGAGGCTTAATTTTTAAACTGGAGTGATAGTTTTATCTTTTAAAATGTGCTTTTGAACAGAGTTGCAAATATACTATCCGATCACTGCAAATGAATTGTGCCACCTGCAATCACATGCTAGCTAATTCTTAAACGGTCATCACTGAGAAGCTATAATGTTCAGAGCTCAGTGTCCATCGATATGGAGGAATATCCCACAATTCAAGACATTCTCCCATTTTGTCAACAACTTAGCTGTCAACAACTTTCCATTAGGTCATTAATAATACATTTGAACTCCTCAACACTGGTGCCCCACAAGGCTGTATTCTCAGCCCCTTACTATACTCCTTATACACCTATGACTGTGTGGCCAAATTCCCCTTCAACTTCATTTTGTTGATGACACCACCACAGGGAATCGTTAAGGTAGATAAGCACTGTTTCCACTGAAGCCTAGAACCTGGGAACCACAGCCAGACCTTTAGGGGAGAAATTAGGGAACACTGGTACACACAAAGAATGGTAGAATTGTGGAACTCATGTTCGCAGATGATAAAGTGATGCTAGATCAATTGTTAATTTTAAATCATAGATACCTTTTCATTAACCAAAGATACTTAAAAATATGGAATAATGGCTGGATAAAGTGGACTTAGACTACTGTTGGAATTCAGAGCCAGACCTTTTCAATCCGTTCAGTCAAGTTTTGAAGTTATAACTCAACAACAGCAACAGGGGAAGAATTTTACAAGTGAACAAAACATCACACTCCCTCTACGATTAAAACAACTTGTTTTGCCTTTGGGACGACATTTCTGGGGTGCCTACCATTACCTGAGGAGTAAGGGAGAAAGTCTTGGTTTTTTCGGACATCCCAGGTCAGGTTTGCATTGTGAACAGCCTGCATGTATTCACTTAATGTAGCATACTGCACTGTAACTCCAAACTCATCTCTATGCTGGTTAATATAATCCATCAGTGGATCCATATTCTTAAACTGGACCGAGGCATTGAAAAACTGCTTGTCACAGCCCTGTGATCCAAAAGTGAAGAGACAAAAAATAAAAAAAAAAGGTTACAGACAAACTGACAACACTGTAAAATGAATCAATGGTTTGTATCTCCTCAATACTCCTCCTACATGGCGAGTCATCTGAGAATGCTTTACGGACAAAATAAACAACGAGAATAGACACTCTGCATGAAGCAGGAATGGCGGAAGAGAGGTTGGTCAGGTAGGGAGGGGGGCAAGAGGCTAAAATACAGAAGAGAAAGGTCTATGGATAGCTTTTGAGAGTTGGAAAGGGAGGAGGAAGACCAAAATGGTGGAGGGGAGGGGTGGGGTGGCATTTGAAGAGACAAAGGCCATAATGGTTGAAGGAAATGCTGCTGCTGGTGCTGGATGAGTAAAATAGTAAGACAGTGTGAGAGGATTGGAAGAACACAGTCATTGCACATTTTAATTTGGGCTGTAGAGTGATTTGAAGATGACAGTAATGATCTTAGTGTCAATTTACTAGGGCACGGGGAGCCAGTGAAACTTGCCAAAGGTGGGCGATAAAAGATACATGTGGACATGGGTCAGGTATTATCGCTGAATTACAGCTTGTAATTGGTGAAAACCGTCAAGGCAATGAGGAAAGTATAGTGGAAATTGAGCTTGAATTAGTTTATTTTTTATTCCTTCATGGGATGTGGGTATTGCTGGCAAGGCCAACACTTGCTGTCTGTTCATAATTGCCCTTGAGAAGGTGGCAGTGAGTTGCCTTGACCTGCTGCAGGCCATGGGGTGTAGGTACACTCTGTTCTGTTAGAAAGGGAGTTTGTTCCTGTATCACTGAAGGAACAGCGACACAGTTTGAAGACAGAATGGTGAGTGACTTGGGAGGAGAATTTGGTGGCAGGGTTCCCACAGATCTGCTGCCCCAGTCCCTCTAAATGGCTGAGGTTTCCAATTTGGAAGATGCTGTCAAAGGAACCTTGGTGAGTTGCTGCCATGCATCTTGCTAATGGTGTTCAGCATTGTCAATGCGCATTACCGTAGGGCATCTGGACTTTTAAAGTGATGAATGGATTACCAAAGAAGTAGGAAGCTTTGCCCTGGATGGTGTCAAGCTTCTTGAATGTTGTTGGAATTACACTCATTTAGGTATGTAAAAAGTATTTCATCACACTCCCTTGTGCTTTGTAGATGCCGGGCAGTCTTTGTGGAGTCAGGAAATGAGTTACTCATAGTTTAGTAGCAATAAATATTTTGGTAATGAAGCGAGAGAGGGAGAGGCAGAGATTGGAAATGTTTTATATATAGAACTTAATGAAAGATACAATAAGATGGAGTGGAGCTTTTCCTAAGCTGTACACCAAGGTTCCATGTCAGAGGTGACAGCCAGGCTGATCGAAGGCAGTTGGTGTTGGGAGGTAGGAAGGAGATTGTAGGAATCACAAAGGATTATTTCAGTTTTCTGACATTTAGCCTGGGAAAGTTAAGACTCATCAGGACTTAATGTCATTCACTGAATTAACAACTCAGTGATTCAAAGGTGATCTCAACATAACCTTTACACAAGAATAACTATCAGAAGCTGAAAACAAGTAACATGTAAAAAGTAAAAAGGGGAAAAGTAACGCGTGTAATGGAACCTGGAACAACTAAACCCACTCATTCGTGAATTATAGATAAAATGAATACAGATTTATTTTGTTACAACAACTTTAATCATATTTTTAAAATTTCAATCTTAATTTAGGGATGCATTGGCACAGTGGTTATGTTACTGGATTAGTAATCCAGTGGACGGGACTTAGAAACCAGTGCAAATGAGAAATTTCAGTTCAACTAACTAATTAATTCTGAACTAAAACACTAGTTTCAGCAATGTCAATCATTTAGCTTCCAGATTGTTGTAAGACCTCCAACCAGACCACAAGTGTGCTTTAGGGAAGGAAATCTGCTGTCCTAACCTGGTCAGGCCTATTTATGACTCCAAAGCCACAACAAACTGTCCTTTGAAATGTAGGGTGGCACAGTGGCACATGGTCAGCATAGTAGTCAAACCACTGCCTCACAGCGCCAGAGATTCAGGTTCGATTCCTGGCTTGGGTGACTGTCTATGTGGAGTCTGCATGTTCTCCCCATATTTGCTTAGGTTTCTTCCGGGAGCTCTAGCTTCCTCCCATAGTCCGAAACACGTGCTAGTTAGGTACACTGGCCATGTTAAATTCTTCCTCAGTGTACCTGAGCAGGCACCAGACTGTGGCAACTAATGAATTTTCACAGTAACTTGATTGCAGTGTTAGTGTTAATTTGTGACAATAAAATAAATTTTAAAAATAATGTCCTCACAAATAGTGTTCGAGAAAATGGCTCAGCAGCGCACTGTCTCAAGGCACTCAGAGATGGCAACAAAATACTCCGCTTGGTGACATAATTAACTTTTTAAAAATCCATTAATGCACATTACTGCATACCAAATACCTGTACCCAAGAATCATTCAACAATCAGTTTTATACATTGCATGTCTTACCCATGGCCACAGAACATGATTAGATCGGAACCAGGCCGCTCTCTCTTTTATGTTTGACACCATAGTCTTTGCGTAGTCATGAATTGTTTCATTGGTCACTGGGAGACTCATATTCGGGTAAATTCCATCTTTTGGTGGGTCAGGAAAAACAGCAATTCCATTCCAATAAAAGCCAGACCTAAATAAGATTTTAAAAGATGCTTATTTCCTTGAATCCGATTTGTTTAACCATAAACTTTTTTTTTTCTCCCTCACCAAATAAGTACCCGTTCTTTACAAACCATTTGGCTTTAAGGTATTGAAATGGCCACTGAACATTTCATCCATTGCAGAGCCAATGAATATTGCAGCTTAGTTATTCTGAGGGTCATGACATTTGTAGAATTTTCCTTTTGCGTTGCGTGGAAGTGAAGAAAGCTCCTAATTTTGTAGAAACCAGTAACTTGACGCCAATACCACATTCAGCTTAGGAAGAATGCTCTTACTAATCCAGCCAAAGTGCATTAGCAGGGGACACAGCAATAGATTGGAAACCAGCCAAAATGGTGCACATAACACTAAAGTAGTCAAATGTCAAGTCAGAGGAAGCCATGAGCAAACTGCACACTGCTCTGAGTACTACATCTTGCATTGGTTACCAAGATTAATGGGCAACATTCAGTCATTACAAGTAGTTCAAAGAGCCATAAAATGAATCAATGATGTCAGAGTCAAGAGCAGAGAAGAATGGACTTTTCGGCCTGGAAGGGATGCATCTGAGAAGTAACCGGGGCGAGATATATAATTTTAAACAATATGGAAAAGATCAATCTTCAAACTTACTTGAAAGTGTATTACAAGGGCAGAAGCAGGTAGACAGGCTCAAAATAGTAGAAGACAAATTTCAAAGTTACATGAGGAAACTTTTCCTCACTAACAGCAAATGAAAACTTAGAATGGTTTTCAAATAAAAGAGTGCAGAAAATTACCATCAATTGTTTAAGAATCAATTAGATGCTTTATGGGGAACCTTAAAATGGTTCTGGATAGATGACCAAGGATGGATTGAATAATCTCCTTTGTCTGTATATTTTGTGCTGACGTAGATTTTCTTTAAAATCACGGCTCAAGTGTGGCATGGTTGAGAAGTAGGAAATATTTCCCTTGATACTCTTTCTACTTCCAGTGATGCTACTTTGATCTCTCAGTGTAGTGCAACATTTCACCATCATCACTTCGATTTTTTTTCTCCCCTTTTCTTTCATGCCAGTAATAACGCCCCATTCTATCTCAGAATTTACCCATGCAAGGTCCACCTTTGCTTTATCTTCCTGATAAAGATCCCAAGTACTGATTTCATTCCTGCTATAGTATACTGTTTGTGTGTTTGTTTATAGAGTTTTATCATCATCTAAATGGAATAAGTGAAAACATTATTTTGAAATGTATTATTTGGATTGACAGTGTTGTGACAAATGAGTCGATGATCCAGGGCCATTGTGCTCCCTCATTAACAATGACATTAGATATGCATTCTGTTTTCTTAGGGGCTCACATACACATGTCTTAGTTTTGCACTAATCTATTACAGTTCTGTGGATACATCTGTTTACTGCCTTCTTGTAAGCACTACGCAGCATCGTTCTGACTTGCAAGTCAATATTCCAATACAAAGCAACCCACCATTACACAAACCACCTTATCACATAACAGTATTGAGTACAATGAAAAAGGCACATGTTTTCAAAACTTTTTGTCTTGCACTCATCAGGACAATTTGCAAGAATTCCAAATGTAAAGGGGACAGCAAGTGATTAACAAACCCAGAAGAATGCCTTGACTAATCAGAGTCAACCTGCCTGGTTTGAGTTTTAAATAAAGCTTAGTAGTTAACTGTCAGTAATGGTTATTTGGTGCATTCTCCACTGCAGCACCTCAATCAATCAGAGACCACTAGCCAACAGTTTCTTCTCATGAAGTATAAACTATTGCTCCCTTTACATTTGACATTATTGCAAATTGTCCTGATGAGTGCAAGAGAAAAAGCTTCAACATTGTGTGTCTTCTTTCAGCAACACTCAAGTTCTATATTACCAAATGACAATATTGAATTATTTGAATTGCGTTTTAAGTAATGAGCAGCCATCCACTATTGATTTATTTGGGTCATTAAAGAAAAGCTACATTATTACCTGTGGGAGAATGGCAAAAATGATGGGACGCAATAACTGTATTGGTCCATGGTATGAGTGAAGATTTCCTGCTGCTGTGCCAAAGAAGAAGATCCTTGCCACACAAACTGGAGCTTCTATAAAGGTCAGGAGAGCAGGAATAGAGAGAAAAAACATAAATTACATAATCATCTTCAGAAAACTGAACATTACATTTTCCCTCAGATGCTGTGCATTCTACTAAATTGCTTTATTATCCCAAAGATTAGACAAAGAGAGAGAGAGAGTTGGGATGGGGTGGAGAAAGAGCAGTATTATTCATTCAGTCTCACATCATTATACATTTTGTTGCTCTTCTTTCAGCTCAAAACTAGTCAAAGATAATCTCGGAACAGATATGTGTCTCTTAAGTTGTCCCTTTCTCCACCCCCTCATGAAGGATCAAGAAATTTTGCCCAGTGACAGAATCTACAGGGACATTTATCCACGTTGGTGCCAATTAATACCCAAAAACCGCACAGGCCTAAGGCAATTATTCCTTTGATTTCCCCTTCTCATTCTGAAGTGCGATTTACCCCAACGTCTTTACCCACACACCATTCAGTTCAGTAAACTAACAATAGGAGTAATGAGACAAAAGAGAGATTAAAGAAGTTCAACCACTTCTTTTGCATCATGCTACCATACTTCTCTACAGCCTTTAAGTAAAATTGCTACCATCTGGCAACAAACAAATAAAGAAATAAAGACTCGTGTTCATGTAGCAGTTTTCATGGCCTCAGGCCTCTGAAAACTTTTTACATCTATAAATAAATACTGAGGGCAGCACGGTGGCACAATGGTTAGCACTGTTAACCCAGGTTCAATTCTGGCGTCTGTGTAGAGTTTGCACATTCTCCCCACGTCTGCGTGGGTTTCCTCTGGGTGCCCTTGTTTTCTCCTACACTCCAAAGATGTGCTCCAAAGGTTGATTGGCCATGCTAAATTGACCCTTAGTGTCCTAAGATGTGTAGGTTAGGGAGATGAGCAGGGTGGAGGGATAGGGACTGGGTGGGATTGTTACAGGCTCGATGGGCCAAATGGCCATCTTCTGCACAGCAAGGATTCTATGATTCTATTTAACTAACTACTTCGAAATGGTATTCACCGTAAAATTTCTGGCACACAGCAAGATCTCACAAAGAAGAATGCAATAATAGTTTGATAATATGTTTTAGTGGTGTTGTTTGAGGCACAAAGATTGTCCAGGTCACCCAAGAGAGCTTCTTGCTTTTCTTAGAGATAATGCTGTGGGATTTTTTTACTTCCCCCTTGAAAGGACAGGAGGAGCTTAATTTCACTTACGAGGGGTAGCAGCTCCAACTGCACAACATCTCTTCCGCACTACATCAAGTTCCTGGAGTGGGACCCGAACCTTTAACCTCCTGATTCAGAGGCAAGAGTGCTGCCAACTGAACCACAGCTGAATGGAAGTAGCACTTTCCTTACTTTCTTTGCATATTATCTGGATTCCCATACTATTGTATGCTCTACACTCCTGCAGGAACCCTGGGAAAGACGTGGGGGAAACAAACTTACAATCCTGGATAAAAACATCGAGAGTCCCTTGCAATAAAACTTGAAATGTGCCTTTGATAACAACTATTGAATCATTTAGCCTTTGGCATCAATAATTGTTGTTTGCTGTGAGCTATGTGAAAAACAAATGCAAACAAAAATACAAAAATGCTTGGCATGTGGGGGTGATCAGTATGATTTTTTTTAAATGGGTGTCATTGCTCATTCCTAATTGCCCTTGAGGAGGCAGTGGGGTGAGTTGCTTTCCTGAACCGCTGCAGTCCACATTGTGTAGGTACATCCACATAGGGATGGACAGTCACTCTTTTTCTTTCCTCCCACAGATAACAGCCTAAATCCCACCCAAGGTTCCTGGAGCTCTCTTCACTTCACTACCCTTCCAAGTCACTCATAAATCATAGAATCGTATAGTGCAAAAGGAGGCCATTTGCCCATCAAATCTGTACTGACCACAATTCCATCCAGATCCTATCCCCATAACCCCATGCATTTACCCTAGCTAGTCCCCTTAAAAGTAAGAGACAATTTAGCATGTCCAATCCACACAATTGGTAGATTTTCTTTGACTGCGGGAGGAAATTGGAGCATCTGGGGGGAACACATAGCGAGAACATGCAAGCTCCACAGAGACAGTGACCCAAGCTGAGAATCGAATGGAGTTCTCTGGCGCTGTGATGCCAGAGACAGAGAAATTAAAATGCCACACTGAACCATGAAACCATGACACCTTAGAGTGATGCATCATGAGTGAGAAGGTGCCTGTTAGTTTTCTTTAATCTTGATGCAGAAAACAATTGGGCTCTTTAACATTCCTGAGATTCACGTTCATCAAACTAACAGGTCATCATGAGTAAATCTTGAACAATGTCAAGTGCCCACTGTCAAGTGTCTCCCAAAGTCAAGGATAAGTGTTTAGGTTCACAGCTTCAAGAGGGTCAATATCTGTACGGGTAGCAAAGAAGATTCATTAGCTCCTAAATCAGACATCACCATTCAGTAGACTCTATGATAGCTGATAGGGAGGGAGTTCCAGGATTTTGACCCAACGACTGCAAAGGAATGGTGATATGTTTCCAAGTCAGGGTGGTGAGTGGCTTGGAGGGAAACTTACAACTGATGGCAATGTTCCCAGTCAGCGAGCTTGGAAATAAAAAGGGGGTTCCTGAACTGAAACATCAAAGAGTGGAAATAATCATCAGCTTAGGAAGAATCTGTGGAGAGAATAACACAGCAAATGTTTCAGCCTGCAATCTGCTGACTGATCTGCTGGTTATTTCCAGTATTTTTCTTTAGAGTTTTGGATTTCTAACATTAGCAATACCTTGCTCTTATATTAAAAGCTTACACAGCAAATATTTGCATAACATCAGTCAAAGAGACTTTTTATATTCAAATGACAGGCAAGGTGAAGCTTTAAAATTTACTGGTGTCGTTATACAAAATGCATGTTCCTTGCATGTATCCTACTTGCTTAATTTATGTAACTAAATTTCCATTTAATCAATAAATAAATTTAAATAAGTTTAAGTTTAATCAATTCAGAATCTGAGAGCAGCTTCAGTGTGGCATTTTAATTTCTCTGTCTCTGGCATCACAGCGCCAGAGAGCTCCATTCGATTCTCAGCTTGGGTCACTGTCTCTGTGGAACTTGCATGTTCTCGCTATGTGTTCCCCCCAGATGCTCCAATTTCCTCCCGTAGTCAAAAAAAATCTACCAATTGTGTGGATTGGACATGCTAAATTGTCTCTTACTTTTAAGGGGACTAGCTAGGGTAAATGCATGGGGTTATGGGGATAGGATCTGGATGGAATTGTGGTCAGTACAGATTTGATGGGCAAATGGCCTCCTTTTGCACTATACGATTCTATGATTTATGAGTGACTTGGAAGGGTAGTGAAGTGAAGAGAGCTCCAGGAACCTTGGGTGGGATTTAGGCTGTTATCTGTGGGAGGAAAGAAAAAGAGTGACTGTCCAGGAGCCTTAGGCCTGACACCATGACACCTTAGAGTGATGCATCATGAGTGAGAAGGTGCCTGTTAGTTTTCTTTAATCTTGATGCAGAAAACAATTGGGCTCTTTAACATTCCTAAGATTCACGTTCATCAAACTAACTGGTCTTCATGAGTAAATCTTGAACAATGTCAAGTGCCCACTGTCAAGTGTCTCCCAAAGTCAAGGATAAGTGTTTAGGTTCACAGCTTCAAGAGGGTCAATATCTGTACGGGTAGCAAAGAAGATTCATTAGCTCCTAAATCAGACATCACCATTCAGTAGACTCTGCCCATGATAGATGGGTAAATATAGACACCTCCTGTCTGAACAGAATAAGGGAGGCCAGAGATGACTCTGACTAGGTGAGGGCATATTCCCTGGTCCAGTTCTGTAATTGGAGATGTGAGCGCAAGATAAGATATAGGACTAGCTGCTTCCAACACCAGGAGGCCAATGGGTGAATGGTGGTACTGGCTACTACACCAATCTGATTGTGAGAAAGAGAGAGAGAGAGAGAGACACACACACACATAATCTCTGAGTGCCCCTATTGTAAATCTGGAACTGGTTTCTGAGCTGCTGTCCTCAGGACTTGAATCAGATCGAGCGCTGTGGAGCTGTTTCTATGCAGCGCTCCCTGTTTGGAAGTGCTCAGATGACCCCTAGGGTCTATGATTCAGGTGCGTTGAGCTGATGTAATTGTGATTAGTGACTTGTTGCAATGCATATTGGCACATCAATCCTTCCAAACATATCTGTGACAGAGTTCAGACATCCTAAACTTCATTGATAGATTGGATACAGCCTTCTGCATCAAGTGAGGGAAACTACAATGCAAGAGAGTGAACATACACCAGACTATGCAAACGCCAGCAGACAAAAGGGTGATAGCTTTGGATGACACTAAGAGTGAGACTGATCCTAGCCTCCCTACCCCATTTCATGTCTCCCCCACCCTCCCTTCTCTCCCACCACTTGCCCCACTGTTCACCTTATTTCTTTGCATTGTTTCCTTTTCATCATAGTCAATCCGTGAAATGAGATGAGCATTAAAACCAGCCAAAGCAAACACTGTCGGTGTGGTGGCTGATGTGCCAAAGGGATCTACGTGCCACGAAAACTGAGGTCTTTTTCCAAACGTCTCATACAGGAAGCCATGTCCTTCTGCAAAGACAGACCTACCTTCGTAAATGCCTCAAAACCAAGGTCAGGAAAATAGCTTTTCGGAAATTACAATTGCGTAAATTAAAATGAGGCAAATAAGACTGGCAACATCATCAACGTAAGCCAATTTTAACATGGGTGGAAAATCATTTTGTTTTAAAGATTAAGTTTAAATACATTTAGCCATGCTGGAAAATCGGATGAGAACAGACAATTATGTACTGTGATAACAACAAGAAATTTGGGAAAAATACTGTGGGTCAATCAATCAGCAACTTCAAGAGGAGAGGCCGGTTCTTATCATTTTGGGTGCACATACACATCATTAGAGCCAAAAAAAAGTTGAAAACAATCTTTCAGTCAATGATTGATGTGCAGGAACTGTGTCCCAATAAGGTCTCGACCTTATAGTTCATTGATGTGGAGATGGTGGCACTGGACTGAGGTGGGCACAGTAAGAGGTCTCACAATACTAGGTTGAAGTCCAACAGGTTTATATGGAATCATGAGTTTTCAGAGCGTTGTTCATTCATCAGAAAAGCTCATGATTCCAAATAAATTTGTTGGACTGTAACCTGGTGTTGTAAGACTTCTTACAGTTCATTGCATACTTCTCCAATTGCAAACAGTCATCCAATGCTCTTTGGGAAAGATTGCAAGTGCATGTCCTGAAGGCTGGAATTCAGCATTGAGGCATTAAAAAAGAAATGTTGGTATTAACATTAACAGAAGGATAAAGTGACAAGTTCAGAAAGTTACACTAACTTAATATTATTGTTTGATGTGGGGGGGAGAGTACCAACCTGTGAGCTGTAAGATCTGTGAACTGAGTTCTGTTACTGCTTCATCGTGCATCACTTGGCCTCCAATGATAAACTCCAAGCGTCCTTCATCCAGCAACTTATGCACCTGAAATTAACACTCAGTAAAAATTGTAAACTTCATGCAGGATTTTTTGTTAAAACAAGATTAAAATGACAAATCAATTGGCATTGAAATATTGCAGATTCACTGGGCTGAATGGCCTCCTTCTGCACTGTAGGATTCTGTGATTCTATGATTCTGAAGCTGCTGCCGTGTGGAGGCATTAAAGAGGGCGCAGAAAAGAAAATGAGAACGGTTTTAGGACTGACGGGCTTCAGTTAGACGGATAGATCGGAGAATCTGGGGCTGTGCTCTTCGAAAATGAGAATTTAAGAGGGGATTTCACTCTATAGTCTGAAATCACCAGGTGTCTGGATGAAGCAGCATCACTAGTATCCCGTTCCCTACCTGCTCTGACCTCCTCAACTTTCTGCTTCCCTCTCTCTCTCCCATTGGCTCTCCTCTTTTCAAGAATCAACAACTTATCAAAAATAGCATTCCTAATGCATCCAACATCATAGAATGCCTACAGTCCGGAAGGAGGCCGTTCGGCCCATTGAATCTGCACCGGCTCTGTGAAACAGCACTTTACCCAGACTCAACCCTCATCTTATCCCCAAAACATTGTGCATTCCCCATGGCTAATCCAACTATACACATCCCCAGACACTGAGGGTCAATTTAGCATGGCCAATTGACTCAACCTGCACATCTTTAGACTGTGGGAAAAAACCGGAGAAAACCCACGGAGACACAGGAGAACTTCACAGAGACAGTGACCTGAGGCCAGAATCGAACCTGGATCCCTGGCAACGTGAGGCAACAGTGCTAACCACTATGCCACCTTATAACCTTGGTTCTCAGTGAAGCCAGCAAACGTCCTCCCTTGTATCACCATTGGACATCTATGTCTAATAACTCATACTTTAATTGTTCTGTTAGCCCTACACTATTACTACAAGTTCAGTAGAGCTAAGTAAAAACATGTATTCTTGTGCTTTAACCCAAAAGTGGGGGCCATCGTAAGCTGCTACTGAAAACAGCTCCATGTTCCATGACAAGGGGTCAATCCCAGGATTAGGTTTATTTCAATTGACAGGGAGGGCAGGACTTCCCACTCTTCACTCATCTGTTGGAATTGGTGGCACAGGAACCCTAGATTGACAGTAAATTCGGATGTAGGATTATCGGCTGAATTTGTGTTCACCATCAACTTGAGTAACACTCCTTCCTCGATGGCTATGGCAACAGTCTGACCAATGACAATTAGCAATTTAAACTACCACAAGTGAGAAGCAATTCTAGTCCAGGAGTGAATCCACCCTCAGGTTCTGTCCCAGATCGTCCCTTCAGTAGGTGTCTGAATTTTATTTTAAATTATACCAGTTGAAAGATAAATATTTCTCCAAAACAACTGGGAAAAATAGGAGGCAGTCCTGTCCTCATTTCCAAATCATGTCAAATAACACAGTGGCACAGTGGTTAGCACCACTGCCTCACAGCACCAGGACCCAGATTTAATTCCCAGCTTAGTCACTGTCTGTGCGGAGTCTGCACATTCTCCCTGTATCTGCCTGAGTTTCCTCCAGTTTCCTCCCATGGTCTGAAAGACATGCTGGCTAGGTGCACTGGCCATGCTAAATTTTCCCTCAGTGTATCCAAACAGGCGCTGGAGTGTGGTGACTTGGGGATTTTTACAGTAACTTCAATGCAGTGTTAATATAAGCCTACTTGTGACACGAGTAAATAAACTTAACAAAAAAGGTGCAGATGGGGTCTGGGTTTCATCCAAAAAGAGACAAAATCATAACTAAGTTATGAAATTTTCTGCCATAAACCATTTTTTGGAGTTGATAAATTGTTTTAAAAAGCAGAATTAGATAACCATTTAAATGAAAAGAAATATCAGAAGACATGGGTGGTGTAGGAAAGTGAGGTTTAACTTGAAAGTTCCAGCAAAGTCATAGAATCTTACAACACCCAAGTAGCCAATCGAGCCATCATGCTTGAATGAGTTCCTTGAAAGAGCGATTCAGTTGTCCCACTTTCCTCAGCTTTCCATTTTCTCTTCTTTAAATATTTACTCAATTACTGTTATTTCCACCTCAAGACAGGTCAAACGGCCCGTTTTTGTGGTTGTAAAATTCATTGCAAAGAAGGAGTACACTTGTACCAAATTTCTTCCATTACCTGTTCTTTCTGTGTATCCGTGGCCACCTTGTCCCACCAAAGTCGAAAGAATTCTTGCTCTACCACGATAAACTTGTGCTGTTTCCCTTTTACCAATTCTTCCACGACTGTCGTGTAAACGTTGGCTGCATATGCATGCATGCTCTCCTGTTTAGAGATAACAATCTAGTCACTGGTTTAGAGGTCACTTTTCCAAGATTAATGCACAGTACAAAGCACGACCAGTAACACCGGCAAGCCTCTTGTACAGTTAGTAATTACCTTTCCAACAGCAACATCAGGTTATTCAGCACAAAGCTGAACTCTACATGATCCAAGGGAAGTGAGCTGAAATAAATCTATGCCAGTGATGCTAAATGAGTCATAGGGAAAGGACAGCCTGTTTTTCATTGCACTGGTTTTCGATTCCAAAGATATTGTCAACATTTTTAATTCCAAACCAAATAAAAGTCACAGATATTATTTGAAACTATCATGTGAATTTCAATGGAAAGAAAACGGGTAGGCAGTGATAAATTAGCTGATCAGTCACAAACAGCCTGCTGGCATACACTTAGCAATTCCTCATCTTGTACCTTTACCTTTGAACTACTGGAATCTCAGCCATGGTATCCACAATAAGTACAATTAATGGAATTTAGAAGGTGAGGTAGCAATAATCCAAAATTGGGAATTGGGTGCCAATACATATTAACAGAGGCACTGACATCAACAAATGCTCCAGGGTTGAACTGCGAGACATAAGTGCATTCCAAAAGCAAAATAATTAAACTGGTTCATGTGAATAATGATTTAATAATCTTAAATAAAGTGGAATAACTGCACCTAGAATTGTGGAAATTGGTAATCTTTCCAATTTCAAAAATGGATATAGCATCCTTTAAGTATTTCACGTCAAGTCTGCAGGATTTTTGTCAAACTTGTCACATCTGTAATCTTGCTAGGCAGAATGAACCAAGAATTGACATTGAAAAATATATCTTTTCACCTTGTGAATTTTACCCTCAGAATGAAAGATGACAATGCCGGGAAATGGAGTATTTCCTATATAGGCACACAAGTATCAGCACCAAGTTCGCTTTAGTCACAGCATTAAAAAGATGGCACGCTGGCACTGCTGCCTCACAGCGCCAGGGACCTGGGTTTGATTCTCAACTTGGGTTACTGTCTGTGTGGAGTTTGCACGTTCTCCCCTTGTATGTGTAGGTTTCCTCCAGGAGCTCCAATTTCCTCCCACAAAGACGTGTGGGTTAGATTGATTGGCAATGCTAAATTGCAAGTGATTATTAGTGTCAGGGGATTATTAGGATTACGGGGACAGGGCCTGGGTGGGATCATGGTTAGTGCAGACTCAATGGGCCTGGGTTTGGATCCCACCACAGCAGATGGTGAAATCTGAATTTAAAAAATTGGAATAGGCCTTACGATGACCATGCAAGCCGCTGTCTTGAAAAAAACATCTGGCCTATTTACTGCCCTATGAAATGGCCTGGCAAGAACAATTAGGGATAGGCAATAAATGTTGGCCCAGCCAGCAACACCCATATCCAATGAATTTAAACAAAAATTGCCTAGTGAACCTTTATAATACCACCTCCAGTGCAAGTCTATTCTTCTTATAGAGACCAGAACTACACACAGTTACTCCGGTTGTGATTGAATAATAAGAAAGACTTTCTCATTCATATACTCCAGGCCCTTTGTTCCAATAGTTTGTTTTTAAAATCTTCTTCAATGTAGCTGATCCTCAAAATATACCCCAAACAAAAGCAAAATGTGTCACAGAAAATGTTAGTCACTAGTTAAGGATGGAAGCTAAGTTTGGTTCCAAATAGAAGGATGATCTTAATTCTATGTGGAGCTGAAAGATAGTCCACTATCACCCAATTTCCTGGACTCACTACAGTCTGGCCATCTGGATGTCTGCATATTCATTGCCAGGTACTCTTGGCAGCATAACTGTGCTGCAAATGCAATTTATGCTCTACAGTTATTAATCAGGACAATGACCATTTCAGAGCATAGTGTACATTGTGCCATTAAAACAAATTCTATGTTAGTATTTTAAAAAAAACTATTTGAAGTAAATTTATAACATCAAACATGATCTGTTGAACCATATGTTTAAGCCATATGCTATTGACTTGGTTTATGGTGCAGATGGGCTGAATGGCCTCTTTGGCACCATAGAGATTCTATGATTGACATCTAAACTTCACCATCCGTTATAAATGCTAAATCGCTTAACATGATGTCACAGGGTGTCAGCTGCAGCTCAGTTGGTGGAACTCTTGTCCCTGAGTCACGAGGTTCTGGGTTCAAGTCCCACTCTGCGCTTTGAGCAGATAATTCAAAGCCCAGTCTCCAGTGCAGCACTAGGCAGGCAGAAAATAGGAGTCTGTGGATCTGGAGTCATGAGTGGTAGACTTCCTTCCTAAAACAGCAAAGAACAGTACAGCACAGGAACAAGCCCTTCAGCTGATCATGATGCCTGTCTAAGTTAAAACCATATACACTCATTGTCCATATCCTTCTACTCCCATCCTATGTGTTCATGTAGATGCCCCTTAAATTGTATCCATTCCCACCACCTCCCCAGCAATGCATTCCAGACGTTCACCATCCTCTCTGTAAAAACCTTGCCTCACACATCTCCTTTAAACTTTTCCCCCACGCGCCTTAAACTTATGTCCCCTAATATCTGACTTTTCTACCCAGACTATCCACTCTGTCCATGCCACTCAACCTCTTCCAGGTCACCCCTCAACCTCCATCGAGCCAAGTTTATCCAACTTTTCCTTGTAGTTAATACCCTCCAAACCAGGCAACATCCTGGTAAACCTCTTCTATACCCTCTTCAAATCATCCACATCCTTCTGGTAGTGTGGCGACCAGAATTGTGCACAATATTCTAAATGAGGCCTGACTAAGGTTCTGTACAGCTGCAGCGAGGACAGCAGTGGACCAAATGGGCCTTTAAAACAATCACTGATAGCTTCATCAATAACCCCAACCATTTTTCTATTCCAGATTTATCAAATGAATTTAAATTTCACCAGCTATTGTGGTCAAGTTAAGATAAAAATCAAATTACTGTGCATGCCGAAATCTGAAACAAAAACAAAAAACGCTGGAAAATCTCAGCAGTTCTGACAGCATTTGTAGAGGGAGAACCAGAGCTATTTTTTAGTCTGAATGATACTAGAAACATTATCTTTGTCCTTTCTCCACAGATGCTGTCAGACCTACTATGATTTAATAACATTTTCTGTTTTTGTCCCTACAGCATTAGCCTGGACCCTCTGGATTACTAGTCCCATCACATAGTTTAAAGCTTATTTACTACTGTCACAAGTAAGGCTTACATTAACACTGCAATGAATTTAGTGTGAAAATCTCCTGGTCGCCAGACTCTGGCACCCATTTGGGTACACCACGAGAGAATTTAGCATGGCCAATGCGCCTAGCCAGCACATCTTTTGGCTTGTGGGAGGAACTGGAGCACTCAGAGGAAACCTATGCAGAATCGGGGAGGACATGCAGACTCCGCACAGGCAATGACACAAGCCAGGAATCGAACCCAGGTCCCTGCACCGTGAAGCAGCAGTGCTAACAACTGTGCCACTGTCTCCCAACAAAAGTTAAACCAATGCCTCTGCCTGAATGCAAAATATCCCAGGCATTTATTTTGAAAAAGAGTGTGGTAGTTGTTCCCTGGTGCTCCTGCCAACATGTATCCCCTCCATCAACATCACAAAAGTAGATTATCTGGTCATCATTACATGACCGTTTGGGGGAATTTGCAGTAACCCACCACATTCCGAAATCAACCACTTCATATGTAAAACACTCTGAAGGACGGGCAGCTCGTAGAAATAATGCAAGTGCAGTTCCACCTTCATCAGCTGGGACATGTGTCAAGACTTGATTCAGAAGCGTAACATTTAGAAAAAAGGAAATCAAGGTGGGATCAGGATTCCTTTCTAGAAGAGACGGTGCAACTAGAGAGGTAGAGGGAAGCAATGCAGCGACTGCTGCCCGGGCCGTACCTGCACGGTGTAAACCCAGCCGACATCCATGTGGCTGTGGGCAATGACAAACGCCTGGATGCCATCCTGTTTGCCGGAGTTGTCTCTGGGCTGCAGCCTCACTCCTGGAACGCTGAGACACAGCAAGCTTCCGAATACAGCTACAGTAACAACTTGTGGAACGCCGCTCATTGTCGCAACGTTCCTTCCGCCTTTCGGGGGGAAGGTGACAATCTCATACGGCAAGAGTCAGAGCCCAATTGCGAAAGAAGACAACTTCTCATTCCCAGCAATTGTTGACGGCCAAGGCTGAGGAAATAACATGTCTCTTAAAATGATTGCCACAAAACCAGGAGACCAGGCAACGGGTTTAGACCTTTAATCAGTTTGCCCCCACATTACCCATTTAAAAATATCAGTGTACGGTTCCAAATGCTTGATTCGAAACATACGATTCACAAATGTCCATCATTCCTCCCCCGTGCTGTCAGTTTTAAGTGGGATGTTGAGGCATTGTAGGGAATATCTAACTGACAGCTATGTGGAACTAAATCTGCTTTATATTCATTTTTCATCTGAACATTTATTTAAAATGTCAACGCCAAGTTTTTTTTAAAAAAAATCGAGCAGGTGGAGGTCTCCAAACAGCGCCCTGAGAGTGTATCAGTGGTTCTGGCTGAGTGATGTGTGTAACTTTCGGAGGTTATGTTGCTGCACTTAAGTGTGGTCAGGGCTGCAAACGGACTGCAGTTCATAGAATCACAGAACCCCTACAGTCCAGACGGAGGCCATTTGGCCCATCGAACTGCACCACCAACAATCCCACTCTATCACTGTAACCCTACATATTTACCCTGCTAATTCCCCCTCCTCCCTGAAACTAGGGTCAATATAGTATGGCTAATCAACCTAACCCACACATATTTGGACAGTGGGAGGAAACTGGAGCATCCAGAGGAAACACATGCAGATGCGGACAGAATGTACAGACAGTGACCCAAGTCAGGAATCAAACCCAGGTCCCTGTGCTAACCACTGTGCCACTGTGCCACCCAAGATACATGGCAAATCCATTGATACAACCCAGCTCTCACGTTCAATATGAGGTTGATCAGAGAATAGGATCTATTTTTCATCGATCTCTGATCATTAGAATCATTGAATGGTTATAAGATAGAAGGAGGCCATTCAGCCTACAATGTCTGTTCTACCTCTTTACGAGAGCAACTGAGTCAAACCACTGCCCCGCCTTTACCCCACAGCCAACTTTTTTTTAAGATTCAGGTAATAATCCAATTCCTTTTTAGAGCCACCACTGAATTTGCCTCATCCACACACACTCTCCAGCAGTGCATTCCACATCCACTCACTGTGAAGAAAAAAGTTCCCTCGCGTCACATTTGGTTCTTTGCCATTCACCTGATTCTCAATCCTTCTCTCAATAGAAACCGTTTCTCCCTATGTCCAGGCCCATCTGGACAGATGGCAGCAGAGGCAAAGAGCTATGGAGGTCAAACTCCGAGAATGTGGACCTTTACAAGAAGTTTGATGACCTCACAGCAGTAGTCAAAATCAATGGATGTATTTTCAAATGGTACATCCTAATGGCAAATGCCACTAATCTCAGACACTGCATAAATTACCACAGTTCCATCACTCACCTACAACAAACTCAATCAGTCAGGACTCAGAAAGATTCTGAGAGGGTTCACAGGATTGTTCACTCTGTCTGGTAAATCTAGGAACAACTTCATGGCTGCTCATTTAAGACTGAGATGTGAAAGTTGTTGATGAATGGGGAACTGGGGTCGCAGGTACTGGAATCGCACTTGGATGAGTACTTCATACAGAACTCGGCCAGAAAGAGACTGTCAAGATCATATTTATCTTTCCTCTCCCATGTCACCCCTCCTTATGCTGCTACTCCTCAGTTTGATGGACAACTGTTGGCAAAAACTCTTCATTCACGATGGTGAGACAGTGGTGCAAGCAGCAGACACTATGAATCTTGATTTCCATTCTGCCATACACTGCAGGGCTCCTCCAGAGTCGTCCTGACATCAGAAACATTTTTCCAGCATGTTAATGAATTACTCAAATACATTTCACACGATAGCACATCTTTCATTGTATATATGAAATACTGTGTATTTCAAAGTCGGAGGAGTTATAGATAGTGAGGATGGATGTTACAGTTTGCAGAGGGACATAGATAAGCTGCAGAGCTGGGCCAAGAGGTGCAAATGGAGTTTAATATGGAAAAGTGTGAGGTGATTCACTTTGGTAAGAGTAACAGGAGTACAGAATATAGGGCTAATGGTAGGACTCTTAATAGTGTCGACAAGCAGAGAGATCTCGGTGTACACGTGCATAGCTCCCTGAAAGGTGGCACCCAGGTTGATAAAGTTGTTAAGAAGGCGTACGGTGTGTTAGCTTTTATTAGTAGAGGGATTGAATTTTGGAGCCGTGAGGTCATGTTGCAACTGTACAAAACTCTGGTGCGGCTGCACTTGGAGTATTGCATACAGTTTTGATCGCTACATTATAAGAAAGATGTGGAGGCATTGGAAAGGGTGCAGAAGAGATTTACCAGGATGTTACCTAGTATGGTGGGAAGGTCTTATGAGGAAAGGCTGAGGGACTTGAGGTTATTTTCATTAGAGAGAAGAAGGTTAAGAGGTGACCTAATTGAGGTGTACAAGGTGATCAGGGGGTTAGATAGGGTGGACAGTGAGAGCCTTTTTCCTCAGATGGCAATGGCTAACATGAGGGGACATAACTTTAAATTAAGGGGTGGTAGTTATAGGATGGGTGTTAGAGGTAGGTTCTTTACTCAGGCGGGAGTAGCTGCGCGTGTCTTGTCGTTTCTGCCGCGTAGTGTGCTGTGCCTCCACGTGGTCCCACCGGGCAACGTCACTGCTTCTCATCGCAGTGACGGCTAAATCAGCTGTCCCAGAAACGATGCGGAGTAATTGCGAGCCTTGATGCCCCGTGGGCTTGCAATTACCGACAGGTGTGTCCGTAACTGTGGGGTCTTCTGGTTTCTACCCACAGTGAGTCAATCCTTTCCGCGGGAGCCACCTGGTACCTTCTCCCAGACGGGCACAGGAGAGGGTATTCCGTGACTGGTCGAGAAACAAATAGCGGGGGCGATGCACGCCGGGTCCACGACCACTACCACAGGACTGCCATCCTAGAGTGGTGAAGTTGGAGTGGATTTGGTGTGTGTCGCGTAGCTGTGGTATTTTTGGTTGTTCTAGACCACAGTGAGTCAACCCTTACCGATGGTCCCGCAGGGAATTCAGGCATACAAGCTGGCAGGCGAGTTGCCTGTCGGAATTTGACTGGCCGAGGACAACCAACACGCTGCTATGCCTATAAACCCGGTAATTGTTCAAAAAAAATAGGTTCTCGACAAGTTCCGGCTTGTCCCGGGGGCACTGGTGATCCACTGGCGGATGCGGTTCAACCCTGCCTAGGCAGTAGAGGCTACCGCGACCCACTACCCACACGATTCGGTACAATAGGGTGAGACGAACGAGACGTACCTGGAGTGACGCTGAGATGGGACATGTGCCCCGTTTTGTCTTGGATGTTCGCTACCAGATGATGACATGGTACGAATGGGCAACACGCCAGCCCAGTGGTTAGCACTGTTTGGTCTGGCCGGCTACTCGGTCCCAGGGTTGGTGTCCTACCTGGGCCTTGCGGCTGGGGGAGTTTGCACCTTCTCCCCGTGTTCGCGTGGGTTTTCCCCGGGTACTCCGGTTTCCTCCCACATGGCCAAAAACGTGCTTATTAGGCTAATTGGTTAAGCACAATTGTCACCATATTTAATCTGGTCTCCCTGAATTCGGATTAAATTTTTCCTTTAAATTCTAAAGTTCTTCCCCCACGTAAGAGAGCCGAGCATTAAAGCACCGACAAAAGGTTCTCTAAATGCCCAATTAGATCAGGGGGCGACGGTACTAACTCACACCCTGCCCTAAAGCACTCAGGGTGTCCAACCGAGCCACAATGTGACATCATGCAGAACCCCGGCTGGGGTTCTGTGAGCCACGGATCATGATAAGGGCAGACCCCGGCTGGGGCCTACAAGCCAAAATTGGTAACATTATGTGGACCCTGGCTGGGGTGCTACTCGTGGTACTTTAAGATCAAGAGCCCTCGGCATGGGATCTGCTAGTGGTAGACAAAATCGTCGACGAGCGACGTAAAGACTCGGAAAAGGCACTCATGCGAGTGTATTCAAAAAGGTAGTAAGGGCGTGGAATGCCCTACCTGCAGCAATTGTGGACTCCCCAACTTTGAGGGCATTCAAATGGTCAGCGGATAGGCATATGGATAACATTGGAATAGTTTAGGTTAGAGGGTCATTAGATTGGTTCCACTGGTTGGCGCAACATCAAAGGCCAAAGAGCCTGTACTGCACTGTAATGTTCTATGTTCTATGTACATGAAATACATACACTACGGCCAAGGGAAGCATGGTGGCTGAGTGGTTAGCACTGCTGCCTCACACAATGCCAGGGATCCAGCTTCAATTCCTGATTTGGGCCACTATTTGTGTGGAGTTTGCACATTCTCCCTGTTTCTGGTGGGTTTCCTCCAGGTGTTCTAGTTTCCTCCCAGAGTTCAAAGATCTGCTGATTAGGTGCATTGGCCATGCTCAATTGTCCCTCAGTGTACCTGAACAGGCTCTGGAGTGTGGCAACTAGGGGATTTTCACACTAACTTCATTGAAGTGTGAATGTAAGCCTGCTTGTGACACTAATAAATAAACTTTAAAACTAATATATATGTATATACATTTATATATGCTACACATTTGGAGGTGTTGTACGCTGGAGTCATCTGTCATTTGTTCAGCAGTTCACTCAAAAGCCACCTTTTGGCATGCCATAGCATCTCAAATGCAACTGGTACAGGCAACTGCCACACAATGAAGGCATCATGACTGCTGCCAGGATACCTACCGGGCACTGAATTGCATGGTCCATTGCATATGGTTAGAGACCAGCTGGGTGATGAGAAGTGTAATCCCTTTAGGTTCCTTTATAGGGCAGACTGGACATGCAGCATCTGCAAAGCAACATGAGTGCAGTCTGACATCCTGCCCCATGGAGAAGTCTGCAATTCAAATGAAGCCACATACTTACTTTGCCTCCTGCTCTCTGGGTGATACAAGTCAGGAGCTTCAGTGAGAACGTCCCTTAAAAAATCATAGAATGGCAAACTGTGCGATTTGCAAACTCTCTAGCCCTGGCCTGGATTCAGATTCGGTGAAGGTTATTGTCATGGCCATATTCACAGCTGCTGGTAATGCAGTCATGGCCCTGCTCTGAGTACCATTATCAAGGTGGTAAATTAAGGACATCCTTAGCGAAAGAAGTCTTGAAGTCAGCATCAAGGCTTTCAGCATCTGGCATATTGTTCCTTACAGGCTTTTGCAACTTGAAAGAACTAAAGCATCCAAAACTTGTAGAATTGAAGCAACAGCCAAAAGAAATCAATCAACAATTAACTTGTAAGTATATCTTTTTAAATAGTGCTAGTGGGCTTCCTCCAATACAGAATTGTATGTACAAGGTTAGCAAAAGGCATCAGTTGATGCACTGAACTCCAAAATGGCATAGTTGACAACATTGGTGCCATGATCTGTCTACTCTGCATATTAAATTTGGAAAATGGAATGTTGGCCTTGCTTGCAAGGGCAAGGTGGAGTAAGGCAGCCTTGCTCTAACTGTACAGTGCATTAGTGAAACTGACTGAGAGTGCTGTATACAATTTTGGTCTCCCTACTTAAGGAGGGACAAACATGCACTGGAGGTAGTTCAGAGAGGGTTCACTAGATTAATTCCTAGGATGAGGTGTATGTTTTAGGAGAAAAGGTAGAGCCTAAACTCAGTGGAATTTAGAGGAATGAGAGATGAACTTATCGAAACACATAAGACTCTGAGGGGACTTGACAAGGTAGAGAATATTTTCCCTTAAGAGGGAATCTAGAATTAGGGGACACAATTTTAAAATAAGAGGTCTCATATTTAAGAGGAAATGAGAAGGTTCCTTTGAAGGGTCGTTCATTTCTCCACTACAGAGGGCAGTGGAGGCTGGATCATTGAATATATTCAGAGTTAGACAGGTTTTTGATCTACAAGGGAGTCAAGGATTATGCAGGCAGACGGAGAAGTGAAGACCACAATCAGATTGCCCATGCATTAATTGCAGGCTTAAGGGGCCCACAAGGCCTACCCCTGCCTCTATTTCTTATGCCCTGTCAACTACGCACTGCCTTAATGGCCTCATCAATATGGCTTCCAGTGCAATCAGCCTCAAACGTGTACATGGGTGTCTCAGATGACATTTCAAAACGGCAAAGGCACTCAAAGCGTGTCATCCTAAGGTGCAATCGATCCCAATTTCTTGCCCAAATATTATATTGATTCTTGACTACAGGCCATGTGGAGCAAAACATGTATAGAGGTATGTCTACACAATTATTCCAAACATAAAAGATCAATCATGATGATATGATGCAAGATATAATGATCTTCGACAGCAATCTTGCTGTGAGAGGTATGGTTTATCAAATATAAATTGTAAGACTATTTTATCACCAAGGAGAATGTAATGATAGTGCATGAAGTTGAAGGGGTGGTGAATGGGATTAACGATTAAAGAACAAATGGGAATCTTATGGTTTGGGACTGTGATTATTTCATTATCAGTTACATGACATTTGTCGTGTGATGAGGGGGAAATTGGCCAATATGTTTTGTCATTTTAGTTGTTCCTGAAGTCCACTACTAAACTTGCATTTTGAAGAGCTGCTTACGCCTTTGCACACAAATTACAAATACGTACAGCATTTATGATTGATTCAGTTATAAATCCGTCAACCTGCTATTTTTGAGTGAGGATGGCAGTATTTATTTCTATCTGAGCCTTGGTAACAGTCACAAAACTGCATGTGATTATAACTATGGACCTGTTGCCAAGGCTACTTAACAATTTGTAACTGGCAGCCTCATTCAGAAAGCAACAGGCTATCTATATTCAGAATCACACAAATCATGAAGATCTATATATATTTGAAATGATTTGTTAGATTTCCTTTCAAATCTGTTACCAAGATGTATATAACAAACTTTGCAATACGTGTAACACAAAGGTTTGAGTTTACAGGTGGCTTTTTGAAAAACTATGAATTGTCTCTGATTATAAAGGGAATCCACCAGACCAAAAGAATACAAGCTGCTTTATACTTCCCATGATTATGTCTAAAGCCTGAGATTACTTTCATGATACGTCCAACACGCTGACCTGTATGATGTCAATAATCTAAACTCAAAAAAAAGTGCAAATTTATAAGATCTGTGATTATGATTAGTAGAACTGAATGTGGCTTTAAATAGTCATTTTAAATAGTAATCAATTTTGAAAATGTTCACATTTTTAATCAAGAAAATTGAATGAAGAGGTGTGATGCATTCGTGCTTCTATGTTACATTGTGTAAAATCCTTGTAAAGGTAACATCAGACCATTGCTATCATACTCTTCCTGAAGTCACTGGAGAAATGCCTGTCTTAAACAAACCGATGTAATCCCAAGAATTATTTTGGGATTATTTTGATGGAAGGGGAAAAATGGATGCTAAATGGGCATTATGCCAATTCGAAAATCTGGTTTTATTATGCAGTTTTGACCCAAATTCCTGACTGCCATGACGCGGAACTTTGGGAGGTGCTAAATAGACACATCAGGTGCTGATTAAACACAATTTTAATGCTGTGCTTTATGTGAGCTCCATGCACGCACGCACGCACACACACACACACACACACACACACACACATCCACTGAAGCTGGAATGTTCTGGCTGACAGATAGTGGCAAGTTTCAGGATGGCTCAGTTGAACTAACTTCTCCAATGCAACTTCTCCAAACCAAATTTAGATTTATTTACATTGTAAACAATACTGAGACAGATGCTTCCTCCTAAATTGTACAGGTGCTTCCTAGTACAGATCTCATACAAACCTAGAGTGCCAGTAACCCTGACATTCCACATTATGTACACATGGAGATCTCCCTGATTGGATAAGCTATTACTGCCTTAATCTCGGATTTTATATTCGTCATGGGTCTTGTTCAATTCATTACATTTGGTAATGAATTTGGGTAAGAATGGCTTCTCAAATGCAGCCTACAAGATCCCAGTGGAGGAAGGTGTCCTGAACTCATACCAGGGAAAACACCTCCTGCTTCCCTCTCCTGCAATAATTGGCATGTCTGTCCTTCCAACCTACTAAAGGGGACCCCTTAGCAAGGTGCAGATGATCAAATACTCCCCTTCCCCAGGCAATTCCAAAAGATGTTTGTTAATGTCAAACACAGTGCTTGTTCTTTTTAGCTAGGGTCCTCAGAAAATTTCCAGAATTAATATTGAACAAGTGTGTATGAAGTCTTGGCAAAATGGTTCTGAAAGTCTTCTGATTTTTCCCAAAAATCCTTTTCAAAGCAAAGTAATTGAAATGGTAATATATATTCAAGTGGTTCTTGAAATCCTTTGCAATGACTTGTTATTTCCAATCAGTTGGTTGCTATGTAGAAGAAGGTGCAATCTCATGTGCTAGTCACCAAAATAGCATGCCACCTCCTTAAATGACTGTCAGGAGAGAGTTTCAGTGACAATCTTCTCCCCTATTGATCCTCTGGGAAGCCATTCCTAGCACAAACCTCAACTGGGTTTGCATGTTGGTATCTGGCATTAAAATGAGGGCTGAGCTGGCCTTTCAGCTTACAACCCTATCGGAACCACAATGGAAGCTGTTATCTAAGAACTTGGGGAAAATTGCCCACTTTTTTTTGTATTGAAAATACCCCCCCCCACCCCACCCCCCCCCCCCCCCCCCCCCCACCATGGTTATTTTAAATTCAAGCAAATTACTTTGGATTCTTCTTCTTGAATTCCCTGCTAGAAGGCAGGTCTGGTCCATAATGCCACTGCCTCTATCCTAGAGCAGGAAAGTGATCCCTGCTGGAACTGGGATAAAACACCACGCTGTCGGTTCCAGTCTGATCCATACCAGCCATCCAGCCAACTGGCTGTCCCAAGGAGTCTGAGTTGTTACGGCAACATATATTTTTACATACACGCTGTAGTCTTGGGCTAAGGTAGAGTCTTCAATTTCTTTCTTTCACATGGCTGACCAGGAATCTCTCTCAACATTATCACCTGTTATTGGCAAACATTGGAAGGATTTAGAAGTTGACACTCAACCTGTTTAGTTGTGTTAAGAAGGCACCTTCCTTAGCCATCAAGTCTTTTAGTGGGCCTTGAACCTGGGACTTCTAGCTTGGAGGCAGGAATGTGACACGAGACTTCCTCACTTTACATTAGAGTTTATAAACTGCAGTTTGTGCACAATCCAACCAGGAGAGCCCAAGCCATTCTGTTCTATTTTCTTCATTTTTCTTACCTGTTGGTTTTGTTCAAAATTTGTGGGCCTGAGATCATGGCTATTTTTAGGGCTGTTGTCTCATTTGATGTATGCATTGTAAATCAGAACAGTTGTATCCATCAGCACCACAGTTTGAGACACATATGCAAAGCAATGGGGATATTGCTTCAACTTGACAATTGGCCTTGGAGGTTCCTTGGCAATCACTGAAAATTCAGAAGCCTGAATCCTGCAGTATGTTTCTTTCTGCTATTGATTTGATTTGCCGCGTATATAAATAAACAAAGGCAGACAAGACTATTGAGTTACGCTCAGATATCCTTCCAGCATCACAAATTATAAAAGAAATTCAAAGTTTACATGCCACAGCAGCAACAATAATGTTACATGTGGAACTTTTTATCCAAGTGTTATGTAAACCTTGTACAGAACAAATAAATGCCTGTTGTGTGTTCTGTTTGAAATACACAGCAGCAATTTAACTTAAAATATTCAACAAATAATCTAGCTAGTGTCTTCATATATTGGATGGCAATACTTAGGCACACTTGGTTTAATTGGAAACTGAAATTTACTGAGTAAGAAACACACTGTGATGATTCCAGAAAATATCCTGGACTTGGAAGTTCAGTTGAATCCAAGAATGATCCTTCGGTGTAAAGAGTTAAATACTTTTCCATTGGGGGAATGGATTAAAATTCTTAGGGAGATAGAAACCAAGTAGAAATGTATGTAACATATATCTAGAATTTCATTTTGTCTGCAATACTATGAGGAAACACTGTTTTCCCCTAAGGCTAGCACAGAGCTGTAACATACAAAAAAAAAACAAAGAAAATTACAGCAAATGAACAGACCCTTCAACCCTCCAAGCCCCCACCAACCATGATGCCCAACTTAACTAAAACCCCGACCCCTCTGGGGACCATATCTTTCTATTCCTATCCTATTCATGTATTTGTCAATATGCCCCTTAAAAGTCACTACTGTAACTGCTTCTACTACCTCTCCCGTCAATGAGTTCCAGGCACCCACTACTCTTGTGTAAAATATCCGCCTTGTACATCTTTAAACATTGCCCTTCGCACCTTAAACCTATGTCCTCTAGTCCTTGGTGGGTGTGAACCAGGTTCACACTTGCAAGATAAAAGGGGTTAGAGCAGTCGGAATAATGTCATAATGTGAGAAGCAGCTGGTAAGTCAGCTCTCCTTTACTAACATCAGCCAACAAGTCCCTGCATCCGTGTATAGATAAGACCATAGAGTTCTGAGGACGGGTCATCAACCTGAAATATTTACTCTGTTTCTCTCTCAGAATGCTGCCTGATGCGCTGAGTATTTTCAGCACTGTCTGTTCTTATTACAGATAAGACCTATCCTGTAGGTATTATTTAGGGGCTGGTTGTTTGCATTTTTCTTTCCACCCTTTCAAAGTGTTACCTTTTTTATCTTCAAAACATTTCCCAATGTGATGATAGTGTCTTATTTTCATGCATTCTTCTTTTTTAACTAAACTGTCCTTTTAAAAAAGCATAAAATTTCCACACAAAACGTCAGAGAAAGAAAATAGAACATCAACTTTGAATAACAAACACTTCCTTGTTAATCTTTATGTATTTAGAACTTGGAAGGAGGCGGGATAGGTAGTTCACATTAATGGAAAAAATAGGATCAGTGAAATTGTGTAGAATGTGATTTTAATTAGTGGTGTTGTGGCAATTTGTGAGATGTGGCCAAATTTCAATTCGTTTCACTATTATTCACAAGAATTAAAAAAATACTGTCAAAAATTATCCCCACAAGATCCTGATTTTAATATACTGAATATTAATACTGAATATTAACAGGGACTCACAAAATATTTGCGGTCAGTTTAGCTTCTTTCCTGTGACGGTTCTTTAAATAAAAGATTTTAGTTGTTCTTCTCACCAAACCCTTTTAACAGGATCAAAAATTCTCATCCTGGAACAAAGCTACATAAAACTACCCATGCATAAAAGCATGCCTGAAAATTTAAGTGCAGATTTTGTTGAGAATCTGGCCTTGTGACTTGTTTATTGTTGTAGCAAATGACAATTTAATTGGGAACCGTTTTTCCTGAGTTGAAAAGGTGATGGGTTCAAGGAATAAACACCCAATTTCTTTGAAATTTGCCTATTGTAATTTCAGCACCTCAGATTGAAGAAAACAATTCCCTAACTATCAATCTTGTTCCATGACAAAGTCCTTGTTTCAGATTCAAGTTTTGTGGCAACATCATAGCTGATTCTTCCTTGAATCAAAGTTTTTGTGGTTTCAGGCTGATTTGAGTTAGACAGTGTAGAAAATCAAAAGATACGGATTGTTTTCTTCATAGAGATTCAACACTGGAGTATTCTTTTAATTGGAAAATAACATTTAAATATTGTGGATTCTGAAATCTGAGATAAAAGCAGAAAATTCTGGAAAACCTCAGCTGGTCTAACAGCACCTATGGAGAGAGAAATAGTATTAAATTTTGATTCCAAATTCTGAAGAAGAGTCATACTGGACTGAAAATGTTAACTGTTTCTCTGTCTACAGATGTTACGAGCCCTGCTGAATTTATGCAGGATTTTCTGTTCTTATTCTTTTAATTCACTTGGCTGCTTTTCAAGCGTACTGAATTTTAATTTTTTGCGCAAAGAATAGCTTTTGAATAAAAGATTACAACAAATGATTGTTCCTGCCATTTTCTCACACATAACCAATTTCGCCATCTTATCTGCTCCTCCCGTGCCATTCCTCCCATACCATGCCCTCCCCTCTCATGCTATCCCAACCCAACTCTTGCCATTACCATCTCTCCCAGAAGTCCTAACCCTTTCCTTATGGAACCAATGGCTTCAGGCAGGGTAAATTTATTGTTGCAGATCCTCTAGTTTCTGCCATTTTTGTTCACCACAAACCCTGCCATTCCATCCCATTCTGTCACTGCACCCAGGTAAAGATATAAGGATGTTTAAAAAGATAAACCCACATCCCAGCCTTTGCAACACACACACACACAGATACACAATTACACATACACAAAATTACAAATTATACAGTAAGATTACAGTGATAAAAAAAATTAAAAAAGAGAGTTCACTGTTCACGAGTCCTTCACTGGTATTTATGGCTGAGGTAGATCTTTTTCATTGCGGTCTTGGAATTCCACTGCATTTGTGACTAATGCAGACTGTAGTTTATGGAGACAGAAAAATGAATTTGTCTTCCCCAAACGTCGATGAAATTGTACCTACAGTTCTTTGCAATAGAAATTCTTTATCCCACTGACGGATTCTACAGTCTGGCAGAGATGGGGCTATGAATTTTCAAACAGTGGAGAAAGAAATAGTGTTACTGCTACATTGCCATATTTCTTTTAGACAAGAGTGTTTTCTTTTTAGCAGCTTGGGTGTTGTAATAATAACTCTTTATAATGGTTATTCTGGTCACATGACCTCTCTCCTTATAATGATGAATATTCTGCAATAGGTAATTGATAGCTCATGTCTGGACAGACCTTGGCCATTGCATTTCAGCTAGTTCATAAGTTTCTTTAATATCCTAGCCATCACTTCTGAATGGACCATCCTTCATTGTGGTGAGCGGGAAAAAACTTATCAATGCCTTCTACACATCCACTGTGCTGCTAGATTACCTGTCTCTGTCTGATATGTAGCTGTATTTAAATATAAATGGTACAAGCCAGTTACAAGTTTTAGTACATATTTGAAGTAATTCTTGACATCAGCAGATGGGAAATTCCTCACAAGGTTGCCCTGACAAGTCTTAATTGTAATCCACATTAGAAATTTCTAGAAATTGAACAACTAATAATACCAGGCATGTTAGGTGAGCTACGGCAGCCACCTTAAGGCAGTGTTTTTGCTTGCTACTTTAAAAGTCCTTTTAAAACAATTCAATATAGCTTTGAGCAGCCAATGAAATTAAAGGCTAATGTTACATTTGTACTCATCATATCATCATGACAATTTCTAAATATTAATTTCATTTCTCAAACATATCCCTGACGTGCAGGAATAACAAAAATCTATTGACAGAGAATTTTTATTTACTGCATTTATTACTCAAAAGTACTCCTGTCAGGTGTTTCTAGATTGACATCAAGGCTAAATGCTAGTTTTGGGGTTTCTTTGTAAAGTTTCTTCTTGGACCAAACTTCTGTCTTCAGGTCATAGAATATGGGTCATTTTATGACTCGTAAACAGGACTCATGACTTCATCCACCATTTTCTTCAATTTCAATAGGATGTGGGTTCTGGGTATAGATTGTGAGCCACAGTTGGGTTTGAGTTCATGTTTGCATTTTAACATATCCAAAGTGGAGCGGGGGGGCATAAAAGGGCAAAGAACAGTGTAGCACCCACAGGTCATCCTGGATGCAGCCTTGATACTCTGCTGGAGGGTACCTTGTAGAGTAGGCAATGTGTATTTATTTGCTGGCTGATATACTGTTGCCCTGTGAGCTCACCCAGTTACTGTAATCTTTTAATTATTCATATGTTCATTGTCTTATGCAAATGTTGACGCTCTGCCCTATCCTGTAAATTCCCTGCTGCGCCACTGTTGTGGTGCTTACCCGTGTTAGTCTCTTACAGTTGAACAAACATCATGCAGCAGCTCACAGAGCTCTGCCAGTTGCCACAGCAACACACTTCATCCACTGCACCCCTCACTCCAGTTCACATCCTCTCACATCCACAGCAACCATCTCGAAGCATTCTACCCTCACAAGATGCAGCAAACCAAAGATCAACAGCCTACTTACAATGGTTCAAAATCTCCTCCATATCCCTCAATCTCTTACAACATTGGTAACCTGGGATATGGTAAGGCCACCAAATGTTTGTCAATCACATCTTTTCTTTCCACACAGTGCAATGGCATCCCCTTTACATCCCATGAAGTACATACTGTGGAGAAAATGGTGGGGCAGTGGTAATGCCACCGGATGAGTAATTCAGAGGCACAGACTTGTGCTTTGGGGATGCAGGTTCAAATCCCACTGGCAGCTGAATTATAGAAGCTGTAGTGCAGAACGAGGCTATGTGGTCTAATGACCTGTACCAACAATAGTCCAAACTAGGGACTATCCCTGTAACCCCACATATTTACCTTCCTTGACCCCTTGATACTAAGGGGCAATTTATAATGGCCAATCCACCTAACACGGACATCTTTGGAGTGGAAATTTCATTGAAGTCTGCAAAATAATGAGATTCATTGGTTGTGACCATGAAAACTCATCAATTGTTGTAAAACTCATCTGGTTCACTAATAACTTTTAAGGAAGGAAATCTGCCATCCTTATCTGGTCTGATCTACCTGTGACTCCAGACCCACAGCTATGTGGTTGACTCTTAACTGGTCTCTGAAATGGCAGTTAGAGAGGGGCTACAAATGTTGTTTTTGCCAGCGATGCCTACATTCCATCAAATAATTAGTTTAAATATTAAGACATTATATATATGTGTACAGACTCATGAACCTTCTCTTACAATATTCCTAGTTGGCTCAGGGCAGGTTTCCGATTCTTCAAACATGACATGGAGATCCTCCTGCACTAGGTCAAGGTTTGCAGAATGTCCTGTCCCCCACTAGGGCACAGGCAGCCTTCAGTTCCAGCAAGATTGTTGAGGTGGTCAGCACCAGAGAACTTGGATCCCACGCTTTATGTGTTACGGTAAGATGAGTGAGATATGCCTTCTAATACATACAGCCTGGCCTCTCTGCACGCAGCAAGGCTGGTCCTCTGAGTACAGTTTGCACATGATGCCCTGCAATGCAGCAGCAAGAAATGTACACAGGAAGATAATTCATGCTCATGTGAACAGAGGAAATTCATAGTCAGACATCTTGGAAACATCTTCAAGTATCTCGATAAGCTTACACTTCACTCTTTCCAGCTTTGTCTTTTAAGAGATGAGAGCCCACAATCTGCAGGAGACGTTGAAAGCCAACCTGAAGGATATCAAACCTGTGAGGAGGGGAGGACAATGGTTATGTACATTGGTTCAGCTCTGTTCTGGGATTCCCGGCTATTTTGAGGATGGGGCATCCTTATTTATTTTTATGTACCTGTGGATGCCACTGACTAGGCTAGCATTATTGCCCATACCTAATTGCCTTTGAAGAGGGCCAAAAATATGCAGCTTAGGTTGATTGACCTGAGATGTATTGGATAGGTGACTTAGTGGGATATAAATATGTATGGTTATGGACCTAGGGCGTGGGTGAGATGCTCTGTTGGAGTTGGTGCAGACCCAATGGGCCGAATGGCCTCCATCTGCACTGTAGGATTCCAGGTAGTGAATCACCTTCCTGACTACAGCAGTCCATGGGTTGGAGGAACACCCTCAATGCTGTTAGAGTGGGAGTTCCAGAATTTCGACCCAGTGACAGTGAAGACATGGTGATATAATTCCAAATCAGGATGGAGTGTGACTTTTCCTGGAATAAAGGAAGAGAAGGTATGTGAGTCAGCACGTGTGCTGCTCTTGGCTTTCCTTGATTTGAACTTCATAAGAGGAACATAGGAATAGCAGTAGTCCATTCAGCCCATCAAGCTTGTTCCACTATTTGATGAGATCATGGCTGATCTGTGGCCTAACTTAATATATCCACCTTTGGCCCACATCCCTTAATTGCTTTGCTTAACAAAAAAATTTAACTATTTCTGATTTAAAAATAGCAACTGATCTAGCATGAACTGTTGTTTGTGGAAGAGAATTTCAAACCTCGACCAACTCTTGTACGGAGAAATGCTTCCTACCATCTCTCTTGAATGGTTGGGTCCTAATTTTTAGACTATGCCTTTTAGTTCTAGAATCTCTAGCCAGTGGAAATAGTTCATCTTTATCTACCCTGTCTTTCCTTGTTAGTATCTTGAAGATTTTGATCAGATCACCCCATAACCTTTTAAATTCTAGAGAAAACAGATCTAATTTGTACAATCTCTGCTCGTAATTAAACCTCTGAAGTCCAGGTATCATTCTTGTAAACCCACGCTGCATTCCCTCCAAGGCCAATATATCCTCCCAGAGGTATGGTGCACAGATCTGCTCATAGTACTACAAATGGGATCAAACCTGGGTTCATTGAATCCCTACAGTGCAGAAGAAGGCTCTTTGATACATCATGTCTGCACTGACCACAATCCCACCCAGGTCCTATCCCCACAACTCTACTTATTTACCCTACCAACTCCCTGACGCTAAGGGGTAATTTAGCATGGCCAATCAACTAACCCGCACCTCTTTGGAGTGTGGGAGGAAACCGAAACACCCAGGGGAAATCCACACAGACACAGGGAGAATGTGCAAACTCTGCACAGACAGTGACCCAAGCTGGGAATCAAACCCAGATGCCTGGCGCTGTGAGGCAGTAGTGCTACTGCTTGTATAGCTGCAGCATAACTTTAGTATCCTTATATCCCAGTCCACATGATATAAAGGTCAGAATTCCATTAGGAGTGGTCCATCAGGAAGGTCCTGATCTTTCCAATGGAAGGGAAGGGTTTGGCCCACACAGGCATTGCATTGCAAGTAATAGAATATAAAGCAATGTCGCAGGTCACATATACAGCCAGGGCCCAAGGGATTAGGGGTGTATTGGTCTACTTTGTGGTGCTAAGTCTGGGAGTGTTCAGTGTGCTATGTCCTGTGAAAGGGAATGAGTTGAGGTGGGTGTTGTGCGTATGAGAGGGTAGAGTTGGAGCGAGGAGGTGCAGCAGGAGAATGCTACTATTGAGGTAATGGCATAATTATATGAGCACTTTTCTCTAAATGGCAAAGATTTCAGAAGAGAGTTGCAAAAACCTGGTGCAGCAAGCTTCTCAGATAGGATAGAGTGGCAACATTGAATTAGAAAACAGTGAACCCATCAGAAGCCAGAGGAAGGGGAAACAGCTGCCTGTGTACCCTTCCATTCCCCATTGTGACTTTCAGACTGCACACCAACTCCCTCCTCCCACTTTACAAATTCTGCACAAGATCAGACAGAAGTCTGCTGTATAATTTGGAAAATGTGGAATGGCCCAAGTTGCATTTGCTGAGCCCGGGGTGCAGGAGGAAACCAGCCTGAGAATTTAATCTTTCCAGACAGTCAGTGCGAGAATGAAGGCTGTTGATAAAATCTATCTCTTATGTGGATGAAAACTGTTCGCTTCTCAAACATTGGTAAACCAAGAAGACAGCAAAGGTTCAGCATGATTACCAGGAGAATTGAGGAGAGGGATTTAAACATCTTTAAATCCAAAGGAATTACTTGCCATGTTAATGGAAAAGGCTGTGATATATAAAAAGAAACTGTACAAGTTTTTTTTTGAACTGGATAAGGTTATTTTTATAGGGTGGGTGGAGTGGGGAACTAGGACTGAGTGACAGAAGCAGCATAATGATGCTGGCATCCCTACAATTTGATGGTCAATTGCAGACAAACCTTCTCTCCTGTCCTACTCTGTATTTGGCACCTAAAGATGGGAATATTGTGAAGCCAACCATTTGCATATAAACACCAAGATCAGGCAGGCTCTGAGGAGGGAAGGACTTTTAGATGTGCTTCCAAAATCGATAAGGAATGAAGTACAAAACATATTTTGAGTTTTAATGCATTACAAAACACTTCTTCAGTTTCTCCACTATTAACATAAGGGAATTTTCAACATGAAGAATTGCAATAATAACAAAAAAAATCCATTGAAGATTCTTATTTGCCGCATTTGTTACAGAGAAAATGCTTCCAGTCCAAAGATGTGCGGATTAGGTGAATTGGCCATGCTAAATTACCTCTTAGTGTCAGGGGGACAAGTTAGAGTAAATGCATGGGGTCATGGGGATAGGGGCTGAGTGGGATTGTGGTCAGTGCACTGTACGATTCTATGATTGATATCCAGACTGGTGCTGCATGCTGAAACCTTACAATGCAGAAGGAGGCCATTCAGCCCACTGAATGTGCACTGACAACAATCCCACCTAAGCCCTATCCCCGTAACCTGACATATTTACCCACTAATCCTTCTAACCTATGTGTCCATGGAACACAAAGGGGCAATTTAGCATGGCCGATGCACCAGACCTGCATATCTTTGGACTGTGGGAGGAAACTGCAGTATCCGAAGGAAACCCACGCAGAACAATGTGCAAACGCCACTGATTCCACCCAAGCCTGGGATCGAACCCAGGTCCCTGGAGCTGTGAGGCAGTAGTACTAACCACTGTGCCAGCCTGAACAGATTTATTAATTGAATTTAAAATCCACCAGTTGTCTTAGTGGGATTTGAACCCACATCCCACAGCAAGGGCCTCTGGGTTACTGGTCCAGCCACCTTTTCACTTCGTCACTGTCTTTCTAAATGGGAGGGAAAACTCAGTCAGGTTTATAGAGGCTGTTAGCTAAGTCAGGTTTATAGAGTCACAGGTGTTCCGCCGCTCAGCAGAATTTAACTTCTTTTCATGCGAGAAAACTACCCCGAGTGGCAATTCTTCAAGCCGCCGATCTACAAGACACCTGGAGATGAAAGCCAGACACACACACACACCAGATTTCACTATAAAATGTGGCAAACCCTCAGCGACCAAAACATCCGTCTTCAGTCGGCGCCCACCCTAGCCTGGCTGCTTTGTGATTGGGTATTGGGAAGCTCCTTGAGGCGGCTCCCTCCTGCTTCCTGACGGTGGGATTGGAGCTCCGGAGCTGTCAATGGGATCGCCTCCACACCCACTGGCTGGCTGCACAGATGACTGAGTGTGAGCAGCGCTGCTCCGGGGTGTGACCGTGCGCTGCCTCCCAGTCCCTGGATTGCAACGCTGGAGTGAACTTGCAGCCATGAGAAGTAAGCAAGGACTTAACGCAAGGCACTGCCCGAACACGGTCTGACTGTAAGGGTAGCTCATTTTGTAACGATTGCATGAAAGAGCGGTGAAACTGACCCACCCGTGATGAATTTCTCTTTCTAGGAGCCGGAGGCTGTGGGAATGATATTCAGTGGTGTTTTACCCAAGTGAAAGGTACCACAGACCTTGATGTTTCTGAAGGTAGGATGTGATTCTGCCAGTATTTGTTTTTGGGAGGAAGTGCTATGTGTGTATATGTATGTGTGTATATAATATACTCACACCTCTAATTTAATCCTTCTTTCCCCCCTTAGTGGTTTAGCTCCGAATACTTGAAATCAATATTTTGTTCCCCATTAGGTGGTTGAGAAATTTGTGTGTGGGAGAATGTTACTTGAATTGACGTTTGAAATGGACTGTAACTATTCCAGTGTGTTAAGGATGAAATTATCTGTTACTGATTTTTTTTCTGTGTTTTTAAAATGTAAGTAATCACAAGACAATTGTTGATTTGCCAAAAAAATGGCAGTAACCGAGACCGTTAAATGTTTGTAATTACTGTTTGGGGAAAGGAGTGTAACACACAAGAGAAACCGTCAGCACAGGCAGATAGTCTATCTGATATAAATTCACCCTTTCCCCCTCATGCTCGGAGTTCCCGTGTGTGGCTATCAAGTAGGAATCTGTGGTTTTTCACTGGCTCACTTGAAGCCTTTCACAGCAGGTGGCCACTACAAATACTTCCCGCAAGATACAAGTGTAAACACCTGGAAATGATTTCAGATCAGGTAATTCAGTCCAAACCCGTAGTAGTATATTCTCAAAACCGATTGATGGCAATAAACCTGTCATCCTATAGCCCATCTGAAATGGGGGAGGAAGGGGTCTACACTTTTCATAATGACTTCACTGGATGTCCAGTACGTTGTTACATGTTGGGTATATAAGATCCTATTAAGGTATTCAGAGTCTTAAGTAGTAGGTACAGCAAAGGTCCAAGTAGGAGTTGTATTCATGCTTTCTCCTACACACGGCTCTCCCCAATACTGACCTGATTCCTAGGTGTGGGTCATGTGCTCTCTGACATCAGTGTGGATGGAACTACTGGGTCCTGTGTTAACCTTTTTATATGTCAGACCCTTATACCACCTATATTACTGCACCTAACTTTTCACAAAATGTCTTTTTTGTTTGGCCTTGCTACTTATAGCCTCCTTCTACACTGTCAGGATTCTATTCAGCCCATTGCACCAACTAGCTGATACAGCACCTACCCCCATCCTATTCCCGTAACCTCGTATATTCACCGTGACCAATCTACCTCATTTACACATCTTGGGACACTTATGGGCAATTTGGCATGGTAACTCGCACATCTTTGGACTATGGGAGGAAACTGGAGCACCTGGAGGAAACCCATGCAGTCACAGGGAGAATGTGCAAACTCCAGCCAATTGAATCCAGCACCCTGGTGTTGAAAGGCAGTAGTGCTAACTGTGGTGCCAGCATGCTGCCCAATTATGTAACTGTCCTCTCTGTCTGGAAATACTTCACATCAGCACTGTGCCTTACCAAAAAGGGACAGCACAGTGGTTAGCCCTGCTGTCTCATAGTGCCAGGGATCCGGCTTTGATTCCAGCCTTGGGTCACTGTCTGTGTAGAGTTTGTGTATTCTCCTGTGTCTGTGTGGGATTCCTCCGGTTGCTCCCACAGTCCAAAGATGCATGCGTTAGGTGGATTGGTCACGCTAAATTGCTCTTTAGTATCCAAAATGTGTAGATTAGATGGATTAGCCATGGAAAATGTGTGGAGTTATGAGATGAGTGCCTGGGTAAGTTACTCTATTAGTGAGTTGGTACACACTAGATGGGTCATGTAGCCTCCCCTGTACTGTGCGGATTCTCTGACAAAAGATCGGAATTGCCTAATGAAGTTACAAGATGGTACCACTTAAATGTGCTCCCCAGGTTTTGTTTAAAGATTGCAACATTACCTTGTTTTTGAAGGGGCTGTGTAAATAATGATCTGTTTTTAAAAATGTTTCTCTTCATATTTCCATTTACATGTATGACAGCGGCTAAAGATAATGGTCAGTTTAATTTTTTTCATAGTATTTGATATTCTTAAACAATACTGTCAATGCTGCAGCAATAGATTCACTTTCAAATGATGTGACAATCTTGAGCTGTGTAGACGAATATTATGGTGTTTTTTTAATCATTGGCATAAATGAAAATTCCATTAGCTGGTTGTGTCTGTTGGCATTTTGTGTGGAACAAGATTCCTTTGTTATGGACCATCGTTAGTGTATAGCTAACCAATATGAATGTGTGACAGTCTTGCCAACTTATTCAATGGTAGTGTTTGTGCTGAATGGATTTTCATTTGTTTTTGTCTGTCTCTGGCAGCACAGTGGTTAGCACTGCTGACTCACAGTGCCAGGGACCTGAGTTTAATTCCTGGCTCAGGTCATTGTCTGTGTGGAGTCTGCATATTCTCCCCGTGTCTGTGTGGGATTCCTCCCACAGTCTGAAAGACACGCTGGTTAGGCACATTGGTTATGCTTAATTCTTTTTCAGTGTACCCGAACAGGCACTGGAGCATGGCAACTTCATGTAAGCCTACTTGTGACACTAATAAACTTTTAAACTTTAGCAAGCTGCTCTGTTTGGTTAACTTTGGATTCATACATTTGATTAATTTCTAATGGGTTATAACTCATTAGCTTTTGACCTGATAGTTTACATACTCTTAATCCATCAAGAACACGTGTTTTTCTTAATCTTTAACTCAATAAACTGTGGTGCGAGGCTACATGTACAATTGAAGAAGATCTTCACAAATCAAGAAGGGTTTGTTTATAATGCAAAGGATCTTGCTGTCTCCATCTAACCTTTATGTGTAAAAGGATGATTAATACTTAGTTTCAATGCATTTTCATCAACAATTTGCATTTATATTGTATAGGATATACTTCTAGGATACGGAAGTAATTCTAAGCTGACTTACAGAAGCATTATAAATTAAATTGACCTGAGACAAAGAGTGAGATATTTGGAACAATGGCTAGAAGCTTGATCAATGAAGCAGGTTTGGGAATGTATGTAGAAGTGGTTCCAGAGGCTGGGGACTAGATGGCAGAAGCCACAACCAAGAATGAGGTGAAGGAAGTGGATGATACAGGAAAAAGCCAAATTTGGAATATGCAGAATGCTAGGAAGGGTTGCAGGGCTGGAGGAGACCTCAAAGGAATTTAAACATGAAAATTTAAAAAATCAGTGCATTAAGTAAGGAGCGAATATAGAGCTGATGTCATTATTGTACATGTGAAATGTAACATTATTTCTTCCTAGTCACTGAGAGGGCCAAGGGTAGATTCTTGTGGACTTCAGAGATAATGAAAAGAGGTTGTGAGTGCCTAAAGACTGACAAGATACAGGTGAAACCAGGTCAGGGCATTGTCACACAGTTGGACAATGAGGGAGAATAGTGTAGTTGACCATTCAAAAGTTACACAGAGGTTGAGAAGAGAATTGAGATTTTGCCCCATGAAAACATTCATAGAGATGTCATTTGTGGCTTTAACTAGGATTGGTTCAGCGTTTGCTGTAGGAGAGAATCCTGAGTGGAGAAGTTCATACGTAGTGGTGGAATTGACAGGTTGAAGGACTTTTTTTTTGAAAAGTAAAGGAGATTGGGAATGAGGCTGAATTTTGTAAAGCCCAGGATAGACTTTTAAATAAGTGAGGCAGACTTGAAAGGAAAAGGGATAATCTATGAAAAGATGGAATGATTAACAATATCACCAAGCCTTGGAGACAAAGAAGGGAGTTGGGTGTCAGTAGTTTAGCTGGAATAACATTGAGTCTGCTGAGCTTGGAGAAGGAGATGAGGAAAGGAAGTTGAATTTAAGGCTGGAGGGAAGTTTGCTTTTGGGTGGGTTAGTAGAAAGTGGTAGCTGAGTTAGTGGACTGTGATGAAGAAATAAACAAGCTTCTCATACTAATTTTTAGCAATGAGAATGGGCTACAATGCTTGGTCTTGGTAAAAAAGGATTATCTTTGTATCCAGCTTAATTCTAATTAATGAGTAAAGCTTGATGGTGATTTAGCCACATTTGGCAATGACTATTTCTGGCATATAATTAGTTTTAGCCGTCCATTCACATTTGAGTCCATTTTAACTTGAACAAAAATGGGCAAGCTCTGAGGGACAATAACTTGTGGAAGATATTAAGAATACTAGAGGGCAAGGATACCTGAGGTGACAGGATGGGGAAACTTTTGACTTAACGACAAGGTGGAGAGTAGCTGTGACTTGATAGGGAGAATGGAGGGACAGGTTGTGGGAGGGAAGTGAGAGAGAGAGAGAGAGAAGAAATTGAGTTGAGATGGGGGTTGAAATCACTGAGGATAATCAGCCTTTCTGGTGCAGAGGCTGATGGAAGAGGTGATAAGGATACCCTGATGAGAAATATGGGTTGGGAAGGGGCAAGAGGACAAGGATATTAAAGGAAAAGAACAAAATGAGATCTTCCAAGAAGAAGGTACAGAGCAGTAAGAAATGCATACAGGTGAGAGTTAATACCAACAACTGCACTGTATGCATTTTGGCAGTTGATGTGTTGTGTTGAAGAGTTAAACCAGAAAAGATGTAATTATTTTTGCATAATAGGTAAAAACAAAATTCCCAGAAGTTTTGTTTTCTAGTCCTTATGTGAACTCGCACTGTCTCTTGTTCACACACCCTTTCTCTTTCACATATTCTCTTACCTCTCTCTCATAAATGCACTGACCTGTCTTTCACACAAATTGCTCTGTCTCCCTCTTCTCGTCATTTCCACCTCTACTCTCTCTCACACACTCACACACTCACACTCACACTCACACTCACTCACACTCTCACACTCACACTCACACTCACACTCACACTCACACTCACACTCACACTCACACTCTCACACTCACCACCACCTCACACTCACACTCACACTCTCACACTCACACTCACACTCACACTCACACTACACTCACACTCACAACTCACACTCACACTCACACTCACACTCACACTCACACTCACACTCCACACTCACACTCACACTCACACTCACACTCACACTCACAACCTCCACACTCACACTCACCTCACACTCACACTCACACTCACTCACACTCACACTCACACTCACACTCACACTCACACTCACACTCACACTCACACTCACACTCACACTCACACTCACACTCACACTCACACTCACACTCACACTCACACTCACACTCACACTCACACTCACTTTGCTGACGCCTTCGCACGTTCGTACTCTATCAGCAGCCCAAATAAGAGAGAACTTTAAAGTGATGCAGCATTTTCCATATGTGGGAAAAGCTGTTTGAAGAATTCAGTATAAAATTCCCCACCCCAAGCACAAACTGATTTGAGGACAGCTAAAATATAAAACCTATTCTCGCTCACAACAGTGATGTGACACAAACCAAAACCACTAAGAAGTTAAAACATTCTCAGTATGGTAACTTTTAAGCTCCAGGACTACTGTTTGTGGTGACGGTATAACTGAAAATCCCCTTTCTAGTATAAGTTGGGTAAATCTTTTGAGATTTGCTTTAACTCCTCACAAATATGGTCTTTTCAGTCTGAGTGTGAGTTTTCACTCGTGTTTCGAAATAGCAAACCTTAGACTTTGGCTGGTGTTTCTCATTCTAGCCGACTAACCTGCCTGTGACATTCAGTATAATTTAACTCCATATTACAATGACTTCTTCTGCATCTTCCCATCTCAAAACCTATCACTATGACACTGAATCACACAGGCTTTGCACCCAGCTAGAGATACTGATTAGTATCCCTGAAACACTGACTTGGAAGTAAGTGGACATTTTAAAAGCACAACTGTTCACAATCCAACAGTCTCAATACCTTTCTGGGACTGTGATGATTCTCAGTCTATCTGTTGTGAGCACGGTCACCAAGTGTAAAAACCTTGTCATCTTCTCAATAGAACAAGCTGGGCTCCTTTTCATCTCTAACAATCAAACCACCCAGCCTTCTGAGCAGCTTATACAACCCCTTTCGTTCTACCCTAAATTGAAGAATATCCCAAAACACAGTAAACTTATACACCTCATAATTGTAACATTGTATTTTCCACTTTTTAACATAAACATTCAGAAGGACTTTAATGCATTGGAAGAATTTTGGAGAAAGACTGTCCAAATGATTTGGGATTTTTGGCACAGCCAACATGGAGGGGCAAGGAAGGACATATACGAGAAACCTTCTGTTGGCTGTGCTCTGGTTCCCTGCCCCATATAAATGGGGAAGGGCATTAGTCTATAAAATCAACTGCCATATCCAGAAATAATTTTATTAAAGTGATGAAAACAGCAATGTGGTGATCTCATCTATCACAGGGAGGGAAAACTAGAGGAGGAGGAAGGAGACTATGATGGAAGAGTAGTTAATATGTTTTAACATGTATCATCCTTTATCCAATGAATAATATAAACTGCTGTAGTATATGTTTCTATTTTTAAAATAACCCCTTGTTACCTTTCTAATGAAGGTTAGATGTAAAGTACTTGAAGCGTAGAATTTCCTCGCCATGTTAGGTATTTCAGTTGACATTTTAATTATGCATTCCAGTAATTACATGATATAAATGTTTACATATTATGTAACGTGCTGTCTTCTGTTTCCAGAAATACTAATGTTTTCTTGGAGATAATTTAAACATTTGTGCCCCATTTTCTTCATAACTCCCAGCAAATTAAATCATATTTGTAAGTCATGCACAGGAAGTGGTGCAGTGATACCATTGGACCGCTAATTCAGAGACCTGGGTTTGAATCCCACCATGGCAAACGGTGAAATTTGAATTCAGTAAAAATCTGGAATTAAAAGTCTAATGATGACTATGAAGCCATTGTCAATTGTCATTAAAAACCCATTTGGTTTACTAATGCTTTTTAGGGAAGGAAATTCGCTGTCCTTATCTGATCTGACCTATGTGTGACTCCAGACCACAGCAATGTTGTTGACTATTAATTGCCCTCCTGGATGGGCAATAAATGTTGACCCAGCCAACGATACCCACATCCCATGAACAAATAAAAAAATGTTATTAGAAAATACTTGTTTGCACTTAAAAGTAAGATAAAATATAAAGTGATGTGATAATATGTTCTAATAATTGACAGGGCAAGGTTGCAGCAGAGTTGGAATATATCACCAGTAATTTTTGTGTATGCCTATATGTTGATTTGGAGAGAGATCTTGTTGAATTGTTTTGAGTTTGTCACTTTACTGGGAGCTGTGGTCATCTCAAACAACCATTATGGAGATAGTAGAGGTTTTAATGTTTTGTTGTTTGGCCATCTGCTTACTATGATTTTCAATTTAATGCTTCAGTAAATATTATCAGGAAGGATAACTTTTTTAATTGTTTTGTTAATATGACAATGGTGTAATAGTGCATCAGCTAGCTATCGGATGGTGAAACTGAAGAGGGAAAACAATATAAATTCATATGACTATAAATCCATCTGCATCGTTCTCTTCAGTTTCCCTAGGGGATTTTCACAAGTAGCTTCATTGTACCGTGAATATAAGCCTACTTGTGACTAATAAATATCCTTTTACTTTACCATCTCATCTCTTGCAGCAAAATGAAGAATCAAACACTAATATCCACCATTTCTTTTAGTAATGTGGAAATGGAATTATTTACCAGTTAGCTGCTGAACAAATCAGCCGTTTTGTCTTTTATATGGTTTAATATATTAAAATATTTAATTTTTTAACAGGCAAGAATCCAGTGGCATAATGGAAGGATGCTCATTGCATGCGCCATTTCTTTGCGTGTATTTTCTTCTATTCATTTAGTGAAGTCTTATTTTGTCTGTGGTGGTGTTTGAATCAAAATAAATTTTAGCGAATATGATCATACGATAGATTGAACTGAAGAGTCAATATGGTTGAATAATGTAGAAGAGCACCAATGCACGTCTAACAGAAAAGAGACCTGGAGTAAGGGAGGTTTCTTCACCAGTGGTCTTCTAACACATTGAATTTATATTAGTTACAGTTTTAAACCCAAATGGTTTGAGAGTCACTGTTTCTAACTATTGTATACCTCAAAGACAATCAACATTTGGAAGGGTTAGAATAAGTATCTTTCCCACATCAGCATAAATTTGAGAATTTACTTGTTAAAGTTTGAATTTTTCACACTACTTTTTGTCACTCAAGGGGAAAACAGCAACTATATGAACCTGTTTACTGAAAAGTCTGATTTTTGTATTGGTTGCAATACCCAAACTTCCATGCATGGTTTGCAGTGTATGATGTCCAGTGAAACCAATGCCTGATATTAAATTTCAGTTAGTTAGAAGTATCTGCAGAGAAAGCATTTGCACACTTGTATACTTGTGTATAGTATTGCATTTGTATATAATGTCAGCAGATAACTTTTGTATTATAAACAATAGTTTTCAGACTCTGATTTTAACAGGAAAATATTGGTATATTTTAGATTTAAAGAGGAACCTCTTTAAATCTAAAATAACGTGGAGGTTATTTTATCATCTTTACACTTGTCTTTTCTGAGACATGGGACAAAATTCAGACTATTAAAATAGGGAGTACACTTCTGTTATTGGGAACAATTTTACCATAGCCTCGACCAAGCCCGTTATGAGAGTACTTGACGCTTGCACAGTTTTTAAGTGTTTTCTACATTTAAAAAAACTTACTTTTTTGATTTGGCTATTTTTGACTTTGTTTAACAACTCTGTAAATCCTTCTGTCCCACCTTGAGTTGCAGAACAAATACTATGAAGTTCATAAGCTTTTCTCAATGTCAGGTATATTTTGTCTTAACAACTAGTTTTGTCCTGTTTCTTGGCAGGGACCAACTTGTCTTTCATTGGTGGCAGGTCAGTGCTAGGATTTGTTTCAGGCTTTAACAAAAAATATAATATATCACTGCTTAGTTTGTAATATATTAGTTACTAATTAGTATTAATAATTCATCTGCAAACAGTTTATCTTTCATCTTAAAACAGTGAATTGCTGCCTGGATCTGAGACTTTCACAGAATCATCTGTCTGTGCTAAAATTACATTACAAATAATCAAGACAGTTGTGACATGAAAAGGAAATGGTTGAATTGCAATTTATAGGGGGGAAAAGAGAGAGACAATTGCAGCAGAAATATTGCAAGTGGAAGAGAGAGAATAGTTTGGGTGGAGCAAAAGGAAAGAGAATTTGGAAACTGCCGCTGAAATGATGAGGATAGTGAAGAAGAATCAAATCACCATTGTCAAAGGCCTCCATAAGGATCTGTTTAAATATATTCAACTTTTGCCATAGTCTGAGAAAGATGTAGAAACTTTTTAAATTTCTTTTGAGAATGTAGCTAAACAAATAAAATTACCATAGACTATATACATATAATTGGGTCAAATGAAGTTATTAGGTGGAGCTAATGAGGCACTTGCTTCGTATCAGACACATAGGGATTACGATGAGGTGAAGAAAGCATCTTAAGCTCATATAAACTAGTGCCAGAAGCTAGTAACTTTGATAGTAAGAGTAGTTTACCTCCGATTAAAAAGACTGAGGATTAGAGAGAAATAAGAAATCTTAGATCTTTTCGTTGTAATAAAGTTGGTCACGTGAAGTTGCAGCATTGGTGGCTTAAGAAAAACACTCAAAAAAAAAAACCCACTGGCTTATCCTGTTTTACCATGTCAGTTTTCTAAGTAGTAAAGGAAACCATGGTTGAAGTTAGAGGTACAAAAAAATGTACAGCCTCTTCAGGAGTTGATTGATAAGCAAGTGCCAGATCTCTTTGAAGAATTTACTTGAGGGTAAAGATTATTCGCATCTACCAGGAGGAGTAGATAATGAAGTTAAAATTTTTGGAGATACAGAAGGAAGTCCATCTTTAATGGTGAGAGATGAAGAGATATGTAGTTTGGAAAGCATATTGCCAGAAAAGGTGGTAATATGTGGAATTAATGGTGAAAAGAGATGTTGCATTATGTAAGTTAAGATTGGAGAGTGCAGTGACAAATTGTGAACTGGTAATAGGGATAATAGAGAAATTATCTTTTCCAGGGATATAGTTTATCCGAGGTAGCTGATTCAAGGTGGGAGTGATGCCTACAGTCATTGAAACGCCAGTGGAAACTCAAACAACTGAGCTGAGGAAAGCATATCCTAGGATATTTTCCGACTATTTGGTAACAAGATCACAAAGCCACAGGTTGAGATAGGAGAAATCAAAGAGTAAAGATCAGGAGACTGAGGTTCAGTTATCAGGATCAATTTTTGACCAGATGGTTGATAATGAACAAGAACAGGTGGAGGATGAAGTGGATATTTTTAGTTCAGGAAAGTTGGCAGAATTACAACAAAGATGTAGAGAGAAAGCAGTTGTATCAAAGTATACACAGAAGAAGAATCCAAGTGTGTTCTCAAGCTTTATTACATTAAAAATGTTGTCTTACTGAGGATATTGAGACCTTTACGTATTCAGGCAAAAGAGAAATGGGCAGAAGTTCATCAAGTTGTATTTTTGGTGGGTTATAGAAAAGAGGTGTAGCAGATAGCACGAGGTTCCTTCAGTAGGAGGTCATTTAGGAGTACAGAAAACTTGAGCAAAAATACAGAACACTTTTATTGGCATGGATTGCAGAAAGATTTAACAGAATTTTACCAGATCTGTCATGTATTTCAGGTAATAGATACCTCAAACAGTAATGAAACAAGCACCCTTAATACTCATTCCAGCTTTTGAGGATCCTTTTTATAGGGCTCCTAAATTATTGTGTGGGTCCCCTCACAATAAGTGGGGATCAGTATTTGTTGACCATAATGTATGTGTCTATTAGATTTCCAGAGGACTTCCTGTTATGCCATGATACAGCTAAAAGAATTGTCGAGGAATTTTTTTTGCCAGATACAGACTACCCACAGAAATCCAATTTTACATCAAACTTATTCAGGGAAGCTATGGATAGCTTGGGAGTGAAGTGATTGCTATTATCCAGAATCATGAGAATGGCATCAAACTTTAAAGAACATGTTGAGGGCTATTATCCAGAGGATTGGGATAAAGGAATTCTGTTTGTACTTTCGTAACACCAAATGGTTTCAACTACTGATGCTCAATGCTAGGGACCCAGGTTCGATTCCTACTTGGGTCACTGTCTGTGTGGAGTTTATACATAGAACACTACAGCACAAACAGGCCCTTCGGCCCACAAGTTGTGCCGAACACATCAAAACCTACCCAGCCATAGACCTATCTATAACCCCCAATCCTATTGGATCCCATATACTCATCCAGAAGTCTTTTAAAAGACCCCAGCGAGTTCGCCTCGACCACCACCGACGGCAGCCGATTCCATTCACTCACCACCGTCTGAGTGAAAAACTTTCCCCTAGCATCCCCTCTGTACTTGCTTCCCTGCACCTTAAATCTGTGCCCTCTCGTCGCGACCATTTCAGCCCTGGGAAATAGTCTCTGAGAGTCCACCCTATCTATTCCTCTCAACATCTTGTAAACCTCTATCAGGTCGCCTCTCAACCTTCGTCTCTCCAGGGAGAACAGTCCCAGCTCCCTCAACCTGTCTTCATAAGGCATGCCTCCCAATCCAGGCAACATCCTTGTAAATCTCCTCTGCACCCTTTCAATAGCTTCCACGTCCTTCCTATAGTGAGGCGACCAGAACTGCGCACAGTACTCCAAGTGGGGTCTGACAAGGGTCCTATAAAGCTGCAATTCTCATCAAGCTACATTTTCTCATGTCTGTGTTGGTTTCCTCCAGGTGCTCTAGTTTCCTCTCTGTCCAAAGATATGCAGGTTAGGTGGATTGGAAATGCTAAATTGCCCCTTAGTGTCAGGGGGACTAGCTAGATTAAATATGTTATGGAGATAGGGCCTGGGTGGGATTGTGGTCGGTGTAGGTTCAATGGGTCGAATGGCCGCCTCCTGCACTGTAGGATTCTACGAATTATTCGGTTGCCTTCAGGAAGTGTGCTTGACTAAAAGTGAATTGGCTAAAAGTGAATTTGCAAAAGCTCAAGTCATATTCCTAAGCCATTTGATTGGACAGGTGGCCTATGGAATGTGAAAATCCAGGTTATAAAGAAGTTCCAAATACCATTGATCAGAAGGGAAATAATGAGATTCCTGGGCCTGATAGTTTTTACAGGAAATTCATGCCAAAATTTAGCATTGTGTTTGCTCCACTGATGGCCTCTGAAAAGACGCAAAGTTTCATGGGATTTTTGAGTGTTAGAAAACATTTGACAGTCTGTAAACCATGTTAACCACTGCACCAGTGTTGGCCATACCAAATTACGCAAAATCTTTAAAGTGGTCTTTGGTGCAAGTGATATGAGCATTGGTGCTGTGTTATTAGAAGACAATGAAAGGATATTCTTCCAGGAAGCTAAACAGTCATCAAAGTAGATATTTTTGACCATGGAAAAAGCGACGTTGAGTTTGGTGTTGTCAGCAATTCATCAGAGATGATTGCTTTCACTGATCATAATTCATTGATATTTCTGGAAAAGTATAAGGATAAGAATGCATGATATACCTTGATGGGTCCTAACAAAATGACTACTGAACCTCGGCTAATCCTGAAAATCAGGTGAACTCTTGAAGACTATTGAAGAGTATTGATGAAAGAGTAGGTGGAAAATAAAGTGGGCAGCTAATATTGATGCAAGCATGTTGGCTGCTTCTCTGCTAAAATATTTTATGATTTACCTAAACTGGTGATCTCCGCCTCTTGTAAGGAGCATGTTTGTTCTAATTTTTAAAAAATTGCGTTGTGTGAATGTTTACTATGGTTGTTAGTGTTATTTGGGATATGGTGTGGAAAGTGCGCACTGTTATTGAAACCCTCTGTCAAATATTGTTGAAATTTATGCAATATTTTGGAGCTAATTCCGATTCAATGTCACTTCTGGAAATATGCAACATTACCCACAAGTATCATCCAAATTTCTCAGTTAACTTTTGGCTGATTCTTCTATAATTTGTTTTTAAGTGTTTGGTGCCTGTAGACATGTACGCATTTTATAGTTTGTAAAATGTATATTTGTGTAATGGGCTGAAGACATAATGTATAAATGGGTAACAACAAATGGTATGTGGATACATTCAGTCAGTGTTGTGTGGGTTCACGAGGTGTTTTATTATGTGAGAGGAAATAACACAAATGCATCTTCCTGTCAGCCTATTTCTGCCAGATCTGTTGCATTTTACTCAGCATACGTACTTTGTATATCTTCGCACTCCAGAATAACGTTGTTTGCCGTTTGTCTATCTGGGACAATAGATCATGAGTTCAAAATCCACCTAAATTTCACTTAGTTCTTTGTGGTTTTGGTTTCTGTTACTTTCTAGTTGTGATCAAGAATGGGCTTTCAAATTTCTTTGGTTTTTCTCAAGCCAGTAAAGAACTCCGCCACACTGCAACCCCCCCCTCCCCCCCCACCACCCTGTGCTTTTCCTTAATATGAAAAATGCTGTATCTATCAAATTTGGGGAAAGGCAGCGTATTCATTCTTCCTCCTCATTAAACACTAAGTCAGAAAACCCAACTGGAAAGGAACATCATTTATTTACGGAATGTAAGGTACATGTGAGCACACCTGCCTGGAACTGCAGCACTATAGGCTCAATCCTGGGCCTGCCCTTATTAAAGGCTTCCAGCTGGGCAAGCCATTGTGGGTTACCAGAGGAACATGTACTCAATGGGTCTCACAGGGAGATCAATCAGTGATTCCCAATAGGCTTCAGGGGTTATCACAAAAACACTGGGTGGAATTTTCCAACTCGGGTGTGTCCCCCAAGATTGGAAATTCCAGCCTGAGCTCAACAGACCTTAAAACTATTTGCAGAATTTTCTGTCTCACCCATTAGATTCTCGAAGTGGGACAGATGGGAAATTTTTGGCCATTGTGTACAAGTATGCCTACAATCCTCAGCTTTTTGCTTAAAAATACTTCAAGACCTCGTACGTCCCATAATAGGAAAAAAAGGGACTTAAAGCAGGAACCCTCATTTTGCATTATGTGGAATAAACAACATAACCTCTGAATTGCAATGTTATGACCTGTTAAAGTGACCAAATAGAGTCTCTGCATCTAATCAAGTAGATGACCTTATAGCAATTGGGAATTTAATCCTTATCCTATTGAGGGTTGCTGAGATGTCAACTTCTTCAGTGAAGAGATGGGGCTTTCCTGTACAACACCAGGATAACATCACTGAGCTGTCAGTTAGAATACCAGTTATCCAGCAAAGATAGTATTCTCACCTTGTGAAGCGCAAGATTGCAGGCTCGAGTTCCACACCAGAGATGTGAGCACAAGAATCCTGACAATTTTCAGATAAGATGTTAAATTGAGGTGTTGCCTCACCCCTTGGGTAAATGTTGAAGATTTCACTGCATTATTTCAATGAAGAATATGAGCTTACCCCTCTTAATATTACAAATGGTGTGACAATTGAGTATATACTCTAAGTCTGATCAAGAATAGCTGGTACTAATTGGAGAAAGATCAGGGCATATATAAGAACCAGTTTTCAGCTGTGTGGAAGGAAAGAATAGTCTTAGGTTATACTGGGTTTTGTGAATAAATCAATGTAGAATATACGAAGCAGGAGTAGACCACTTAGCTCTTTGAGCCTGCACCACCATTCAATAAGATCATGGATGAGCTGGTTTTAATTTTAATTCCATGTCCCTGCTTATCTCTGACCCCTTCACCCATTTGCATATCAAGAATCAATCTACTTCTGTTTTAAAAAAATTCAAAGACTCTGCTTCTATCGCCTTTTGAGGAAGTGAGCTTGCGTAAGCCAGAGACTGCAGCCTGAGTGAGATTCAACCAGAGTGGGGGTATTGGAAATAAGGAGCTGTGAGTGTAAGCGTTTCTTTTTTTCCCCTTTTTACAATCAGTAATCAAATTTAAAGGTCAATAAGCAATTGACCCAGTTAGCTAGTGGCAGTTATCTGCCAATCAACTGAAGCCTGATTTAGGCACCTAATAGGTGTGAACACTTAAGAATTTTAAACTGGCGTGTGAGTCACCTCCACTTACCTCAGCTGTATATGGTGCAGGGATTTTAGCTGGCGCTCAACCACTGAGCTGGCAATGCCAGTGGGAGAGAGACTGCAGCCGGAGTGAGTGAGGATATTGGGAATTTGGAGCTGGGTGGGAATTCGGTGTTGAGGGCAAAAAAAGTGCTCATCGTTTTGGGGGGGAGGTAAGACCTGTGAGGGAAATGGTGGGGGTAAAGGAGAAGTAGAAAGAAATCAAACCATGCCATCACAGCCACCAGGTAATAGTTTTTTATTTACTTTCTCTTTCTTTTGTCTTAGTGTTGTATTTGTTGTAACTTGAGAATAAGTCTTGGCTGGAGATCCCAGACCCATGTCATTCTCCTCCATATATGATGTGGGAATTTTTCTGGTGTCCTGTCTCCTTCCTGTCCAAGAAATGTGTTCAAGTGCAGCTCTGGTTAGACCACTACTGGCTCCTGAGCTGTGGACAGTTTACTTTGGAGCATCCATGATACTGAGGAAGTTGTGGATAGCACACTCAGTGAGTTGATCACGCTGCAGATAAAAAAAAAAAAATTACTGATGGATATAGGGAATGGATCACCATCCTACAGACAGTAGGAAGGCAGTGCAGGGATCTCCTGTGGTCACCTCCCTCCAAAATAGACGTACCCTTTTGGATACTGTTGGGGGAGATGACTCACCAGGAGAAGGTGGAAACAGCCAAATTCATGGTACCATGGCTTGCTCTGCTGCACAGGAGGGCAGGGAAAAGAAAACATAATAAGATAGATGGTCTGAGAAAGCAAAGCAGAGAGCAAGGAAATCGAGATTAAACTGCATTTATTTCAATGCAAGAGGCCTGACAGGCAAGGCAAATGAATTCAGGGCATTAATGGGTGCATAGGAATGGAGTAGTTACTATTATTGAAACATAGCTAAGGCAGGGGCAGGACAGCTGAAATGTTGCAGGGTAAGTTGCGATAGGAAACCTAGAACGGGAGGTAAGAGAGGAGGGGAAGTTGGCTTTTTGATTAAGGAGAACATCATGGCAGTACTGAGGGGGTGTATATTCAAGGGTTTGCCCCCTGAATGAATATGGATAGAGCTGATAAGGAAGAGATCACTTTGATAGGACTTATTACAAGTCCCCAAATAGTTGGCAGGAGATTACAGATAGCTCCAAGAAAAATAGGGTGTTAATAGTAAGGGATTTTAACTTTCCCAACATTGACTGGGGCAATCATAGTATTAGGGGCTTGGATGGAGAGAAATTTGTGTGTACAGGAGGAATTTCTCATTCAGTACATGGATGGCCTGACTAGAGAGGGGGCAAAAATTGACTTCCTCTTGGGAAATAAGGACACAAGGTGACAAGTATTAATGAGGGATCACTTTGGGACGAGTGACTATAATTTCATTAGTTTTAAGGTGGTTATAGAGAATGATGGGTCTGGTCCAAAAGTTAAAATTCTAAATTGAAGTAAGTCCAGTTTTGTTAATATCAGACAGGAACTTTCAAAAGTTAACTGGGAGAATCTGTGGGAAGGCATAGAGATGTCTGGTAAATGTGTTAACCAGAATTCAGGGATAGCACATTGCTCTTAGAATGAGGGTGGTTCTTAGGGTGGTTAGGGGTATGGAATGCCCTGCCTGCAGCAGTTGTAGATGCGCCAAGTTTGGTGGCGTTTAAAAGGTTAGTGGATAAGTTTATGGACGAAAAGGGAATGGTTTAGGTTGTAGGGTCATTGCTTTTTCCTAATTGGTTGGCGCAACATCGAAGGCCGAAGAGCCTGTTCTGCGCTGTAATGTTCTATGAAGGACAAGGCTGGTAGAAGTAGGGAATCTGGGGTGACTCAGGGTATTGAGGCCCATGGTCAAGAAGAAGAGGCACAAGACATGCATAGACAGCTGGGATGAAGTGAATCCCTTAAAGGGCGTAAGATATATAGGAATACAGCTGAGAAAAATCGGGAGGGCAAAAAGGGGACACGAGATTGTTTTGGCAGATGAGGCAAAAGAGAATCCAAAGATCTTCTACAAATATATAAAGGCCAAAAGAGTAACAATGGAGAGAGTAGAACCTCTTAAGGATCAACAAGATCATCTATGTGCTGATCTACAAGAGATGGGTGAGATCCTAAATGAATATTTCTCATCAGTATTTACTGTTGAGAAAAGCATGGATGTTAGGGAACTTGGGGAAATAATGATGTCTTCAGTGTATATATTACAGAGAAGAAGGTGCTATAAGTCTTAAAACACATCAAGGTTGATAAATCCCTGGAGCCTGATGAAATGTATCCCAGGATGTTATGAGAGGCTGAGGAGGAATTTGCTCATCCCCTAGCAGAGGTATCTGAATCATTGACAGCCACAGGTAAATTAACAAACATTGTGCCTTTAAGAAGGGCTGCAGGGAAATGCCTGGGAACTACAATCTGGTGAGCCTCACGTCAGTCTTGGGTAAGTCATTGGAAGATATTCTGAGAGATGGGATCCACAGGCATTCAGAGAGGCAAGAACTGATTAGGGACAGTATGGCTTTGAGAATGAAAAATCATGTGAATTTGAGTTTTTTTTTGAAGGGATAACCTAGATGATGAGGGCAATGCAGTCAGCATTGTCTACATGTACTTTAGCAAGGCCTTTGACAAGGAATCAAATGGTAGATTGTTGCATAAGGTTAAATCTCATGGGATCTGTGGTGAGGTAGCCATTGGATACAAAATTGGCTTGATAATGGAAGACAGAAGATGGTTGTGGCGGGTTGCCTTTCAAACTGGAGGCCCGCAAACAGCGGTATACCTCAGCCATCGGTGCTGGGTTCACTGTTATTTGTTATCTATATGAATGATTTGGTTGAGAATTTATGGGGCATGGTTAATAAGGTTGCAGATGACACCAAGATTTGTGGCACAATGAAGAAGGTTATCTAGGATTTTAATCAGATCTTGATCAATTGAGCAAGTAGGCAGATGGAGTTTAATTTTAGATAAATGTGAGGCTTACCCTACTGAAAGCTGAAAGAAAAAAAACATTGTCTACTTACACAGTACTTTTAATTTATTGATGGTTAAAGTCTAGACTTGATTTTTCAAGAACAAGATTGACACCTACTCTCACACACACCAAATTCTTAAGTGTGCACTTGGTTCCAGAGCTCCACTGTTGGCAATTGGAAGCAGATTGGCGGCAGCTTCTTTCTTCACCTCATGGATATTAAGTGATTTTTCTGGTGTGCTAGTCAATAGTTATCCCTCAAGCATCACAAAAACATATTATACGGTGATAATCACTCACTATATGCAGGAGTTTGTGTAAATCAGCAGTTATGTTTCTGACATTGCAAAAATAAATACACTCTTAAAAATACCTTTATTGGTTGTAATGTGCTTTGAGATGCTTACAGTCCATAAAGGACACAATATAAATGCAAGCTTTTTCTTTCAATATGCACAAGCGTGCCCAGGAATTGATGAGAGCGTGACTAACTGAAGTGCTTGACATGTAAGTAGCAATTTACGATGGAATTGTGCTGTTGGCAGTTTCAATCTTCACTTGAATTATCTTTGTTTAAAAAAAAGCTAAATTCTCACAGATTAATGAGATATTTGAAATATTGGTACTGTTTATAGGTAGGAAATTTTGCATTGGAATTGCATATTTTTGAATAGTGTATGAATTCCTGTACTTTCAGGCTACTGGGAATTGAATATTGTGTAAGGGAAGGGACGGGGGGAGATGCATGTTGCTGAAGCTTACCTTTCACTTATCAGGTCAAACTCAAGAATGCCAAAATACAAATCATCACAATTTATTGGTAAGGTGTCTCAAACATTTGACCAACAGGTGAAGCTGGGCGGTTCCTTGTTGTTGTTATGCAGTAGCAAATGAGTGCTGTTATCCATTAATGAGATGCTGCCACCAAGCTAAAAACATAGTTCTGCCTCTCACATAAATGAATGATGTGGTACGTGGATTTATTTGCCACTGTGGTGCCAAATTTGTACATCTGGAGGATCATATCAAGCAGCATATCCCTTTTAGGTGTTTGCAACAGACAAAGTATTGACGGTACTCAGCCCATGCTTGCAGAATCCCAACTCCTCATTCAACTGTAGATGTAACTCTGCAATTGGCCAACACTTTGTATACAGTCTTGATTGTGCTAGCAAGCAGCATAAAATTAGCTGTTGGATCAGTGTGTGGCTAATCTTCGCATATTAGAAGCTCCACATAGTTACACAGGGCTCTGTTTTTGCAATCAGCAAGATCATATTGTGCCATTTTCAACCAAAGAAAAGCTTGGGAGCAGCCATTTCCCACTTTATCCCCATGGCAAACAAAGTCAACATGCTCAGTTTGAATTTAAACAAAAACATGACAGTTAATTGTCCCCAGGTAAATTTTTCATGACCACACTTCTATCGATTGGCACCCTCTTCAAAGGCAGTGTAAACTGCTGTTTCATTTGGAGGTCTGGCACTCTTGCAGATCTATCCTGATGAATGCAATGCGAAAAGCTTTGACAGCATGTCTCCTTTTTTTTTCAGCAATACAGGTTAGTTTATGCTCAGAAGAAGATATTGATTTAATTGGCAAGTTAACTCTTATCAAAGTGTTGCCATGGAGAAAACAACGGCCATCTATAAGCTCTCCAAGCACTGGATAATTCAAAAAGGCACCAGGTTTAAGCTTATTACTCTTGTTTGTGTACAAAAAATATGTTGCTTCCAGTAAGTTTAGAAGAGCCATGTTATGATCTTAACTGATTACTTTGAATTGGTTGTTAGGATAGCTGTAAGTGCACCTGGAATTGACTGTCCAAGTGCTGCCCAGTTGTGGAATTGCATCCACCAGATGTTTTGTAAATGCGGGCTCATTGAGTATGACCTGCTCTCTGCCTATTACAAACAACTAAAGGAAGATGTGATGTGATTTGATCACCTAATCAATAGGCCATATGGCTTCCATACCAGCCATCTCACTGGCACTGAAATTCATACACAATCTTATTCAATCGTACATACTCAACCTGCTGTTTTGGCTTGACAAATGAAAAATGCCATTTGCCTAGCTCACCTGTGCAGTGGTGACATGAAACAGCTTGCTTAACCCCAACTGTTGGATTTCTGTCATACTTTGGCTTTCCAGGGTGATTTGAAGTAGAACAGACACTTCCCCAGTCCGAAAGTAATAGCCTTTTGCCCATTTGCAGTTGTGTGTCACACAGCAAACAATGATCTGATTATAGACTTTCTCTAAAATGTAGGATAAGTGAAGGCAGAGCTCATTGGATCATGAAGAGACAGAGTAGGAAGAAGCAAAGAATATGATGCATGTGACAGATGACAGTCTGATTCTATAAGTGAGAACTGGGCTGTATGTTGAAAGTTCAGATGGAAAATAAAATAAGAAATGAAAGTAGCAAAGAGAGTTTGAGAAAAGACCGGCAGCTAAAATTGAAGGGTATCCAAAAATCTCATAGGCATATAAACAGTAAAAAAAAAAGTTGTCAAAGGAGTGGTGCACTGATGAGATTTGAAAGGAATCTATGCATGGAGGGGCATGGCTGATCTACACATGTGACTGGTAGGTATTATTCAGAGGAACATTCTATTTAGCCAGCAGCATGTGCGAAGGAGTTGCAACTCTACTTTCATATTAACAATAGCTGTTAAATCTTTATCGTAAATCTATCGGCTAAGGACACCCATTCTATATCTTCAAATGAACAGAACTGATGTTTAGCTCACCAGTCCTGTGTGAGATTGGTAAGTTTGCTCTAAGCAAATCTAGAAGTACAACATAAGTATTGGAGAGGACCATTTAGCCAGACTACTTGTCTCTCTTTACATGGAAACTCTAACTGTGTATTCCTGCAGAGGGAGGCCTTCTGTCATTGCTGAGTGCTGAAAGAACTGCAATGCATTGTTTGACACCAGGCGCAACATTTTGATCTAATTTGGTAAATATACTTCTGGTCTGCTTATAATTTTAGAGATATATTTTTGTGCATCACTTTGAAAAGAGAGCACTTTTAATTTCAACTGATGATGCCACTGCCACCCTACTTGTTGCATAAGAGTTGGCCAGTTGTTATGGATGGCAAACAAACATTATGATTTTTAAAAAATTTGCTGTAAAAAAAAAAAACACTGCGTATTGTTTCTTTTCACTATCCATGATATGTAGCTAAGTGATATTTTGATTCAAGATCTCCATTGCTCTGTAGATCTACTTGACTCTTTCTTCAGGTTGAATAGAAATGTTAATAGGGTGTGATGTAATTCATTTCACTGTTTCCAAATTTAGCAACAGCGAATCACATAAAAGAATATTTGGATTCTTGGGAGACGTATTTTCAGATCTCAGACCTGATTCTTATTGCTTTGATTTAAGATGCATTTAGTATTGTGAGATTCAATTCCTACCTCTGACGCATCAATGGAAATCATGCAGCAAAGCATTGTTGTGCAAAGTAGCTCTTTTCATCTTGTTTACACCTTTATAGTGTGAAGGGCTGCTTTATGCTGCAAATGCATTTTCTCAAAGGAGTGATTTAATTGTGTCACTTGCAACTTGAATTTAAATGGGGGCAACGCTTCAGAACGTAAACAATAATCATCTTTGTTGAATGAGCAAGGTGTCGGAAAGTGATAAAAGAACTGCAGAAAAGCTTAATGAATTATATGCAAAAAAAAAAGTCTTCCATCATTTGCTACCGCAAAGGTGAATACGGTGTCACTTTGATTTTAAAATGTTCAGTACTTATTATCTGAAGCTAAAAATGTTAATTTTAAAGAGTTTATGCATTGATTTTTTTTTTGCCCCAGGAGAAAACTTGCTTACTTTCCTTTCAAAACCAAAATCAAAATAAAAATCACCACTCGGAAGTTACTCACTGGATGGAAGAGAGAATTAGTGGACTTGTCGAATATTCTGGAGCATTTTAAGTTTATAACAATCCTCAATTACCTGAAAGAAGTAAAAAAAATCAATGTTTTCTCCATGTACCACCTCCCCCCCCCCCCATCCATATTATCAGCAAGGCCAGGGAGAGATATCATGGGCCCTGTTTTTCCCAAGTAAAATGATAACTCCCATTGCTGGCATCTGGTTAAAGTACCATTTGGTATATATGCAGCATGAATCATTAGTACTAAGATCAGCACTGATATAACACAGTGTAATTTGTGTGGAGCCTATAGATGATCCCAACGAGATTATTCAACAAGGACTGGAGAATATAAATTGTACTTCAACATCATCTTGCAATATTGTTCATTTGACAGGAAAATTTCCCATTAGTTATTCATGAAACTGTGCGGATGATATTGGTGACTGCCTCAACCTCCATTAACATTTTCTGCACATTGCACTATGTGAACACTGCAGCAGATTTAACACTTGCGCAAAATGCATCAAGTGCACAAGATCTTTTCCATTTTGAAGAATTTCTGTTGCCTGTGTGCATGATATTCAATAAATTTATTTCATGCAAGGGGTGTAATTGGATTTGATTTTTATCATTGGATCTCTCTATACTGTGAGATTAATGAGTCTGAGCAACCAACTGGAAAGAATGAACAGCATATATTCTCAGTGAGAAGCATTAGAACCTCCAGATATCTCTGTGGCAAAACCTGGCTAGAAGACTGTTTTCTTGGTCTGCATGTCGGAAGATGCAGTTCCTTCTCACCACAATATATTTTCAATATTTACAATGCAACACAACTTTATCATATCTCAATACCTCAAAGCACCAAGATAGAGCGAGATAATAGCAAAGTAAACGAAAGGACAAGATTGAAGTCAATGTTAAAAAAATTCTTGAGAATCATGTGCTCTGTAACATGGGTTACTGATTCATTGTTAACTCACTTCACACTTCTGGCAATTTCCTGCTCCACAAAACCTGCTCAGTAAACTTCTATTAGCACTAAAATAAATAGAACTTCAACAATGGTTCCACCCTCTTTGCATGTTAAAAACCATCTAGACCGTCTCATTCATCCAAATGATAAAGAAATATTGGTATTGAAAGCAAGAATAAGCCATTTGACCCATTGAGCCTTCTCCACCTTTTAATAACATTGGCTGCATTATATGAGAGACTATAACTCAAAAGCACTTTAAAGAGCTGCAAAGTGTGATGTTAGTGTCCCTTTTTAAGATCTTTTTTAAAAATCATGATTTCTGCCATTCTCTGTTAGTGTGTCTCACGCTCACAACCTTGGGTTATGTCATTAGTAAGAAGAGGAAAAAGATAACTGCTGCTCAGGTGACGGGGATTTCGGTTTTAGATTTGAATTGGGTTTTAGAAGGGAGAGCAAGTAACAAGAAATGTTTTCTCTCTCTCTCCCCCTGTTGTTTGGAAAGTTCTGTTGGTTTTCCTGAAGGATGAAAATCTGTTGTTGGAGACTGGACCCAAAACCCTGGTGCTTTGGAAAGCTGTCCTGTCTTAAAACTGTTCTGAGCTTCAAGAGCATTGGATTACAGAATTCAACTAACAGCCTCGATCTTGGTATCGAGTGAGCATTAATCTGTGCTGTGTTAAACCTATGACAAAAGCTTTTGTCTATGGGTTTTGGTTTTAATTGAAACACATTCGTTAAGGGTTATACATTATAGTGGTTGTTTTGTTTCTTGTCTATAATAAAAGTTATTGTTAACTTTCTCATTATACATATTAACTGTCTTATATAAACTTTTTTGATTAAAAGTTCCCTAGTGGATCACTTGAGTTATACCTAAAATGAAACGTCTCATGCTTACCCTAGCCAAATTCAAAATGCAAAACTTACAATTTAGGCGGGTTCCATAGAACACTTTGGAGTTTCTTACCTGACTCATAATAAAAATGAATTTGGACATCATGAAAGTTGTTGCATAAATGTAGGGTTTTCCCCCTCTTGTATTACAACTGCATGCAACAAGCAGTGTCTGAAGCAAATTAGAGTCCCAATGCAGATTCTCTGTGACTTAATTATCTTTAGACAATCAACTGTTGTTAGGAAAGTGGCTAAATTTACAAACAATTAACTCTGGCTGATGTAACCTTGACATTCTTGTTATATATTGATACATATTCCAATTTGTTCAGTGTAGAGCCCTACTGTACTAATGCATGCAAACACAAGTGATGTAGAGTGGGAAATGGAGAGAGAGAAGCAGCAGCCCATGGGAAAAACCACAAAGTTCTGTTTGTTTTAAATCTAGTGCTTCCATAGGAACTTCACAGCACAGAAGGAGGTCACTCAGCACAAAGTGCACCAACTCTCAAATGCTAACATTTGTGTTACTTTGAGTTTTTTTTATGCAGGCTTTTCAACAACTTCAGAACCATGAAATTGCCCATCAGCCAGAAGCAGTTGTGTTATAACTTGGTGAAACTGACCAAAAGACTGGCTTTAAAAAAAATCACACACATCAACCTGACAGTTCAATTTGTTTTTAATGCAATGCTGGTCTTTCAGGTCTGTTGTGCAGTCTGGACACTGTTTAAAATGTTGAGCCCTGTGTGCCTGGTGATTTAAGCCCTTCTTTTAAACTGAGCAAAAATGCACAATATTTTACTTAATAGAACATAGAACAATACAGCACAAACATGCCCTTCGGCCCACGAGTTGCGCCGATCACATCTACCAATCCACAGACCTATCTATAACCCCCTATCCTATTCTTTTTCCATACTCATCCAGAAGTCTTTTAAAAGACCCCAGCGAGTTTGCCTCAACAACCTCTGGCAGCTGATTCCATTCACTCACCGCCCTCTGAGTGAAAAACTTACCCCTAACATCCCCTCTGTATTTGCTTCTCTGCACCTTAAATCTGTGTCCTCTTGTAGTGACCATTTCAGCATGGGGAAATAGTCTTTGAGAATCCACCCTATCCATTCCTCTCAACATTTTATAAACCTCTATCAGGTCACATCTCAACCTACGTCTCTCCAGTGAGAAGAGTCCCAGCTCCCTCAACCTATCTTCATAAGGCCTGCCTCCCAATCCAGGCAGCATCCTTGTAAATCTCCTCTGCACTCTCTCAATAGCCTCTATGTCCTTCCTATAGTGAGGCGACCAGAACTGCACACAATAATTCTTTTCAACTCAAAATAGGGTCTTTTTTAGGAAAATAATATGCCATTATCATTTAATATTAGTGCCTTTTTAATAGGTGAGCTGTCTTGAGTCGCTGTAGTCCACATGCTGTGGGTTGACCCAAAATGCTGTTAAGAGGGAATTCCAGGATTTTGACCCAGCAACTGTGAAGGAACAGCGATATATTTCCCAGTCGGGGTGATGGTGGTGGTGTTCACGTTTATCTGCTGTCCTTGTCCTTCTAGATGGAAGTGATCATGGGATTGGAAGGTGCTGTATAAGGATCTTTGGTGAATTGATGCAGTGCATCTTGTAGATAGTACACACTGCTGCTAATGAGCGTCGGTGGTGGAGGGAGTGGATATTTGTGGATGTGGTGCCAATCAAGCGGGCTGCTTTGTCCCTAATGATGTCAAGCTTCTTGAGTGTTGGAGCTGCACCCATCCAGGCAAGCAAGGAGTATTTCATCACGTTCCTGACTTGTGCCTTGTAGATGGTGGACAGGCCTTGGGGAATCAGTTATTTGCTGCAGTGTTCCTAGCCTCTGATCTCTTATAGCCACTGTGTTATGTTGCAAGTCTAGATGAGTTTCTGGTCAAAGCTAACCCCAAGGATGTTGACAGTGGGAGATTCAGTGATGGTTACACCACTGAATGGCAAAGGGCAATGGTTGGAGTGTGTCTTATTGGTGAAGGTCATTTCCTGGTGTTTGTGTGGCATGGATGTTATTGGCCACTTATTAGCCCAAGCCTGAATATTGTCCAGATCTTGTTGCATTTGATCATGCACTGCTTCAGTATCTGAGGAGCCATGAATGGTGCTGAACATTGTGCCATCAACCTAACCCTCGGCGAACATCCCCACTTCTGACCTTATGGCGAAGGTAAGATTATTGATGAAACAGCTGAAGATGTTTGGGCGGCACAGTAGCATAGTGGTTAGCATGGCTGCTTCACAGATCCAGGGACCTGTGTTTGATTCCTGGCTCGAGTCACTGTCTGTGTGAAGTTTGCACATTCTCCTCGTATCTGCATGCGTTTCCTTCGGGTACTCTGGTTTCCTCCTACAATCCAAAGATGTGAAGGTTGGGTTGATTGACCATGCTAAAATTGCCCCTCATGTCCTGGGATGTGTAGGTTAGAGGGATTAGTGGGTAAATGTGCAGGGATATGTGGGGGGGGGCAGGTGCAGTCTGGGTGGGATTGTGGTCGGTGCAGACTCTTTCTGCACTGTAGGATTCTATGATTCTGAATCCTTGATATCTTCTTGTAGCCCAAGACACACAGCCTCACTGTTAATCACCTGACTAATTTTTGTGTCATCCAACAACTTATTAATCCTATCCCCCACATAGTAATCGATATCATTTCATGTAAATGAGAAATAATAGGGGATCTATAAACAGAGATTGCTAAAAGCCAGCAAGCAGTTACAAGAGAATGAGATGTCACTAGAATTTTGCTGTCCAATCTGTGAAGAGGCAGAAAAGCTTGGGGAAGGCATTCCAGAATGAAGTGTGTTTGTTTGTGGGCAAGAGGATGGGAAGGGGATGAGGCGCTACAGGTATAGCTATCAGTTGGGGATGGGGGTGCATGAGATATGTGTTGGGAACTGGGTGTTTTTATGGGCTTGTATTCCAAGATGTGGGGAGATGACCATTTTAATTTGGAAGCTGTTATGTGGCAATGCTCTGTTTTAATTTCAGAAATATAATTTGTAAACATTGGGCTGACTGGAAATTTTGAAGTTTGGATTGAGACAGAGCACACCGCTTAAAAGCGCAAGGCCACATTCTAAAGTGAAGTGAGATACAAAAAGCAGCTTCCAGGAAGTGTGAATAGAGATATTGTCTATAATCCAGGCAATTGAAACACTTAACAATCTGAAAAGACGTTTAAAAACACCAGGATATTGGAACAATGGCTGCCACAGACAGAAATACCAAAACCTCTTGAAAATACATAACAGGTGAAGTATTGCAAGGCTGCCCGGCCACTCGAGAGATTGCAAGCAACCCAAATAGTGTCAAGAAAGTCTTCAGCAGTGAAAACAGGCTGAAGACTGCTCTTCACAAAAGAGAGAGGAAGAGAGTCATCGAGTTTGAGAAGCCAGCTCTACCGGAAATCTGCCAGCAAACTGAGATCACTTATTAGAATATGCAGGAGGAGGCCATTCTGCACATCGTGTCTGCACTGACTCAACAGACCATCTTACCCAGGCCCGAACCCCACGTACTTAGCCCACTAATCTCCGAACCCACACATTTTGAGGGGCAATTTAGCACGGCCATCTTGCCTGACTTTGGATCGTGGGAGGACACAGGTGAACCTGGAGAAATCTCACACGGACATGGGCAGAATGTGCAAGCTCCACGGTCATCCAAAGCCAGCATTGAACCTGGGTCCCTGGCGCTGAGGCAGCAGTGCTAACCACTGTATTGCCTCAAGGACACTTGATTGGATATTCATTTACCTGTTTTATTTCCCTCTATTTCTGTTGCCTGCATGCCAGCATGTCCAAATGAAAGCATGAGAGGTGAATATTTGATGTAGCTTATTTATTATTTGGGGTAAGTGCTTAATAAACTTGCTTGCTCTTTGACTCCAAAATTCTTTGGTCCCTTTATTGTTCACAGCATAAATAGTTAAAACATTCTGATTTTGGAAAAAGCATATTTCTCGTGACAAAGAAGCTGACATTGTGCCAAGGATGTTGAATAAAAGGGAGCCACTTCATCTCTTCTCTCTGGTTGTAACACTGATTGTGGGACAGAGAGCCACTTCAGGTCAGCAAGGAGAAATATGGTCACAGCTGAGTGGGACTTCATGTTCAAGATGTCTTTTAGCACAGTTTTAACTGAATGTATGCCCACAGGCTGTGTGGAAGCATCTTATGAGTATCAGAATGGCCTGGAGGTACCACAGGATTTCGGGAGTAAGTGACTGGTATGGGCAATGCAGGAGGGGAGCTGGGACATAGAAGATGGGAACAGGAGGAGGCCATTCAGCCTTTTGAGCCTAGTCCACCATTCATTACGATCGTGGCTGATCATCCAACTCAATAGCCTAATCCTGCTTTCTTTCCATTTACTTTTGACCCCATTCATCCTGAGTGTCAAATCCAGCTGCCTCTTGAATACATTCAGTGTTTTGGCATCAACTGCTTCCTGTGGTAATGAGTTCCACAGGTTCACCACTCGTTGGGCGAAGAAATGCCTTCTCACCTCTGTCCTAAATGATCTCCTCAAATCCTCAGAATGTGACCCTTGGTTTTGGACACCTGCAACATCCTCCCTGCATCTACCCTGCCTAGTCCTGTTACAATTTTGTAAGTCTTAATGAGATCACCCTTCATTTGTCTGAACTCCAGTGAAAATAATCCTTATTAAGCCAATCTCTCCTCCGTCCATCAGTCCCGCCATCCCCAGAATCATCTGGGTAAACCTCTGATGTGCTCCCTTGAGACATTTTTGTGACAGGAAGGATCCAGGGTCAGTGGCCCCACTCTGGGTCGTGTGGTAGAGGTTGTGAGCAGTTTGCTTCGACCTGAGGCATCAGCCAAGGAAAAGCACTGTCAAGCTCGCACAGTTTGTGGCAGAGATTTAACTAGAAGACAATGTAGCCCCAGTCCATGCCTGCGTTGGGAGGATACAAAACTTGGCAAGATATGAATGAGAATATTAGTGCTAACCACCAAATTCTTATGGATAAATCCTTTCCTTTTAGAAAAGGGGTAAAATTGTAAATTTGACAAAGTACTGGCAGAGCATGCGAACAGTGAGAAATGGTTCCACTGTGAAATGGTGCCCTCTTTTGTCCAAAGACATGTATTACAAATACTGACACAATAAATCTTAATGGCAGCTTAAAAGGAGCATGGATTGAGCCTAACTTTGTTGGAGCAGGGTATTTCACACTAGACCTGTTAGTGCAGGTTGGGTTTGCATTTTCCTTTTGCCCACAAACGTGAGCTGATAATGCCATGGCAAAAGTGTCTAGCACGAGTGAACAACAGAAAGTGTGTCTCTTTAAGGTTTGTGATACAGTGGTTAGCACCATGCTGTCTCATAACACCAAGAACCTGGGTTCAATTCCCTACTTGGGCTACTGGTCTGTGTGGAGTCTACGCGTTTTCCCTGTGTCCACGTGGGTTTCCTCCCGTTTGTTCTGTTTTCCTCCCACAGTCTAAAAGACATGCAGATTAGGTGCCAGAGTGTAGCAACAAGGGGATTTTCATGGTAGCTTCATTGCAGTGTGAACGTAAGTCTACTTGTAATACTAATACATAAAAACAAAATTGGGAGGGCTGAGAAACAGAGTGAATTCTTCCAGTGTAATCCATTGTCAAATCAAGGACAGGAAGAGAGCAAGAAAAGGAAAGACTGAATTGAGAGGGGGGAAAAAATTGGAAAAGAGAATTCAGTACTATTAAAATTTAACTTTTTGTAAAGTCTCCTAAAATAATCAACATTCTGAAGGAAGACTATCCCAAATTTTTAATTCTGTGCTTTCTGGGCAAGAGATTGGTCATTGTGTATTATGATACTTAAATTTCTACTCCTGTAAATTTTGAGACAATAATATGCAGATTCATCAACTTCCTTCAGATTTTCACAAAGTGAAGATGTCATTTTTACAAAGCTAATATCTTAGAGACACATTGTTTGCACCGTTGTTCACTCGGGCCCCAGATGCTCTTGCCATGCCATTATCAGCTCACATTTGTGAGTGAAGAAAAGTAAAAGTTTAAACTTTATTAGTCACAAGTAAGGCTTACATTAACACTGCAAAGAGGATACCTTGAAATTCCCCTAGTCACCACACTCCGTCTATTTGGGTTAATGCACCTAACCAGCATGACTTTCAGAATGCGGAAGGAAACTGGAACGCGTGGAGGAAACTCGCACAGACATGGGAGAAAATGTGTAAAACTCTACAAGACAATTACCCAAGCCGGAAATCTAATCTGGGTCCCCAAAATGAAAAGCCAGCTTGCACTAACAAGTCTAACTAGTGTGAAATGCCCTGCTGCAGCAAAATTCATGAGTATCACTTTCTCTGTCCAAGTTGCCAGTTGATTTACACATCAAAAATACAAAGTTTGGAAGCTATGATTTCCTTTTTGACAAACTCTGGCCTGCAATGTACAATGGTTTGATCTGTTTGATCACGTTATTCTGTCCTCTGATCTTTGTAACTGAATTTGGTTGCTTAAACCTGTAAGGCTAGAGGCTCGTTTAGATGCAGAAACTTGCAGAGAAAAGCCCTGGGTTCTGGATGACAACATGTCTGAAACTTTCCAATTGTTTATGCCAATGATGCACTTCTGTAATGTATTTTCCAGCAATCTGGGGTACAGTCAAATGGGAAATCCCATTTAACAGCGATGGGAGAAGAAGTTCCTGCAGCTGGTGAATGGCATGTCACCTCTGACTGTGAGAAAGATGTCACAGATGCCAGAAAATCATCCTCCTATAAATTTTGAGATGTTTTAAAGTTCTGTAAATATACCTGTTATGGATTCTGAAATTAGCATTTTTGTTCAAACTTGTAAATAATCTATTAAGAAATTGTTTTTGGGATATGGGAAGGTTGTCCACGTCAAATTGCCCACAGATAGTGGTCAATCTTTTTTTTTTTTGAACTAGTGGTAGTAGTTTGGGAAAATGGGGTTGTGTTATAAGACCTTTTCTGTGGGAAATGTGTTATTGGCGTGATATAGACAAGGTTAGCTATGGGACACAAGATCCCTTGCCTCAAGGATACTAGTGAAGCAATCGAATTCCCACTTCTGTGGCCAATCCTACAACTTTAATTTGTGGGTTCTTTACGCCAAATTCAAACTGTGGAAATGACAGGATAGAATATGTATTCATTCTCTAGATTATGAGTGAATTATTGGAATTAATTCTGAATTAGTAGTCCAGTAATTTAACCGCTATGACCCCAACCTACAATAATGTACCAGGCTGTTTGGACCCATTAGAGTGGGCTTGACATTATTGAAGTATGCCAAATGTAACTTTGGTGTAAATTATAAAATCATGAAATATATATGTAAATAAAAAATCCACAGCTTCAATTTTAAACTGTAATTGTGTTGTAGCTTTCAGGGAGTTCTGGGCTAATGTGTAATGGGGTCCTTGTTTAATGGCAACATAACCAATATTAATGGGAATAAGGAAGAAATAGTTGTAATGAGATCTGTGTTGATAAGGCCAAGACCCTGCATCTTAATTGGACTATTCATACAACAATGGCAATTACAGCAGAGAAGGAACACACTTCAACCATTGAATATTTTAGCTTTTAATCAGGTCTATGATTGATCTCATTTCTTTGGTCTATTTTGAGTTGTGCACTTTGTAGGATTGGGAAATGTTTGGAGCAAGAGTATAATGGTTTCGTTAGGTACTCTGGGGACTTGCATGAAATAACATTTTTGGCAAAGAAAATTAAACGTGCAATCCTTGGGTTTATTATATATATTGGAAAGCATCTGTAAACTGAAGAAAGACCACAATTAGGAGAAGGTATGCATTGCTCAACCTTTTAACTTTGTCATTTACACTTCTCTAGAGATTACTGTACAGTTTTTTGATCTCGGGTTACTGTTCATTCTGCACCATTTGATTCCAGATCAATCTTGGAACTGCAGAGAGCAGAACAGTGCACAATTGAATAGTGTGCAGGTAAGGTGAATTGGCTGTTCTAAATTTTCCTTCAGTATACCCAAACAAGTGTTGAGTGTAGTGACTAGGGGATTTTCACATAACTTCATTGCAGTGTAAATGTAAGACTACTTCTAACTGAAACTTAAAACTTTAAACTGAAGGACAGCAAAATGAATGTGATTTGCAAAATAGTGTTTTGATAAAAATGGAGGGAAAAACTTAAAAACTACTTGATTCACATTTTAAAAACAAATCTTTTTGTGTTTTCATCTGTCGTAGTAAGAAAGATGCTGCAGGGAGGCCAGGAAATTGGCCCTCCTCTCGCTCCCTCCATTTATGTACAGAAATTCCTCTAAGTTATAAGGTGTTTTATTGTAAATACACTTCTTGTGCATTTGGAATTAATGTTTCTAAATAACTTAAGTAATTATTTTTGGGATATGGGAAGGTTGTCTGTCCCTGGTTGCTTAGACATAGTAGCAAGTCGCTTTTCTTGAACCAGTGGTAGGAGTTTGGGAAAATGGAGAGCTGATGCAAGGTTTGTTCCAGGAGAATGGATTACTGGAGTGACGTAGACGAGGCTCGCTATGGAACAACAAGATCTCTTGCCTCATGGACATCATGTGACATAACATTTGGCCACTTCAGTTAATCACAACACTTACAGCTATTTTGCACAATAATATGCCTTTTCTCAATCCAAATGTATTAAGCCCATCAATGTTTTCTTGAGTTAAAAGCAAATTTACTAACTACAAACCTGACCCAAAAAAAATCTCATACACCAACCAGAAATAAGTCAATTTAAATAAAAATAAAATAATTGATTGTCCTTGAGGTACAGATTTTTAAAGGTTGCGGCTGATGTGGATTAGTTGGTTTTGTGGATACGCTCAGATGTAGAAGATATTGCGATTATTACAAGATCTTGGTTCATAGATTTCTAGTGAAGTTGAATTCTGAACAGGATAATATACTTCTAAAAGAGGGACAGCCCTTGTTCTGTCTGTTTCCTTGTCTGAAAACCTTTTCTTAATTTTTCTCTGGTGACTGCACGCTGGACTATTAATACTTAACCCATTGTGTACTTACAGACCTATCCAAACCCATTGTATGTGGCAATCGTTCTTTCAAAATCCAATACTTTCGTCTCTGTCTTTAGACAGAGGTGAGTTTCAATGAGTATTTGAATTTGAGGAAATATCTCTCTTCACACTGCATTGCAGGTAATTTGTTAGTTTCCCACCTTCGTCTTGGAAGGTGAATTTGCATTTTCATGTAGTTTGTTCTATATCTGATTACCACATTTCTAGTCAGTTGAAAGTTTGAAAATCATGTTTTGAAAAATAAAGCGTTATAGCTTCCTGAATGTTACAGTATAAGGAGCATAAATATTGTCATGTTGAAGTGAAATTTTGGACCTTGCTAAACTGTTTGGTTTTCAGATTTTTGGTTTATTTACTTAGACGTATCCTTCAAGATTTTTTGACCATGTGGAGCCTGCATGTTTCCCCCTGTCTCCTCAGGGGCTCCAGTTTCACCCCACAGTCCAAAGATGTGCAGGCTAAGTGAATTGGTCATGCTGAATTGCCCCTTTAGTGTCAGGGAAATTAGCAGGGTAAATGTGTGGTGGTTATGGGGATAGAACCTGGGAGGGATTGTCGTCGGTACAATCTCAATGGGCTTTTAATGACCCCCTTCTGCACTGTAAGCATTTTATGATGTTGTCTACATAGATGTCCAAATGTTAGGAGTCCTCAGTTACCTTCTCTGGGTGCATGAGCTTATTTGGGGAGCTCAACAAGGTTGACCACACACCCCAAGATGTAATCGAGCTCTCTTCTGGGGCTGGAACTTTGGATTTTCTTCTATCCCAAATATTTGTGTTTAGTTTTGATATTTGCTGACTCAGCACAGAATCAATATTGAACAGCTCTCGTGTTACCCCAAGCGTGGAGACACCAAGGCAACATTCCTTTTTGTTTTCTCAGTTTTTTTTTGTACTGGGATTTAGTTGTGCCTTGATTTTATTTAAAGAAAAGTTCATTGGATGTTGTATATGGGTGGAGGTACCCTTCGCTTTTGGTGAGAACGAAAATGGGTCTGTAGTGAATTATTCACGACAATTTTGTCATGTTCATTTACATTAATTTTGAGCTGATGACTTCAGCGGATTGCCAGAAAAACCCGCCTGGTTCACTAACGTTCTCTAGAGAAGGAAATCTGTCATCCGTACCTGATCTGGCCTACGTGTGACTCTGCAGCAATGTAGTTAATTCTCAACTGTCCTTTGGAATGGCCTAGCAAGCCACACAGTTCAAGGCCAACCAGGGATGGGCAATAAACGCTGGCCGGCCAGTGACACCCACATCCCACAAATTAATTTTTAAAAAATGGAGTGTATAACCTGTTTTTGTTTTAAATCCCCTATCGGCAATGTATTTTATCCCCCTATCTCAGTTCCCACAAGGATGATTCCTCCAAAACATGCACTTCAGTAAATTAACTATAACATCAATTATTATCTGGAGATGCTCCTTGTCCTAAATATAACACTTATAACAGTTTAGGACCTAAACAGCATTCCTTTGAATGTAAATTCATAGTTCCCCTCCCTCCCCTCACTCCTGAATTTCTAAAAGTGCTGACTCAACATCGATTGAAAAATTTCCCAGAGATGGAAGAAATTGTGAAGAAAATGCTGAATTCCTCTTGGCTGCACTTTTGAAGCCACTACGATGTGGGGGATTACTGATAAATTGAATTCTGAATTGCAATAATCTGACAATATACAACTGCCCCTGTTCAGTGTTGTGGCAATACAAAGATTGATTAAAATTGTCACTTTTTTAAAATTTTGTCAGGTTGACTGGATAGAACCATACATCTCTCTCTGAGCTCCAATAATAAAAGTTGACAACAACAAGCAGCAGCCCATGTGCCTCTGATTGCTTTGCCGTATTGTTTCTTTTGAGCTTTTTGCGGATGCTTATAAAAAGATGTTTCTCATTTAGTTTGTATCCCAGAATATAGAAATATGGAATATCCCGGAGGAGATTTCTCATTTTCTGTTTGGCATTGTCCTTCAGTAATTCTGACTGCAGCACAAAAAAAAAGTTTGCATCTGTCCACTATCTTGTCTTTCAAACAGAATTTTCCAAAGCAGCCAGTTTACAGCAAACATTATTCAAAGAACAAAACAGCACGGGAAACAGGCCCTTCGGCCCAACGAGCCCACGCCGCCTCCCCGATGTTCCCACCGTGATCCCTGTCTATGTTTATAGATTTATGGATTAAAAACCAAATTTGAGACAATTTAGGGAGAATTTGTTTTGCCTATTAGCCTAAGAGCACATCCTTGGGATGTGGGAGGAAACTGGAGCACCCGGAGAAAACCCACACAAGCACAGGGAGAATGCGCGAACTCCCACAGACACGGGTCCAAATTCATGTATCTGCATAGCACAGCGAGAGTCACTGAGCTGTCGTGTTGCCCACCAAATGGTCCAGGTCAAGAGTACACTAATGATGTGACGCACTAGAATACTCTTAAAATCCAAGAGCAGCCCTCTCTCGACCCATCGTGTGTATGCCCCTCGTTAGACAACAAGCGGACCAAAGAACCTGTAGGATAAAAACAAGTACATCAATATCATCATCTATTTACACACTTCCCAGGGACTCCCAAGGCTCATGATCCCTATTTTAAATCAGTTTTCTATACCCCTCCGTTCCCATTCTGTTCATGTGCCCATCTAAGTATTTCTTCAATAACTCCAGAGTACCTGCCTCCACCACTTTTACTTGGCAGCGCATTCCACACCCCCCACCACCCTCTGTGTGAAAAAACTCCCTCTAGCATCCAAATTATACCTTACCTCCCTCACTCTAAGCCCGTGACCCCTCGTGCTATTTGAGTCCATCCTAGGAAAAAACTTAACCCTGTTTACTCTATCTATACCCCTCATAATCTTGTACACCTCTATTAGATCTCCTCTAAGTCTACGTCTTCCTAAGGAAAACAGCCTCAATTTGCCTGATCTTCCATACCAGGCAGCATCCTGGTAAACCTCCTCTGCACTCTCTCCACGTCCTTCCAGTAGTAAGGCGACCAGAACTGGACGCAGTATTCCAGATGAGGTCTAACCAACGTTTTACACAACTGCAACATTAAAGGCCAGCTCTTGTACTATTCACGTGATTTTTTTTCTGGTGAGCATAATAGTGAGACTGGTAGTAATTATGTAATAAAATGGACAGCAACTTGCAGCATTTAATCCTGGAGTCCATAACTTTGACTCCCCTGTGTGTGAGTGATTTTTAAATCAATAACTTCGGATGTCTCTGCCAGTCCCATCCCAATAATTACTCTGAAAGAATTGGAAGGAAAAGAGAACAACTTCTTCTTAACTTCAGAGTAGTTATCTTAAACACTCTAGTCTGAGCCTCACTTAGGATCACCCCATCCCCCTGCCCCAGCCTGCTCACACATACCTTTGACTTTACTGAGTGTCCCTCACTATACGCCCACCCTGCCCCAGGTTGAATTCTGGGTCCTTCTCATTCTCTTGCTCCCCCGTCCCAATGTCTCCAAACATTCCCCCCCCCCCCAGTCCAATGTTCTGATATCCCCCTCCCACCGTTTAATATTTGTATGAATGCAGCAAGGCCTGGGAAACAAACAAAAAAAATCTCTTGCCATCGTGCTCTGGCTTACTGGAATATGCCACATGCTATCTGATCGTATAGGCAGATATTTCTTGCAAGACTGCCTTACTATAGTAATTGCAGATGTTGTTATTTCTCTCAGTATTAAACCAACCAAGATGCCTTATCATAAAATCCTACTGTGCCATTTGAGTCTGTACCACCCACAATCCCACTGAGCCCGTATCCCCATAACAACATGTATTTACCCTAGCCAGTCCCTCTGACAGTGGGGGGCAATTCAGCTCCACTAATCCGCCTAACCTGCACATCTTTGGAGTGTGGGAGGAAACTGGAGCAGCCAGAGGAAACCCATGCAGACGCAATGTGTAAACTCTGCACAGTGACCCAAACTGGGCATTAAACCCAGCTCCCTGGCACTGAGGCAGCAGTGTTAACCACTGTGCCACCTTGCCTTTATCCCAAGTAAAACCTCATTGTGAAGATTAATGCTTGCAGAATCCGACACTTGTGTGGTGAAACTCGTAAACAGAATTACTGTCTTGCACTGTTCTGTTGAGTACAAGCGGCTTAATTAGCCTATAAGTGCATGCTCCCTGATCACAGGAATTGTTCATCCAATTCATGTTCTCACCTCATTTTCAATCCATATATAACTCTGATTAAAAGGCCACGACCCCAGAATGCCACCTCAACGTCTACAGCAGACGATGTATTGAATTGATTGGACTGGTTAATGATTAATGTCAAATGCTTTGAATGACCTTTCACCCCAGAGTGGTACAATGTCAATAGCAAAAGCATGGATCTCCTGATCTATATGTCTCCTGCTTAATGTGAGATGCCTGTATTAGGCAAACTGCATATACGTGTTCTCTGTAGTTTGTGGAATCAGCAATTCGCAGCTGACCTTCTAACCCTGTACGTTCCTCCTGTATGGTTCTCCTTTCTCAACCAGCTTACTATCTCTCAATAGGATTGTATGTCCTCGATGTGGAACAGCAGCAGGTTCTCAGTCAAATGGACCATGTAGCTCAGCGAAAATATTTTGCAATACTTGGTACTCTGAATAAAAGTTTAAAAAAAACAACATATTAAACAAGCCTGGGACTACAGTTAATCCTCACCCTGCCACCCAAAAATAACAAGATCTCAAATACTGCACAATAACGTCCTCTCCCTTTGTTTTTGAGAGGTCCAGTATCGCAAATCGGATTTGTTAATTACTTGATTGCTTTCATCTTAACTGTGTGGCGTAGTGGTATTGTCACTGGACTGATAATCCAGAGACCCAAGACAAGATCTATGTGGAGTTTACACATTGTGTCTGCAGGGGTTTCCTCTGGCTGATCCAGTTTCCTCCCATACTCCAAAGATGTGCAGGTTAAGTGGATTCGTGATGCTGAGTTGCTCCTCAGCGTCAGAGGGACTAGCTAGGATAAATAGCAGATTGTGAAATTTGAATTCAATAAAAAAAATCTGGAATTGTTTCTAATGGTGATCATGAAATCATTTGTTGACTGTTGTAAAAACCCATCTGGTTCATTAGTTGCCTTTAGGTCTGGCCTACATATGACTCCAGAACCACAGCAATGTGGTTGACTCTCATGCCCTTTGAAATGGAGGGCAGTTAAGGATGGGCAATGTGAACTGGCCCAGCCAGCAACACACACATCCTGTGAATAAATAAAAACCTGGCCCCTTCCTAAAGTGCAAAGAACAGGCACTTTGGCCCACCAAGCTTGTGCTCATTATGTTGTCCTTCCTCGACCAACTGCCTATATCCCATTATACCCTGCTTCAGTTTCTCTCCTCATAATCTTGCCAATTTATTGTGCATCATTCTTTTATCTATTGCTCCTGAGGATTAATTCAATTGGTAGCACAACTTAAGTTGTCAGTTCAATCCTAATTGAAGATTTAAGCATACAACTAACAATGTAGTTCCAAATGTCTCATTTGGAATGAGATGGTAAGCCCAGGCACTGTTACTCCAGAGAACATAAACATCACATAGCGTGAAGCTGAGCAGGAGTATTTTCCAACATCCTGGCCAACATTTAACTTGACAGCATTTAGCTTTGACAAAGGTCATCTGGACTCAACGTCAGCTCTTTTCTCTCCTTACAGATGCTGCCAGGCCTGCTGTACATGTGCCTACCCAGATAAGTGTCAATAATTTACACAGCTATGCACAACGTATATTTTCCCAGTGTCTAACTGCATAACCATGGTTTATGGTGTCCCAAATCACTTCCTTCTTACTTTGTACGTTAGCAAACTATTATCGAAGTTCATTCCATTTAGGCAGTTAGCTTTTTGCTTTAAAAAAAGGGAACATGACAGTGAGATATTTTTCATTTAGTTGATTGAGTAGCTTTGATTATAAAACCCTCCAGCATGCCACTGTGCAACTCAAACCACTGCAAAAGGTATGTCTATCGTATAACGGAATTAAGAAATTCAGAGTTATTCATTCAGTTCATGATAGATCACTTACATTTGTACAACTCAACCGATTTAAAGCTGCTTTCATTCAACAAGCAACAACAGTGAAAGAGGAGGACATTTGTAAATTCCTGGATGGCATCTGCGTAAGCGAAAAGTCTGCAGAATAACTGCTGTCTCTGATAGAATCATTGAATAAATTTTACAGACTGAATAACACACTACTTTCATCAGCTACTTTTGTTTTGTTCCTAGTGTTTAGAAACGATGATATCAGCTGGAAATATATTTTGTATACCCATCTGGTTTTGCCATTACAGTCTAAATTCTCTGCTGCTTCAGAGAACATAGGAATAACAACCTGTTTCCTCTGACATTGTAACATCTTTGACTAATTGTCAATGAAGCTCAACCAGTAGGGGTTCTAAAAATAGGATTTAACTACATGCTTCTTAGCCTGTCAAATGATTTATCTTGTTCTCCAAATTGTTAGGCGAAACTGACATTCACTGAGCACAATAACAGCTGATCAAAAAAGTAATGGCTGTGGCTACTTGCCAAAGCAACATTCATTTATTAATGTCACACGAAGGCTTATATTAACACTGCAATGAAATTACTGTGAAAATCCCTTAATCGCCATACTCTGGTGCCTATTGGGCATACTGAGGAATTATTTAGCATGGTCAATATATGTTTTTTGGATTGTGGAAGGAAACCCACGCAGACATGGTGAGAATTTATAGATTTCACATAGTCCTCGTGCCAGGAATCGAACCTGGGTCCCTGGCCCTATGAGGCAGCAGTGCTAACCACACTGCCACTGTGTGCTCCAGATGTAGGGGAGCATTCAACATTTATCTTCTACAGTTATCTCCAGTTCTGCGTGCTGAAGGACTGAACATCATGCTTCAAGTAGAAGTTTTATAATGTTTATCACATGTTGGTCAAACTGCTGAAAGGGCAGAGAGAAGAATTGCCCTCTCAGACTATCGCAGAATTTCACAGAAGCTGAGAAATTAGCTTTGAAATTATTTTTCCTGGCGGCTCCACTCCTTGGTCTCACCTTGTGCCAGAGGGGAAAAAAATGACATTTTTTTTTCAATGAAATTTCTTTCAATAGAAAACCCATTTTGTTGTAAGCATAATTTTGATAACCCACTGTTTGAGATTGGACCAAATTCCTGTGACTTGGGTGAGCTTGACAATATAAGTTTCCTGATTTTATTCTGGGGTGGGGGGGCAGAGATGAGTATGTTTGGCGGGGGGGGCAATGGCGGGTGATGCTAGTGGAGAATGTTATCACTTGGTATTCGAGTTAGAACTGACCTGAGTCTTGAAAGTTTTTCAAGGTCACTGGTTAACAAGCTGTACATTTTTCAATTGGTTTGTAAGTTAGAATAGGCAGCCTTCTCTCCCTCCTGTATTTGAGGTGGAAATATTGGTGAATTTTATGTGCACGATACATCTACTTTTTTAGAAAACAATTGATGAGGCACATAGAGGGAGCAGTTGAGCTGTTTCTTCTGCTTAGCTGGAATGTTAAAATTGCATTTTTCTGTAGTTGGATGCGATCTTCTAAAAAATGATTTCTGCTGCATTTTGAATCCCCCAGAGTACAATATTTAATGAATGCAATTTTAGGTGGTTAGCACTGCTGCCTCCCAGCACCAGGGAACCGTGTGTTTCTCCAGAAAGAACTCTTCAAATAAAATATAACAAACTTATAAATCAAATAAAGAGTTTAATAAAGAAACTTCAGGACTCCAAATGTGGGGCTTTGTCTTGGGCCACCACAAGCTCTACACAATTCTATACAGGTTCTTACTATAGAGAGTCAGCTGACTATTACATCATTTTGTAATCGGTTCTATGGTTTACTGGGTCAGCTGACCTTTACATCTTGTTACCATTGGTCACATTGCATCCAATACAAAGTTGTCACCAGTTACATCTAACACCAGGTTCAATTTCAGCCTTGGATCACTGTCCGTGTGAAAACTGTGCAGAATTTGTTTCCTCTCGGGTGCTCTGGTTTCCTACCATACTCCAACGATGTGTGTGTCGATTGGTGATGCTCAATTGCCCCTTAGCTGGTCCCCCTGACACTGTGAATATATGCAGTTACGGGGATAGTGTCTGGGAGAGATTGTGGTCAGTGCAGACCTAATGGCTTACTTCTCGTTGTATGACTTTAATGTTTTAGCGTGAGCAGCCAAAAAGAATTTCAGCAGCACAAATCTAGGTTGTTGGCAAATAATGGGTTTCACGGTTGATGTTCAAGTTACTTTTACCTCAAACTACCTGCCACTGCTACAAATGCCTTGAGCTAATTGGTGATGAATCATTATCAGCACACTGTAAAATTTCTCAAATGAATGAGAGATAAATATGCAGAGATCAAAATTTATGAATGGAAACAAAAAATGCACACGTCTCTTTATTGTTTGAACACTGGTATTAACTCATGGATATTTAACTGAAATCAGGTATACTGACCATAGTTGACTAATTGAATTACATCAAGCAATTCCTAACTTAGAAGCTGACTTCGCAAACTTGTGGTCGCCCACTAAGTTAGGACCAACTTATAAAAGGTCAGTGTCACAAAAACGTAGATGATGTGAGTAGGCCATTTGGCCCTTTGAGTCTGCTCTAGCATTCATTACAATCATGGCCGATTGGCTAACTCAATAGCCTAATCCTACTTTCTTCCCATAACCTTTGATCCCATTAGCCCTAAGTGTTCTATCTAACTTCTCTGATGGTTCATTTTCTTTTGTCCTGGCATTTTTTTTTTAATCCTCATGTTGGAAAATTTAAATTCTTGGTCACGATGGGCCAGACATTTCTGGCGATGTATATGTTCATGCTAATGTTCTATGCACACTTGTTTCTGTTGCTCATCCACCTGGATTCAATAGCAAGTGCAAATTCCCCAGAATTATATTTGTCATTGTGTTGCAGCCAGTGAAATTGAGCCTTAACATTTTTATGGGTGATCTGGTACTGGTGTATGTATAGTCCTTCACAGGACTCTCAACTGAGCTGGGCCAACGAAGGCACAGTTTAAGCTGTGGAATCTCACTTTTTCAGTTTGAGATTTGTTGTGGATTTTTGAAAATTTTGAGTTTTGGTAGTTTTGTTTGTTCTGTTGCCCCAGCTTGTATTAAGTGCTACCTTTCAGGCCTCCTGCATCTTCATTCCTTTACCAATCTTTGTGACATGTCCCTCCTTCCCAAAATGAGGACGTGGATGAATCTGGAGGGGGTCTGGGCCTACTGTAACATGAGTTAATGTTTGAGAGAGTCTTTTTTTTTAAAAAAAAAAAGTGATTTCTGCAGTTCATGGCCGCAGCTGATGTCATTATTGTTGCCAGGCGGGCTACCAGATGTTGTCGTCTTACTCCTTTAGTGGCTTGGATAGGGGTTATTTGCTTTTACTTTGGGATTTTTTTTATAACTCTGCATTGTTAGAGGGAATTGAAAACTGGTTGGCAGTTCAAATGATTTTCATTTTCAGCTCTGAGCTACAGTTTAGTTTTTAGAAGGGACAGCAAGGCACAAAGAAGTGTTTTCCCTCTTCCTGTTGTTTTGAAAATTCGACTCGTTATCTGAAAGCAAGATGTTGCCTTCCTGCGGTAAAGATTCTGCAGTTGGTGGCTTGACCAGAGAGTCTCTTCCTGGGTTTCTGAGGAGCTGTTTTGACTTCAATTTGAGTGAATCCTGAAGGCTGCAGGCTTCAAATAAAGGGCTCAGTTTCCAGTGTCATGTGAGTATTAGTCTTTACTGTTTTGAACTTGTTTAAAGGGTTTTGTCTATGGAAGGTTTTGGTTTTGATTGAAACAGCTAAGATGTATTCTTTAAGGATTATACACTAAAATGGTTGTTTTGTTTCTTGAACTGAAAAGTTCATACTAATTTCTTTCCATACGTGTTAATGATGTTCTTAGATAAACTTTGATGAAAGCTCCCTAGTGAGTCATTTGAATCACATCTGAACTGACACGTATTATGTTTATCCTAGCCAAACTCAAGATGCCAAACTTGTAATCCAGGCAGACTCCATAAGACACATTAGCTTCTGACCTTTCTCATAACACTGTCCACTCAAGATATAGCTGATGACTCCATTCTGCCTCGTCCAGAATGTAATACAGGAAAGGTAAAATCATGCACATGAGGCATCCCTTTGCAATCATGGAGCCCTGACAAATTGGCTGATATTTTGAATGAAAAATATCCAACCATCTGAAATGATTTCTGACAGAATAAAGCACATAAGATCAAATTTAGGTGTGAATTATACTGTAAATAACAGAACCCCTAGGAACATTAACATACAGAGAGATCTGGGCATGCAGATCCACAGTTCCCTAAACCCAAATTCATTGGCTATCCCTTTCAAATAACCGCTTTCTCAACAACAAAGACTTTTTATGCCTTTGTTGATTTTGGATTGTATCTTGAGGGAACAATGCATCCTGTTTTGAAAGCACTTGTCTGTTCTCTTGCCATCCAGTCTTGTCAGAGATCCGTTGGTACCAGTTACCTTAGGCACACTCAGTCAACTCTTTACACAAATGGCACTGAACGTCATGCATCCAATGCAAAGTCTTTAATTTCAACAAAATGGTTATAGTCAATATAGTACAGATCAGGAAGAGGAGATTTTTCACAGTTCGTTGACATACATATTTGTCAATTAAACCCGGGCTTTTCTCCCTTTCGATGAAAAATTGACTTCTGCTAATCCTTGTTTTGCATATCATATCCCCATATCTTGCCCTTAGTATTTGATCTTGGTCACCCTCAGGTGAAGGTTGAAAAGCAGAATGTTACGTGACCTACTCTGAAGCAGACAGGCTCTCTTGAGGGTCTGCGACTGATAAAATTTTCACAAGCTGTTGCAGGGAAAGCATGATTTTTTTTTTAAAAAAAATCTGAGCGTCTTAATTTTCACAAGCCCATTCCCAACAAAACTCTCTTCCTACTAAAGCCTTAGCTCAAAAGGACAATTTTTGATCATTCTTCTCTGAAACAAAGCCCTCCCAGATGCTTCCCTTGACTACTCTTGTTAGGTGGTTGTACTTCTGGTGCTGATCATACAATTATGGCATGAGTGATTTGTTGCTCCTGGCAAACTTGCTGCACACCACCTTGCAGAATGTCCTTCCTTTAAGGACACAGCAGCTGATTTCCCTTGATGATTAATCCCCTCTCAAAAAGGCAGCATGGTGGCACAGTGGTTAGCAATTGACCAGGCATCCGGGTTCTATTCCCAGCTTGGGTCACTGTCTGTGTGGAGTTTGCACATTCTCCCTGCCTCTGCGTGCGTTTGCTCTGGTTTTCTCTCTCAGTCCAAAGACGTGCTGGTTAGGTGAATTGGTCATGCTGAATTCTCCCTCAGTGTACTCACACAGGTGCTGGAGTGTGGTGACTATGGGATTTTCACAGTAACTTCATTTAATGTGAATGAAAGCCAATTTGTGACACTAATAAATACACTTTTTACTTTTATACAAGTCTTCAGTTCTCAAAGTTTTACAAATTTGTTTCCCTCTTCTCACCTTATATTTGTGGATAAGGGACAGTGGAAATTCCAACTTTTATCTCAAGCTAAAATTAAAAGTTAAGCATTTGATTTGTGACCATTTCAAAATCTAACTTGCTTAATTCCCAGTATTGGTTCTCAATCAGAGGCATTTTATTTGCTACACCATGTGGTGCATATGTGGGATAAGCCTTGCCTGTATCATCATGAATGAAGTCTTTGATTCATCATTGAGCTTGCAACACTTCAACCAAATTGACCTATCAACAGATTTTGGTGCGAGTAAAGTGGGGGATGAAGAGGGGTTGCAAATTACCAGCATATGTTGCACAGCATGCAGTTCTGGCAATTTTTAGCCCTGTGTGTTTAGCTCAAACAGTATCAGAAGTCTGCAGCTGAGAACACCTAGGATCATTTGTTACTAGTTCCCAGTAATTGTTGATTATCACAGCAGTGATAACAGTGCAATTCTTTTTCTAAATGAAATTCTGCATTAATTCCTCTCTGATGTTTATTCCTCCTACTTTTGCCCCCTCCAAACATCTACAATTTATATCCATTACAATACATTATTACCTGCTTCACATTTGCCCTTTTAAGTTGCTGACCTTGCAAACCTCGGATCAATTTCAAAGATCAATTTAACTTCTGTTTCCATACCTTTTGTCAATACTATTTTCCATCTAAAGCAAAAATGCTGCTACCAATATATTGAAAATATCACTCAGTTCCCATTAGCTCTCCTTTGATAGGTATTTCGACAAAAGAACACTGGACCCAAGGTCTTAATGCAAATTATGTCACATTCTAAATAGTTTTCAACTTGTGATTTACTTTGTGTATTTCTACTCTCAGAATGGAGGATGTTACACCTAGATTTGTAAATCTGTGATATTCCTTTGAACAATGGATTTAAAAGGTATGCTAATTAAACACTAACATATTGCAGCTATCATATTCTGCATTTATTACAATGTACCATTGAAGATTAATTATTTAAAATCATAAATTTGCAACACCCAAGGGGCCAATGTGTTTCTGCTAGTCTTTCTTTGGTAAGAGTCTGGCAACACCAATTTTAAATCCAACCGATTTATTTGATAGTAATTTATTTGACAATCAAATAAATCGGTTGGATTTAAAATTGGTGTTGCCAGACTCTTACTGAGTTTACCCCAGTCCAACGCCGGCATCTCTACATCAATCTTTGTTTGAGCAACCAAAAACTAATCTCATCGTAACCCTGTATCTCTTTCTTTCTAATGCCTATTCACATTTTTTTTTTTTTAAAAAAAAGATGTAAGCTTTCAAGGCGTCCCGGTAGCAAAACATTCCCTGTCCCAACAACTTGAAAGAAATTTCTACAACATCTCAAGTCTTGTCGACAAATTTAAATTGACAGCGACTTTTATCACTGACTTCCCAATCACAGGGAATACTCTTATTATTCATCCTCGAGAAATCCTGCATATCTTTCATAACCCCTCAAATGTCATCTTGGTTTGTTTTGGATCCAGCGGAAGTAGTCCCGCTCCCCTTGTTGCCGTAATAATGAGAGCTTCTCGCAATGGATTTTCTCATCCTGGTTTAATCAATTCTGACAGCTTGTGGCCTTGAAGGGATGCCTGAATCTTCAAACACGTATGGCACAGTGGTTACCACTGCTGCGTCATAGCACCTTGGGTACTGTCTGTGTGGATTTTTGCACATTCTCCCTGTATCTGCTTGGGTTTTTCCCCAGGTACTCCAGTTTCTTCCCACATTCCAAAGATGTATGGGTTAGATTGATTGGCCATGTTAAATTGACCCTAGTGTCAGGGCGATTAGCAAAGTAAATGTTTGGGCTATGAGAATAGGGTTTGGTGAGATTGTGGTACAGACTTGATGAACCAAAGGGCTGTCTCCTATGCTGTAGGGATTCTATGAATTACCTTGCATAGCTTCATTTCTGAGTCACTGTTTATAAACCTCTGTTTATATGTGCTTTCCTCTTGGCCTCATCCATTCCGTGAATTGACCTGATTCATTTGTAATGTGCAAAGCTGGTCCCAGCCTTGGGTTCAGGCAATTTAGGAAATGCTGTTAACATATTTTGATTTCTGATGTGTGCTCTAATTTGAGGGATTCATTTGTATCACTGCCCACTGTTCATGCTATTAAGAACAGTGAATGTCTGCTCCACAAAACTGTTTGTTCGAGGGACCATGTAATTTTGTTCCCAAATGGGATTGCGTGTAGATAGTAGACAGTGAGTTTTACTGCAATATGTATTTACATAGCCTCAAATATGTTCTGTCTAGAAATCTAATGACATATTCCTCTTGTTGAGGATTATTGAATTATCATCTATCAGTAATGATGTCACTTTGGTAAATATGGGAGTTTGAATAGCAGTTGTGGAGTATGGGCTTATTTGTTGACTAAATCTTGATTGATTGCATGTCATTAAGAAGAATGTGTATCTGCATAGTGTGGTGACGTGTCGCTATCAGCGTGACCCATTCTCTCTCAGTCCTGGGCAGCTAAATCAATGTGGGCTCAAAATATCATCTTTCAAGTTATCATTGGCAAGTGCTTGTCTATTTTACTCAATTTTTAATTAAAAAATGACCTAAGGCCATGTCGTTTTGCCTTAACTTGAAGAAAATAAGTAGATGTATATTTGGAGAGAAATTGAAAGACCATTATGGCAATAGGTTTGCTGCTAAGGGCAAATATGAAGTAATATTGGTGAATTCAACATTTTCACATTGCTGCCTTTTACATTGGATCTCGAATAGAGGTGCTCAGCAGCATTGAAAGCAGATGCCTCTTTGTATTGGCCTTACTGTTGTTACAAAGGGAGGAGGTTGATCTCCTCTCTGAGAACGAACACTCAACCACTCAAAGAGAAGTACCTCGCTTCATAATCTGTAAAAGAGAATGTGAGAAGGGGTAATATCCATGCTTCAGTAACTTTTAGTGATTAAATCAAAATAGTTACCTAGGACTGACTCTCTGTAAAAGCAACATACACTTTATTTAGCTAATAGTGAACAGGTTCATTAAACTATTAACAAACCAAATAAAACATTATTCCAATGGAATGCTGTTTAAATAAAGACAAATCCCATTTGAAGTCAGAGGTTTACAGGTCCTTTGGCCCAACTTGTCATACCACCCTTTTTTTTTAAACCGCTAAGTTATTCTAATTACCCATGTTTGGCCTATATCCCTCTAGACCCATCTTACCTATGTAACTGTCTAAACGTTTTTTTAAAAGACAGAATTGTACCTGCCTCTACTACTATCTCTGGTAGCTTGTTTCAGGCATTCACCACCCTCTGTGTGAAACAAAAATGGCCCAGAGGGGCAATTCTATCTCTCCCCTCTCACTTTAAACCTATGCCCTCTAGTTTTAGACTCCCCTACTTTTGGGAAAAGATATTGGCTCTCTAGCTGATCAATGCGTCTCATTATTTTATGGATGCCTATAAGATCACCTCTTGGCCTTCTGTGCTCCAGAGAAAAAAGTCCCAGTCTATCCAGCCTATCATTATAATTCAAACCACCTAGTCCCGGTAGCATCTTAGTAAATCTCTATTGCATCCTTTCTATAATAGGGTGGCCAGAACTGTACTCAGTATTCCAAGTGTTGCCTTAACAATACCTTGTACAACTTCAGCAAGCCATCTCAACTCCTGTATTCAATGTTCTGATCAATGAAACCAAGCATGCTGAATGTCATCTTCCCCACTCTCTATCCACCTGTGACTCCACTATAAAGGAGCTATGAACCTTGTACCCTTAAACCCTTGTACCCTTTGTTCTGTAACTCTCTCTCCGATGTCCTACCATTAAACGAGTAAGTCTTGTCCTGGTTCAGGAAACGATGCAATGTACCAACTGACTTCAGATCTGCTTCTTCTCTGCTGCCGTCAGACTTTTGAATGGACTTATGTCACGTTAAGTTGACCTTTCTCTGCACCCTAGCTATGATTGTTATCTTACATTCTGCGGTCTCTCATTTCCTTCTCTATGAACAGTATGCTTTGTACAGCACACAAGAAACAATACTTTTCACTATGTTAATACATGTGGCAATAATAAATCAAATCAAAATGTCCTCAGTCTCCAAGGAGACGGAATGAACTTTCTGCACTGTCATGATGACATAGTTGAAGAGAACAGAGGGAGTTTCCAATCAGAACCACAATGTTCTCAAAATGTAAAGATATCAACGGACATAAATCAAAAAACAAAACCTTTGACGTCCGACCATTTGTCAGTTCAAATATTCTTGCATTGTTTCCTGAACAATCGTCTTTCTGTTTCTTGTGTTGTTTCACTAGATTCTCAATTCAAACTCAGATACAATCAGTAAAAGCAGCATCTCCCCAGTGCACGTTGCTAATCATTTGCTTTGCCACCTACTTTGCTAGGTAAAAGCGTCAAGCTCAGCATCCCTTAACCTTTGGCATGTCCAAAAATGTAACCGCCTCGGTTATGTCGCTATGTGGAGTTTGCACATTCTCTCCATGTCTGCATGGGTTTCTTCTGGGTGTTCTGGTTTCCTCCCACAGTCTAAAGATGTTGAGGCTGGGTTGATTAGCCTTGCCAATTTGACCGTAGTGTCAGCGGGATTAGTAGATTAAATATGTGAGGTTATGGGAATAGAGCCTGGGTGGGATTGTAGTTGGTGCAGACAAGATGGGCCAAATGGCCTCCTTCTGCACTGTAGAGATTCTATGCTAGTTAACCACAAGGTAGAAAATGGGCACCATCAGAATGGAATTTTCAACTGACCCATTTGAAAAAGATTTGCCAAATACAAGCAGGGTCCTGCAAAATATTTGAGGTCAAATTAATTTCTTTACTGAAACTGCACTTCAGAATTTCTAGTTATTCTTTCATCAAAGAGTTGAACAGAATCAATACTCCTCACTCTGTGAAAGTTACACAAAGTTATCCATGGATAGAAGTAGGTTTAGGAATATTAATACAAATTTTGTTTGAAGCCTGGCCTTGTGACTTGTTTATGGTCAAAGATGAGACATGAACTGGGAACTCAGGTTGAAATAGCAGCTTTACAACTAATGGACCCAGAGGCACTTTTTTTCCTTCGACATTTGCCAGTTATAATTTTAGCATTGATCATTAAAGTAAAAAGCTTTCTAACTGCCAGTCCTGTTCCATGACCAGTTTCTTTGCCACATTATAACTGCTTCTTCCTTCAGTTTAACTTTGTGAAATAGCACGCCCATTGGAATTAGACTAGATAGAAACTCTGGAAAGTGTAGAGACAGCATGTCAAGGCTGTTCTTGGGGATGGCATTTCAATTTTTCTCGCGCACACAGGGTGGGGTTACAATGAGTAAGTATCAGAAAGATGGGTTTTGGCACGACATTGAATATAAACTTCAAAAAAGCTGATTTATGAAACGAAACTATGCTGAGCAAAACACAAGTAGAACAGCTAATTCAAAATTTAATAATTAGCAATAATGCAAGGGTGAGTGTGTCATAGGCCCAGCTCACTGACAGTCTTGGACATTCACACTACCTTCTTTTCCCCCCTGCACACATGCTCACTCACCCTGCCCCTTGCCCATGCCTGCTCTAAAGTGACAGTTTGTTTATTAGTCACATGTAAAATTTACATTAACGCTGCAATGAAGTTACTCTGAAATTCCTCTACCTCACCACTGAGTGTGGGCCCCATCCCTTCCCTCGTGTGTGCTAACTCTGCCGTGCAGGCTGACCCTGCCTCATGCTCTGTGTGCATTCGCCTGACTGGGCCATGCCCCTCTGCCCTTGTTTGCCCAGAATACGTCATTCACCTGACAAAGAGCACAGCCTCTAAAGCTTGTGCCTTTACTCTCAAATAAATCGGTTAGACTTAAACCTGGTGTTGTCAGACTTCTTATTTGTTTGCTCTGCCAGTGCTTGCCCCGCCCCACACTCAGTTGTGTGCTGCTCACCACCGTACCCCTCTCGCTCGTTCAATAAGCCTAGAAGCAGCCATCTTGGGACAGGAGTATTGGAGGAGCTGGCCCTAGAAGTAATCGTTAAAGTCCCTGAGGCGCGTTACCAACATCGTCAACAACTCTTCCTGGAGACACGTGAAAGGGCAATGCGGCTGATGGGTTGGACAGGCCTTGAACAGAGTATTACCATCTTCATCTGTGGATTAGTGTTGAAGTACTTAATTTACCTGAGAGCTTCCCTCGTTTTTTACATTCAGATATTAATATAAAAGTAAATTTGATTTAGAAGGAGCTTGATAAAACAATAGAAAGAAGCTTAAAATATATTAAATGCCTAACAATTAAATCTGAAGGAATGAGTCTCCACACTTGGAAATGTAAATTCCCTGTGCCAGAGGGGTTATTTGGATGACTTACAGTATTCTTCAAAATTCACTTGTATTGTCTAGCCTTAATTCATTTCTGGCCCGTTTGGTTGATAACAGTCACATTTTGATGGCCCAATCTTCTAATTAACATTGGAACCACTTTGTCTGATGCTGATTAGGCAGAAAACTACTCAGTTACCTGGGTCTGATTTTTTTTTTTTTTGATCAAACCTCTGATCGACCATGCCCAGAACTCCCCCAGTGCAAGGATCATTCAGCAGAGCAGCTGAGAGAGTCAGCATGGCAGCTGTTCCCCCTCTCTCCCCAGACTGCTGTACCTTAAACTTGAAACAGAACCAACTTTCCTACACTAGAGCTGTAGCCATCTCTTTCTGATTTGCTTGTGCTCAGATTCTGATTTGCTCCTTTTCTTTTACTCTATATTGAAATGGGATGTTTGTTGAAATTGGGACAGAGTGGGGAAGGCACTGTTAAGACTTCCCTTGGTCCATTCCTTCCTGGTGGCTGCCACCTTTGCCCCCTTTATAAAAATATAAGTCTGAAGGAGTTCAAAAAAAGGGCAAAGGAAAGGGAGCAAAATGTGGCAACTATTCATCGACTCCAAAGCTCTGAGGTTTTGCCTGAAGAAAGTTATTTCTATTTCTTTCCCTGAGCTGAAATGAGAGTTTTTTTGCTTTCAATTGTTGCCAATTAAGTTTTGAGTTGACCAATTAAACTAAATTAAAAACTGAGGGACAAATTTTAAAGGGGCAGCCCCTTAAAGGGGTACTGCCCTGAACAAAAACAAATTACGAATAAAATTTAAAATGTCAAATCTAAATGTGATTTCAGGGTTGATAAGATATCCTGGTCTCTATGGTGCTCCAAGGAGCACTGGGACCTCGATGATGCCTGTGGCTGCTGCATGCTCCTTCTCCAGGGACACCTGGTTGTAAATGTAGCTGCATCAGAAGACTCCCTTAGTCACTTGATGGCAGTTTGACGATGCCCAGGAACACATTTGTGAGGAGCACCCCCGCAACACCAGATGCCCATAGATCAGGAGCATGGGGTTGGAGGGCAAACAAATGAGTAACAGATTTTTCAACTAACTAAATAGGGAGTGCAGTCTACAACAACTCACGTAATCATGGTTTACCGTCTCCACAAGCCACAAAAAGGGGCAAGCAAACAAGTGCCTTCCATACTCCTGTCCTTTCTGCTCCATAATTGCTGCTCCTCCAATAGTAGACCCAGAAGGAAATAGCAGTGAACTGGGAAAATAAGAATACTGGTCCAAAATATTTTTCCTTCTGGGAGATTCTGTCTCTGGAGTTGGAAGGGATGGGATAGCAACATAGGAACAGAATCTATGATTGGAGGAGCAGTTCCTCAGAGGTTCTGTCTGTCGCTCTCACTTGTTGCTTCCCTCAAACTCTGCTTGTTTTTCTGCACTCAACATGATGTCTGCAACTGTCCAGCTCCTGATCATGGAGGAGTAAACGTGTAACGCAGTATACGAGGGCAAGTTCTTTTGTCCATCTTTCCTTTTTAGTGGCCACCTGTGGCATTTTAGGAGGCAAATCTACTCTTGTGTATTTTGCACCTTGGCCTCATGCTACCTACTTTTTCATTATTGGCTACAGCCTGGATGCACATTGTTTTGGGCTTTGGGAATTATGGTGTTGGTGATGGTAGAGAGTAGGAGGTGGCACTGGTAGGTATTGGCTATTATGAATAACATTTATTTAATGAACAATAAATATTAGTTATGAAATATTTTAAAATGCTTTCTTACACTTGGTACTAGCAATTCATTGCTTTTTTTTCCTCCTGAGGTGCAGAATTCTTATTCCAAAAGACATTGAATAAGTATGTGGGATACTTCAGCAATGCCTTGAATTCAATATTAAATCATAGAATCCCTACAGTACAAAAGGAAGCCATTTAGCCCACCCGAGTCTCTACTGACTCTTGGAGAGCATGTACATATTTCCAGCCCTCCTGCCCTATCTCTGTAACCCCACATTTAACCATGGCTAATCCACCTAACCGACACATCTTGGGAAATGATGGGGCAATTTAGCATAGCTAAATCACCTAACCTGCACACCAATGGAGACACGGGGAGGAGGTGCAAACTCCACAAATAATCATCCAAAGCCAGAATGAAACCATGGTCCCTGGCACTGAGGCAGTAGTGCTAACCACAGTGTCACGGCATTGAGATTTTATTTAAAATTTTAAATACATGGATATTTGATATCAACTTGCTATAAATTGAAAAATTGTAATTAAATCAAGGTTTCCTTAGCAGAATCCTTAGGAGTATTGTTAGGCAGAGGGATCTGGGTATATAAGTACACAGGTCACTGGAAGTGGCAATGTAGGTAGAAAAGGTAGTCAAGAAAGCATACAGCTTGCCTTCATTGGCCAGAGTATTGAATTTAAAAATTGGCAAGTTATGTAGAGCTTTAATAGAACCTTAGGTCACACTTGGAATATAGTGTTCAATTCTGGTTGCCACACTAATAGAAGGATGTGGAGGCTTTGGAGAGGATACAGAAAAGATTTTACCAGGATGTTGCCTGTTATGAAGGGCATTAGCTATGAGGAGAGGTTGGAGAAACTTGGTTTGTTCTCACTGGAATGATGGAGGTTGAGAGACAAACTGATAAAAGTCTATAAGATTATGAGGGGCATGGATGATTATTGTCCTGTGCATCTGTTGCCCTTGTCCTTCTGAGTGGTAGAGGTGAGCTTGGAAGATGCTGCCTCAGGAGTCTTGGTGAGTTGCTGCAGTGTATCCTGGAGACGGGCACACACTGCAGCCACTGTGCATGATAGTGGAAGTGGTGCATTGTGTACTAATCGAGTGGCCTGCTTTGTCCTGCATGGTATCAAGTTTATGTTGGAGCTATACTCATCCAGGTAAGTGGAGGGTATTCCGTCATGCTTCTAAGTTGTGCGTTGTAGATAGAACATAGGGCCTGCACTGTGCAGTCCAGGCCATTCAGCCTTACTGTTGCGCTGACTTGTGAAATCAATCTAAAGCCCACCTAACCTATACTATTCCAATATCATCCATATGTTTATCCAATGACCATTTAAATGCCCTTAATGTTGGCAAGTCCACTACTGTTGCAGGCAGGGCATTCCACATCCTTACTACTCTCTAAGAGCCTACCTCTGACATCTGTGCTATATCTACCACCCCTCAATTTAAAGCTATGTCCCCTTGTGCTAGCAAATGATGGTGGATAGGCTTGGGGAATCACGAGATGAGTTCACTTAACAATTATGACAAATGCAATCACAGCACATGCATTGATTTATTTGTTACTCAGTCATATACATTAAAGAGTACAACTGAGGCTTGGAGTATGTTGGTAACTATAATCTAAATGACATTGTTTTGTCTTATGGATTTATATTATGAAGTAGGTAGAAATATTATGTGTCTGTTTACATGCACATGTTGGTGACATGAATTATTTAATCTTATTTAATTACAGTGAATTTATATATTAAGCAACAGAGTGCTGAGATACTGAATTGAGTATTTTGCCATTGCTTCACAAAAGAAAGAGATGCCACCAATCTCTCAGTAAAAATTGAAGTGATTGACACAAGAGTATGATAGAAATAGAGTATTTAAGAGGCTAGTTGTGGTTGGAGCAGAAGTGGCACCTGGTCCAGAACATAAAACATAGAAAACAACAGCACAAACAGGCCTTTCGGCCCACAAGTTGCGCTGATGGTACCATTTCCCTATCTACTAGGCCTACCTATAACTCTCAACCCTATTAAATCCCATGTACTCATCCAGAAGTCTTTTAAAAGACCCCAACGAGTTCACCTCCACTACCACCGACAGCAGTCAATTCCACTCACCCGCCACCCCCTGAGTGAAAAACCTATCCCTGACGCCTCCTGTATGCAGTTGGGATGAGTCTGTGGGAAGTAAGAGTGGAACTGCTCTGACTGCAATCTGCCAGCTGTTCTGACCAGTGAGTAGTACCAGCGGGCTGGTAGATAGCAGATATTCGATTTCTGGGAAGAAGGATACGGTAACCATAGACCGATTTTTGTCTTATGGATTTATATTATGGAGTAGGTAGAAATCTTAAGTTGAAGATGGGGAACTGTTTGAGATTAATCCAAGATAAAATTAAGCGGCAGTGGGTATATGCATATACATAAACTACTGAACATAAGGAATAAAAAAGCCATGTAACCCATCAAACACGATTCCTGGACTGTACATAGTAACTTACTGTCTCATGGATTCAGCATAATCTGTCCTTTTTTTACCCTGAGGGAGGCAAACAAAGCAGCTGACCAATCACAGGTAGAAGCCCTAAGGAGATAAACTTCAGTGAAATTACTTTCTAACTCTCAAAAGGAAATTGAATTCTGAGATTGAATACAGTTTTTTAACCTGCCCTATTGAATTCTGGGCAGCTGCACCCACAGAAGCCTTTGTGTTTTATAACAAATCTGATTTACGTGTAATATATTTGCAGCCATCAAACCTTTTTTAAATCAAGTTCTGAACACGACCTCAGTCTATAATTTCAACTTCACTGCAGAAATGTAATTAAAATAAATCAGCTGTTACTTTTCAAGCATGCCCTTACTCGGGTATGTAAGGGAATGAGTGTTTTAATGTTCATTTAGTGTGTGTAAGCCTTACAGAATGTGACGATATTTCTGTCTTGATTGTTTGGCCTGGTTTTTAGAATATTTTTAAAATGGCCCTGTATACCTAATGGTTTCAGTCTGATCTGTGGGGGATTGCATGGTTATTGCAGTTCCTCTGAAGAAGTGTGTGTTTATTATAAAACCGTCCATTGTGTAAGAGGATTAGCAAATCTGGTACGTGTTTGTCTCCAAGTGCCATCTTTTTAAAGATTGAAAGGTTTGTTGTTTTGCTTGTAATATTGGATTGTATATATCAGCAGCACGCTGGCACAAAGGCTAGCATTGCTGCCTCACTGTGCCACGGACCTGGGTTCAATTCCGGTCTCGGGTGACTGCAAACTCCACACAGACATTCTCCCTGTGTCTGTGTGGGTTTCCTCTGGGTGCTCCTGTTTCCTCCCATACTCCAAATATGTATGGGTTAAATTGATTGGCCCTAGTAAATTGTCCCTCAGCGTCGGGGGGACTAGCAGGGTGGATAAGTGGGATTGTGGTTCGTGCAGACTCAATGGGCCAAGTGGTCACCTCCTGTAGGGCTTCTATAATATATGTAGTGCCTTGCCTATGTCTTTCTCTAAATTTCAATGCCACATTATTGGAAAATGGACTTAAATTTGAAAACGAGATAGGAAAAATCAGTTTTTTAACATCATAGACTTTTATTTGCTTGCTAATCTTTAACACAATGTCAGATCAATGTTGAAATTAAAAATTTTTTTAGCACATTTGCCTTTGCTTCTCAGCCCAATTATTTGATACAGTCTTAAGTGGCAGCATTCATCATTCTTGGCTCCTTCCACTACCTAGCTTGCTTCAGCGAGATGACAGGCACAAATAAATGTACATTAAATCATTTTTTTTTCTAAACTCAAAAGTACCAGCTGCCAGTTTTCGACTTTATAAAATGATGGTGTTGGCCAAAGGTCACTCGATCAATAGATGTTTCCAGAAGTGTCTAGTGCAAATGTTGTGTGTGGTGTATTGATGAATTGGCTCTATGTATTAAGTCAAAGGAATTTCTGCGTGGCATTTATTAGATTTTTTTTTGTGGAAAACACCAAAGGATACCTGAGGGAGTATTTTGAATTGTGTCTTCGTTTTCTGAATCGTAGCCAACATTTTGTTTTATTGTTCTAATCTATTTAAAGGCAGCAAGATTTTTGTTAGGCAAAAACTATTGATATGATGTTTTGTTAACTCTCTAATGCACAGAGACTTATAAAATTCTAACAGGACTAGACAGGGTAGCTGAGGGAAGATGTTCCCCGTAGAGGGGGAGTTCAGAACCAGGGATCACAATCTGAGGATTTGGGGTAGACCATTTAGGATGGAGATGAGGAGACATTTCTTCACCCAAGAGTGGTGAGCCTGTGGAATTCATTACTCCAGGAAGTAGTTGATGCCAAAACATTGGATGTATTCTAGAGGCGGCTGGATGTAGCATGTGGGGTGAATGAGATCAAAAATTATAGAGCAAAAGCAGAATTAGGCTACTGATGGATGATCAACTATAATCGTGATGAATGGCAAACTAGAATCCAAGGGCTAAATGGCATCCAGCAGCTCCTATCTACTATGTTAATATAATAGAGTTTTTCAAAAAAAAACTTTATCACAGAAGAATCCACAAGCAATAAATAAAGAATTGAAGTATTCAGCTTGGCGCTGCAGAAGGAAACTATTTGTTATCAAAGTATCATTGGAATTTGCCAGCATGAGGCTGCTGGGTTTATTTGGTTCCACTCCCCCACACCCTTTTAAAATGTCCTTTTCTAGATGCTTTCTAAAAAGTGATTACAGATTTTGCTTCCACTAATATTTATTTCTAATTCTGTGCCATATTCTAATATCCCTCCGTGCAAACATAAAGTTGTTCCACCATCTGTCTTTCTCTTTATTCTTTGTGATAAATTTATACTCTCTGGCTAACAATTCAATGAACCTTCAGCATGATTCTGTCTTCCCTTCACACATTGACCTTGCCACAAACATAACTTTAATTGCAAATTTTGTCACTGTTATCATTGTCAGCCACTTCCCACATTCAATTTAGCCAACCTGATACTTAACTGCATGTTGAAGGCACTAGTTACATTTTCCAGGATCATTAATATATCTAGCATTTGTAGGGCTAGAAATCTTGTTATCTTTGCTCAGCTGGGGGCATTCATTCCTCTGCATTAGACAGCTATGTGTTCAGATGCCATTATGGACTTGAGCACATAATCTCGGCTGATGTATTTCCATTGCAATATTGATGGATAACTGCATTATAGAAGGACCTATGATTCAGATGACATTGAAGCCTCGACTGCTTGCTCTGATAGTGACATTGGAAAGAACAGAAGGGAGTTCTGACCAACCTTTCTCTTTTGTAAACATCAAAATCTAATTATTTTGTTGTTTATTCAATTCTGATGATGGAACTTGAACCATGCGGAAATTAGCTGCTGTATTTCTGTGAATAATGGCAACAGCATTTCAGAAACAATCCGTTGGTTGCAAAGAAATCCAGGACATCCTGAGAATATAATAAAGTGCTTCATAAATTATGCAAGTTTTTTAGCTCCCTGCTCACCCCTCTCTCCCTTTCTCGTTGCCATTGACAGAAAGGTAATTGATAAGTGGATATCTGTAGCTTTGATTCTGTGCTCATGCTCCTCCTCAGCCCCATGACCATTTTCCCCCTCTGGATCATCCTTGCAAATACACACCGAGTTTGCACCCAAAGGGCAGGTAATGTCCTTGTGAATCTCTGCCCCTCTTGTGGTCTGTCAACTGTTTTGACTTAATTTCTCACTTTTCCCATGTTCAATTCCAGCGTTCTTTGCATTAAAAGCTGCAGTGGTGCTCAGTAATTCTGCCATTCGAAGCAATAATAGTCCCAGCTCATTCCTGTTCAATATTGGATCCCTCTTCACCTCAAAATTCCATTGTGGACCTTCTTCCATCATGATATGGAGATGCCAGCACTGGACTGGGGTAAAATGAAGGATAACAATGCAAATTTATAATCTGTATAAACCATAATCCTCAAAGTCAGTTCATTATCGGGTGGCACAACAGTCAGCACTGCTGCCTCATGATGCCAGGGACTCTGATTCGATTCTGACTGTGTGGTATTTGCATATCTCCCCGTGCCTGTGTGGGTTTCAGTTGAATGCTCTGGTTTCCTCCCACGCTCCAAAAATGTGCAGATTACATTGATTGGCCAAACTAAATTGATGCTAGTGTCAGCAGATTAGTGGGATAAGTATGTGGGGTTATAAGGATAGAGCTTGAGCTGGATTTAATCAATGTAGACTCGATAGCCGAATGATCATCTCTTGCATTGGGGGATTCTATGATTCCATCTTGCACAGAAGGGCACTAACCTCACATAGCTAATCTGTATTTGTGCAATGAGGGGTAGTCGAAATTTGTGCTGTCTCAGCCAGTTTGGCCATGTTATGAACATAACCTTCCGTGGCATCAAATCCTGAAGAGGAACTTAGACCTGAAGCTTCTGGCCTAGAGATACAGTCTGCGTCATTGCACCACAAGATCTGCCATAATCAAAAGGCAAACATTTTTTTTTCAATATTTAGTTCTAGCGCAGATTAAATTTAAACAATTAACAAACCCTGGCACGCAGTGGAATATAGTGGAAACCTTGTGTTTGGGTAGGGCCACTGATATCAAATATACCTAAGCCTCACATGGAACAGAACTGAAATCACTTGGGAATTTAAAAGCATCTTTGTGCCCTAATTCTCATGGGGTTCATTACTAATGTGGAGAAACCATTAGCAAATCAAATGAGGATTTTTGGTTGCATTAAAAGAGAGATTGAATAGAAGGCAAAGCATACAATTTTATATTTGAGACAACTATAGTGAATTATTGTATCCATTATTGGTTTGCTGCTTTTCCTTTGGAAAGAATTCCAAGAACACCCTTGGTTACTCAGGCTAAAAAAAATTGGATCTATTCACCTTGGTGAATAAGTAGGCGTCCTGCTGATTTGATTTGAGTTAAATAATCATTAAAGAGCTAGAACGTATCACATTGACAGATGAATCCAATTTAATAGCACAACGTTGGAGGTGTGTGTGTGTGTGTGAGACTACATTAGAATGATGGTGGCTCTTTTCCCAGAGGTAGATACACCTATGGAATAAGTTGTTGACTTGTACAATTAACGAAACAGCTGAGCCACTTCCTGGCTGGGGCAAGGAAAGCAATTTGTATTAAGGTAGGTAAAATGTGGTAGTTTGCCTAAAGGCAGGTCCTCTGCAATTCTCCATGTCTCAGTCTTGCACTTTCCTCCTTCATCTTGCATTTTTAATTTTAAATTGTCCTAATATCATTGTCTTTCTCCCTCTTACTTCCCTCTAATCTCCTTCAGCAAGTTACTTCCCTCTAATCTCCTTCAGCAAGTTCTTACCCTTAGGCTGTAGCAAAGCTGACTTTGTTGCCTTTTCTTGGTGATATTCATGAACGATCCTTCCTTCTCCTTCATTGTTCTTTGTGTTCTCTGCAGTGACAGGCACCATGCTCCTCCACAAACATGTGTAACGACCTTTAATCCCTTTCCAACTCCACATTCCAGCCCTGCGCAGCAAGAAACTCCAGTCCTGATTATTCTTAACCCCTCGAATTATTACTCTGCTGAATAAATTTTTGGAGAATGCAGAGAAAACTGAATGATGAATTAAGAAGTGATACTGACCAGGCAGGGGAGAGTGAGTGGACAGAGTCTCTTGAGACCTTCTGGGTCTCCTTCAATCACCCAAAGATGATGGAGAGCAATTTTCCAGATTTTGTTTCCTCAGATGGCCTTTGGTTTTTAATCTGCTTTGCTTCCCTTCTCTCATAAGATTACTTGGCTGTGCTAGTTGGGACTTGTCTCACCTCCTTCATGCATCTGAGACCCATGGAACGGTTTTGACAGATCAGTTTGTGTGTCTCTTGCCTGTCATTTTAGTATGCTTGCTCCATTATTGTGGCCCATGTAAGGAGGGACCTTTTCAGAGCGTGCATACGGACAGGTGGACCCCGCCACACACACTGTGGTTTTGTTATCACGTATCTCAGCATCTGAGACGTTCAAGAATCTCGCTCCAATGTATTTGGATCTCCTCCACTTAAATTTTCTGGATGAAACAACCATTTTGTTACTTCAAAATGCATTGGAGTTTGCAACGGATTCTTGTAATACTGAGAAAACATCGAGCGAGAAACTAGAAAATAAAACCTGAATGTGTACAAAATGGCTGTAAGTCTTAATATGCAAAACCTGCATGAAGTTCAAGCAGTGGCTGACTGTAAAATCCAGGAGCAGAACTAAGACTTAGAATTACTCATACGTGACAAATTCAAAATGGAAAAAATCTTTTGGTTTGGAAATTCCTCATATATATAATTTACTACAAAGGCCATGAAGCATTCTTGAATAGGGTTTGAATTGCATTTGCCCTCAGTTGTACATTGTTTTTGCTGAGGAAAGTGGGGGGGTTCAATACTGCTAAATGTCTAACCTGTGTTAGAAGTAAATGTGGAAAAAAAAAATACATCTTTTGTGTTTGCCTTCTGATTATGGCAGGTCTTGTGGTGCAGTGGCACAGTCTGTACCTCTGAGCCAGAAGCTTCAGGCTCGAGTTCCACTCCAGGATTTGATGGCCACAGAAGGTATGTTCATAACACGGCCAAACTGGCTGAGTGTCAACCTGCAAATCTTTCCAGTATAGCAGGCAGTAAAAGCAGGAAAGACTGCTGGTCAGCCATGCTTGAAGTGAAATGTCATCATTGAGTTATAGCCTCTGGCCTCCTGCTTAGCGACCCGTCTGAGGAGAAATAAGCTACAGAGAGCAGATATAAGCGTGTTCTTTATCTGCTACAAGTATCTCTTGAATTGGGAAACTTTTGAGTAGAATTGCATTAGATTTGCTTAAGACCATACTAGCTTTCACATTTTTTAATGGTAAATTGCCCCTTAGTGTTGGGGGATTAGCAGGCTAAATATGTGGAGTTGCAGGAATAGGGTTTGGGTGGGTTGGTTGTCAGTGCAGACTCAATGGACTGAAGGGTCTCCTTCTGCACTGTAAGGATTCTATGAATTCAGGGGCCAAATTCTCAGTTGGATGGGGAGGCACGTTTCTGTGTATGAATGGCACTTGCATGAATTGATGGAAATCTGATCTTCCTACCGCTGTGTTCCCAACCCCGCACCACTTCCTCTGGCTGTTTTACTGTTCGGGAAGGCTTAGTCTGCAAAGTCCTCACCCGCCCCTGCTGAGATTAGGTTCTGTAATTAAAGTGGGGGACAGAAATCAGATTTCCTCTGCACCGTTTTAATGCAGTGGTGAAAGCTTTTGGAAGCCTATTAATAGCTTCAGGTTTGAGACTCATGAAGAAAGAGAAAAACCTGCTGAGGAAGCAGAACATTCTAAAGAGTAAAGGTAAAATATCTTGACACCTTTAACATGTCACGATTAGGTATTGATTGTAATCTTTGTGGTTTTAATGCAGTGTTTTATTATAGCAGCCTGCCCCGAAAAGCTAAGTTGTTGCTAACATTGACCAGTAATGTGTAATTGTTTGCATGCATTGAAGTACTTTTCCAATGGAGAAAGTGCCATGATGCATTAAAAAAAACTCTTACAAAAATGTCCACTGATGTTATTGTTTTGTGCTCTGATTTAATTGGGCTGGCAAATTATAGCTGTTTAAAAAAAATCCTGCTTCTGACATACAAAAAATTGTTTGCACCTGTTTCCCCCCTCTAGATTCACAGGGGTTCTACTTTTAAATGGTAATAAATATCAGTAAATATTTGTCAGTAGAGCTGAAAGCTTTTGTTATGGAGCTGCTCCTTTATGAATACCTGGCTAGAATTTAAAAGCTTCAGCTCAGCAGATGTTTATTGATGCAAGAACCACTGAAACTTCTACAGAACTGTCTTACTGGAATAGTGCCTTGTAGGTTCTTACAAACTTAATAGGCGTTTAAAGGATTATAATTTTCTCTGGGATTTTTTGATTCAGTGTCAAGATGGTAAACTTGAATTCAGAGTTTTGACTGTTTTGATGTTTAATGTTTTTCCAGTAATTTTGAAATAATTCCCATTATTATAGCATGATTTCTGTGAACTGCACATAGTGCAGATTGGGTAAGTGGCTATAGAGGTGTCATAAAATCTTGGGGGTGATATAGGAGAATCTGAGGGGGTGTGGGGTGATGAAAAGTGAGATGGTATGAAATGCTATGTGGGGTGGGTTGGGGCAGTTGAGGCCTGTAGGTTTATTGTGTGGTACTGTGCTGGCGAACCAAAACAAACCTTCTAACCTTTGCATCTACCTGCCGTTGAATCTCTCAAAATGCATTGTGGACCTTGTTTGAAAAAGACAAAAACAAAATTTGTAAAGTCACGTGTGCATTTTGACTTCATATTTGCAAATTGCTCTTTTCTCAATTACTTCGAAAGAAATGCCATTTTCAGAAAATTTATAATATTTTTAATTCACTTTCTGAAAGTTTGAATTATAATACTGAAGACCTATTACCACCTCGTCTGCCATGGAGTTGGAGCAGGTGAGGGTCTGACAATGGAAATCTCCACTGACCTTGGACGGAAATTTCCAGTCTCATGTCTCGTGTCACATGTGCGTGAAATGTGGACATTGTTTTTATCCTAGGCCTATGAATTCAATAAAACCTTGTGTTGGATTTTTCTGTCCAACGTGATGGCAGAACTTGTTACTGACCTTGAAGAAAGCTGCCCACAAAGAGCTTGTGATCCCTGCAGCATAGCGCTTTACTTTTCCGACAGCAGTTTAAATCTGACCTCGAGCCAACGTGATCTCCTGGCGCTCAGGAGGAATGATGCCAGCAGCCAATGAGTTTGCAGTGTTTTCACTGACAGCAAGCCAGAAGATGATAACACTCTGTGGGCAGGATTTTACAGGCTAGCTTGGGTCCGACCGGAAATTTCTGTCCAAGGTCAATGGAGATTTCCATTGTCAACCTTCATCTGCTCCAATTCCGAGGCGGGCAAGGTGATAGCATTCCATTTCGTGTGCCTTTAGTATTGTAATTCAAACTTTCAGAGAGTGAAGTAAATGATTTGGTTATGGATTAAGATAGAAGTTAAAATATTATACATTTTCTGAAACTAGCATTTCTTTCAAACTAATTGGAAAAAAGAGCAATTTGCAAATATGAAGCTGGATATTCAAAATTATTGAGTTGGCAGTGATTTATGAGGTTAGTCCACTGTTTAAAAATCTATTTTCACCTTGGTCAGCCAGGTGTAACTTGTTAAGGGCACTTACTGTGAGACTGAAATGTAGTGTGGAGGATTTCATCAATTAATTGATTGTTAAGGATTGCTCCCTTGAAAGAAGGGGGTGGTTTTATCTCAACAGCGCATCCTCTGAAGGAGCTTTAAATCTGATTCCGGATTTCTGTTATTCTGCACACGTGGATGCCAAGCTTTCTGGCAGTTTCAGCAAAGTAATAGGTGATAGCAAAATCTGAACTCTTGTCATAGACAAGAAGCTCTGTATGAGTTTTAGTGCATGATGGAGACTTGTGCAATTTGAGAACTACTCAAAAAGACATGCTGTTGAAGTTTACCATCTTACACTCATCAGGACAGCCATATGAATATCAAATTTCAAATGAATGAGAGATGAAAAGCTTTGACAGTTGATTCATTTTTCACCGTGACCATTTTTCAGCACCCGACTATTCATTGTCAATGGTTACGTTAAAAAAAAATAAATTTGACTTCCAATAGTGAAGAATTGGTGAATTTTTAAAAAGTCCAGAATTTTATTTGTACCGATTCCCATAATCATCAAAGCCGAATTTTATGATGCTGTATTTGGAAGTTTCTTACTCTATGTACATTCTCTATTTGGCTTTAACTGGCATTGCAAAAAGAATGTAAACTATTCAACTGTAACATTTAGGTTTGTGTAACAGGTTGGCACAATACACTTGCTGCAATGTGTATTTAAATTTCTGATTGATATATCTTTACATTCCTTTAAATTAGAACCAACCTGAAACATGTAGCTCTGTAGGTGTGAAGCAAAAGCCTTCAGTCATGATTGCATTCATCATTTTATTTTTTAATAGTCAACTTACTTTCTGACCATTGAAAATTTAAATACCAGATTGACTCTGATATGCTCAATGATTTGAATGCTGATAGTTTAGTACATAGTTTAGGTTACTGGACACTTCATAGAAATAAAATTGTCGACATCCTATGACGCAGGAGGAGGCCATTCGGCCCATTGAGTCTGCAGTGACGACAATCTCACCTAGCCCATTACCCAGCTAATCCCTCTAACTTGTGCATCTCGGGATACAAAGGGGCAATTTAGCACTGCCAATGCACATCTTTGGACTGTGGAGGCAACCAGACCACCTGAAGGAAACCCATGCAGACATGGGGAGAACAAGCAAACTCCTACACTTAGTGACCCAAGCTGGGAATCAAACCCATGTCCTCAGCTTTTTGCAGCCATCTGAGCTTAACATTGATTTCAGCAGCTTCAGAAATTAATCTGTGCTCCTGTTTTTTTTTCTTGGAAAGTAGGTGCAGGAAATGTAGGATGGATGCACAGCACTAAGAATGGGGTAGGTGCAGGAGTTGCATGGGTTGAGGATCTCATTATAATATGGCAAATGTGGTAGTTTGTGCCTCTGGGCAGTTTTCTTCTGCCTCTTTCCCGTTGGATACAAGCTTTTAACAGATTTCCCATGCTTCTCTCGTTAGTATGTTATAACATTCACACAATCCAGCTGCGCCCTTTATCTACTCTAATTTCCTTCATTAGAGATGAGTAAAGCATTCAGCTTTTCAAGCCTCTTTAGGTATTCAGTGGTTGTTTTGTATCTTAGATCCATCTAGCTACCTTGGTTCCACAACTTCTAATATCCGTTTCTTGCAAAATATGTCCATTTCGGGGTTCAAAATGATGAATTGAGGTAACACCTACTGCTATTTTGGAAAGTGTGTTCTCCACTTTTGTGCACAAATGTTATCCCTAGCTTCACTCCTGTACGGCTTGGTTCTAATTTTAAGATTGCTGCCTCATGTCCTACGTTCCCCAGACAGCAGTTAAAATTTCTGTCAGCCTTGCCCCATCAATTCCTTTGAAAATCTTGAGCCTTGAGCAAGTTGGCTCATAACCTCTATTTTCTATGGCTTATATATTTGTAATTTTTCTTTATAACGTAACCTATGGAACCCTGGATACCATCTGTCCTGTCCTGTCCTCCCTTCAATACTAACATATCCTTTCTCAGGTGTGGCAGCTTGAAATGAATAAAATACTACAATACTGTTGATGTGTCAGACCAGACCTTTGTATAGTTGCAGCCAACTGTTCTCCCCTTTTTATAGGAGAGAGGGGGACTTGAAAACGACAGGCCAACTAATCTGACACCCAGGTCCATTTGTATGTCAACGTTTCTCTAACTTTCACCGCTGAAATAATTCTCTGCCGTTCCGTTTCTCCATCCAAATTGGATAATTTCACATTTTATCCTCATTTTGCTGTATTTGTGATGTATTTGTTCACTCACTCAACTTGTCTGAATCATCCTGATGGTACCAGGCTGAACTGCAGGTCCCAACGTGCCCTTTTATAGAGCTCTAGATGCAACAAAACGATCCAAAAGTAGAAATAGCACCCTTGGGTGAAAAAAGAGTAGCGAGTTTGCAGACTGAGCTGAATTCCACTGTCGAAACCCCCCACCCCGCTCAGCACTCATAGTAAATTCTAATGGGCAGGAAGGAATCTAAAAACAGCCCTTTCCAGTTAGACTTTGAAAGTTCTCTCTTTGCAACTGTCCTCCAGGTATTGCTTGATGTACATTAACCTCTCTCCAGACATCAACAAGCAGCCAGATTTCAAAAAGGGTCTTGCCACCTGTGGATCATACTTTCTGTCACACCAGCACCATCTTTGATTTCCCCATTTAATCATCTCTTAACTAGCACCTAATTGCATAACCGTTATCCACCCTAAGTTCCTCTTTTCATTCATAAACTGCTCATCCCATTGTGACAAAAGGTCATTCACCTAAATCATTAATAAGCTTGCCGCCTTCTCGCCACAGATGTTTCCTGACCAGCTTGCATTTACTTCCTAGATTTACAGCATCCGCAGCATATCACTTTTTAAAGTATGGGCTAAGTGTTTCCGAGTCACCTGAGAAATTAATGTTTTTAGTGTACGTAGTGGAATGCTGATGAATGCAAACCATATCCATTGCAGTGAAAAACTTAGTCATGCGTGTGGAAGCAGATGGATGCATAAAGTAGGTCAGAAACGCTGGAATACAACCAAGCAATTTAAGCGATGTTTCTTAGAATAGCGATCAGAACACTATTATTTTGGGAATATTTTTTAAACCCATCATAAGTGACATCTGAAAAATACATGATGCCTATCTTTTCAGCATTCCAGAATTAGTTCTTTTGAAGTATAGAAGTATAATAATTTGCTTTTGAAATAATTAGTTGAAAGTAAGAAGTGCTCACTGCAAAATAAGAATATGGCTTTTTTTAATGTACCAGATCAATACCTGGTTAAATATGACTTAGGAGTAGGTCTTATGCAAGTGGTAAACTGGATATTTGTATCAATTCTGCTCCACAAAACCACACAATAGTATATTTTAGGTAAAGATGCACCTAGAAATGTGCACAAATTTCTCCTTGCTGTTAGTTATTTGTAAGCCAATGAAAACTTGATTTGGACAAATGAGTGGGGCAGACCCTTGAGCCAGAGATCCATTAAGTTGAGTTCATTGACTGGAAGGAGGTAATAATTCAACTAAATTTCTTGCTTTCGGAAAATCAAGATTGGGGCCAGAAAATTTTCATGAGGTCCCAAAAGAGAAAATGCTGGAAAATCTCAGCAGGTCTAGTACCTTCTGTAAGGAGAGAAAAGAGCTGACGTTTCGAGTTCAGATGATCCTTTGTCAATGCTGATTTGCACAGGGTGTCTGGGCAAGTTCACCTTTCCCTTGTTGACTGGTTCTTAGTTAACTGGACCTTTTTAAAAAAAAAATACATGGGTTACATGTCGATTTGTTCTGTGCATATGAAATATCAGCTAAATGAGGTACAAAACTGCACACAGATTGGATAGTATAATGTCAAAGCAACAGAAAAGGCTTTATGGTAGCAATGGAACCACACGCCACTATTAAACACTTACCCAATAGAAATCAATAGCCTGCCAACCCCTGCTTCAGTCTGTTACGCCAACACCGGGCACTCTTCAACTATTTATGCACCGGCCAAGAACTTTGTCACAAACTGGCAAAAGTGGAGCTTTGCAGGGAACCCAGGCTACAACTCTGATGCAGCCCAATCAATGGCTGCCATCATTGAGTGTCCCGAAATAGCTCAGCTCAGCGGAGGGCTCAAAGAGAGCTTCATTTTGCCACTGCAGAAGCTATTGCCTGACTTGGTGGTTACTGCATCATCTTTTTAAAAAGACTAGACATAAGTAACACCTATATAATAAATGCATCATTTCATCTAAATGCATTTTAATTTATCAGTTATGTGATAACTGGAGGTCTTATGGTACGCTGGCTGCATCTCTGTCTCTGGCCCAGAAGCTCGGGATTTAAGTCCCACTTGAGGACTTGGTGGTGAAAAATGTGTGCATGAAGTGACTAAATAGGTTGATTATCAGCTTCTTCCAATATACCTGATGGAAGGCAATGAAGAGTGGGAGACTTTCCTGATCAGCCTTAGGGCAGAAGGTGATGGTAGTATTTTTCCAAGCATACCAATCCAATGGAAGTTCATGGCTGCCAACACTCTTTTTAGGAGTAAGTAAGAAGGATTTGAAATGCAAATTCAAAGCATTGCAATGATGTTTTCAAAAGCAACCTAATGCTGAAATTTTTACCCCCTGGAAGTGTAAGAAAATTGAAGTATATTACATAAATATATTTGACTGTGTGGCCAAATTCTGCTCCAATTCCATTTTCAGATTTGCTGACGACATTGTTCTCGTGAGTCTGACCTCAAACAATGATGAGACGGAGTACAGGAAAGTGGTAGAGAATCTGGTGAACTTGTGCAATGACAATCTATCATTCAGTCAGTAATACGAAGAACAAAATCATCAACTTCATGAAGCATAGTGAAGGAAATGCCCTTGTCTATATCAGCAGTGATGAAATGGAAATAGTTGAGAGTTTCAAGTTTCAAGTTTCTAGATGTCCAGATCATCACCACCACTGGTTCCTCCACACTGACAATCTGGTTAACAAAGACCATCAAAGTCTCAACTTTCCCAGGAAGCTAAGGAAATTTGGCATGTTCACTACAACTCTTGGCAAATTTTTACACATGCAGCATAGACAGCATTCTTTCTAGATGTATCGCAGCTGCTGCTCTGACCAAGACCGTAAGAAATTACGAAGAGTTGTGAACATAGCTCAGTTCATGATGCAAACCAGCCTCATCTATTGACTCCATCTATACTTCCCACAGCCTCGGAAAAGCAGCCAGCATAATCAAGGACCCCACACATCCTGGTCATACTTTCTCCCACCGGAGAAAAGATACAAAAGTATGAGGTCACACACCAGTTGACTCAAGAATAGCTTCCTCCCTGCTGCCATCAGACTTTTGAATGGACCTACTAATGTTAGTGATTTACACCCTAGTAATGACTGTAACACTACATTCTGCAAACTGTCCTATGTACTCCATGAACAGTATGTTTTGTCTGTGTAGTGTGCAAGAAGTAATACTTTTCACTGTGCATCAATACATGTGACAATAATAAGTCAAATAAGTTACAATTGTGTGAGGCCTGCTAATCACTTAGATATTGAACTGAGTAAGCATGCAACATGTTAATTTTTCAGAATCGTCTGGTGTCGTCTACTTAATTGACAAAAATGACAGATTGAAAACCCCTCCCCATTTTAATTTTCTTGTAGAGACATGTGTCAAAGTAGGTCATATTTTTAAATCAAGCTGAGTGGTACTTGGCAAGTGTAAAACATGTGGGTAATCGTGCATTTCTCAGTGGCTGGTTAAGACAGGCTGTCTGTGCAGCTCTCAGCTGGGGAGCTGGCATAGGCAATGGAATGGAGAAGAAGGCTGCCTTGGAAAGCAGTGTTGCTTTTAGCATCAAGATGCTAAGGAGCATAGCAGCCTGCTCCTTTCTTACAATATAAATTTCCATGCTTTGCAGCAATAATTTTGCTAAAACATCAAGTAGGGAAAATTAGTCTAGGGGAGAACAGCTTGCTAGTAATCTGTTTTGATATAATGCCATTCTGTGAAGCCAGAAGGTTTGCATTCTAGGTATCTTCAATAATTTCTTTTTCCAATGTGAATGTATATTAACAACTTGGAGTGAGTGTGTGGAATAGCTAAATTGAAAGCAATGGAGGGGAAACTGGAACTCAAAGTGCAAATATTTCACTTGCAGTTCTTCCTTACGATTGAAGACAATTGTAATCATGGACAGAAGGGGCAAAAGACAAGGAGCAAAGGGGAGGGGGGGGTGAAAGGGAACAAAGGGTAATAGATTCACTGAAAGCAGAAGTTATCGGTTGAATGATCTGCAGAGACCTTATTTGGTGGCAGGAAAGATTACCATGGCAATGAAAAGACATTCAAAAAATAAAATAACATGGAAATAGATGATCAAATCTTTAGAAATCAAAAAAATTATGCAAGTGATTTGAAATCTGTAAATGTTAACGAAACAGAGTGGGTGAAATGGAATTTGTAATAAGGAAATGCTGGAAAATCTCAGGTCTTGGCATCGTCTGTAAGGAGAGAAAAGAGCTGTTGTTTCGATTCCAGATGATCCTTTGCCAAAACTCCGCTCTTTTCTCTCCTCAGATGCTGCCAGACCTGCTAAGATTTTCCAGCATTTCTTCTTTTGGTTTCAGATTCCAGCATCCACAGAAATTTGATTTTTTTTTTTTTTTATTTGTTAAAAGAAAGATGATTGCACTCACGGGCAACAACACATTTCCTCTTCTGATAAATCTATTAATTTTCGCAGTGTTGAAACGTGAATGGTGATGGGATTTGGGTTTGACAGCAGCAGTATGGAGATAGAAATAGAATCACTGTTCACATTTAATGTCTGCAAACAGTCTGAAAAAATACTCATTACTGTTCCTGCAGTTCATGCTGAGTTTGGTGAAAATAATGTTGGATGTTGAAGATGGAAATGTTGGGAGTGGGGGGGGGGGGGGGGGGGGGGGGGGGGGGGGATTGGGATTGAATAATAAGGTACCAACAGATCAGGATTCTTCTTGTGTCCAGAAGTGATAGTATTCAAAGTTGCTGCTTCAATTGCGTTTGGCATTCCCCTATACAGAAGGATTGAGTGTGGATCAGAAGCAGAACATTATGCACTGCTGCCTCCTCACAAGAACGCTGCAGTTGTTGTGTGGGGAAAACCGAAGGAGTTGCTGGTGCGACGGCTACACTTGCTGAAGAAAGTGACGGGAAGTTGGAGCATTCAACAAAGCTATCTGAGAAATTGACCATTTGGATGTTTTGAGGGGGATATCTTGTGGCATCATGCTGTGCATGACAAGATCTGCTAAATACAAGGCTGGTGGGGATAAAGGGGTCTTTTTCAGAATGACAGCCATGACTGGTGGTGTGCTTCAGGTCAGTGCTGGAACCACAACTTTTCAAAAATATACACTGACAATTTGGAAAAAGAAACTGAAGAGACTGTTGCTAAGTTTGCAGATGATACAAAGATATGTAGAGGGACAGGTAGTATTGCAGAAGCAGGGGGGCTGCAGGAGGACTTGGACAGGTTCAGAGAGTGGGCAGAAAAGTGGCAAATGGAATGCAATGTTGAAAAATGTAAGGTTATGTACCTTGGAAGGAGAAATGGAGGCATAGACTATTTTCTAAATGGAGAAACACAAAGGGACTTGGGAGTCATCGTTCAAGATTCTCTTACGGTTAATGTGCAGGTTCAGTAGGCAGTTAGGAAGGCAAATGCAATGCTAACATTCATTTTGAGAGGGTGTGAATACAAGAGCAGGGATATACTTCTAAGATTGTCTCAGGCTCTGGTTAGACTCCATTTGGAGTATTGTGAGCAGTTCTGGCTCTACCTAAGGAAGGATGTGCTGGCCTTGTAAACCTCCTCTGGACCCTTTCCAAGAATGATCCCTGGAATGAAAAGCTTGTCATATGAGAAACGATTGAGTCTGTATTCGTTAGAGTTTGGAAGGATGAGGGGGGGATCTTATTGAAATTTACAGCATGCTACAAGGTCTGAATAGAGGGGACGTGGAGAGAAAAATACTAGAACCAGAAGGTTCAGACTAAGGGGATAACCCTTTAAAACAGATGAGGAGGAATTTCTTCAGCCAGAGTGTGGTGAATCTGTGGAACTCTTTGCTGCAGAAGGTGTGGGGGCCAGGTCATTGAGTGTCTTTAGGACAGAGAGGTTCTTGATTAATAAGGGGATTAGGGGTTATGGGGAAAAGGCAGGAAAATGGGGATAAGAAAAATATCAACCGTGATTGAATGACAGAACAGGCTCGATGGGCCGAGTGGCCTGATTCTGCTTCTAAGTCTCAAGGTGAAGTAGTAAGTGAGGAGAAGAAGGACTTTGTACCACTGTCAGATGATGAGAGCCAAGATGCGGAGTTAGGGTAATGGGGCCTGGATAGGATTATTGTCATTGCAGGCTTGATGGGCCAAATGGCCGCCTCTTGCACTGTAGGGATTCTATGGGGAAGATTTAGAAGACTCTGTTGACTGATATCTTGAGAAATGTTAGTAAGAAGAAGGGAGATTTTTATGTTGGGCTGTGTAATGTGCAATCATAAGTGTAAATATCTTGAAAATGGTGACGTGATAGGTTTATGTGAGGAGGTATAACTGTAGTTGGTACACAATTGTAATGGATACTTGTGGAAAATTAATTGCCTCAGAAAATATTGAATTTGTACCAATTTTCAGTTGAAATGGAGGTAAGCAGTCATGAACACAGGATTGTCATTAGAGGAAAAAAAGGGAGAAGTGGAAGATTTTGTTGGAGTTTTTAAAAAAAAATGGAATGGTTTACTGCAAGACAAGTGGATAATGAGATAAACTACTGCTCCATTTGAAAGGAAATTTAATAAATAAAGGAAAAAATGTAAACAATGATATGAAAAATGGAATTAAAAAAATTGAATTAATTAGCTCCTACAATCACTGCTGAACGGCTCGACACAGTAATTTCCACAAAGGCATCCTTTAAAAAAAAATGAGCAGGAAATGCCAGAAGTTGAAGAAAGGTATTCCAGCAGTTTACCTGTCTGGTACTAATGCAAACTTAGGAAATACCCTCCAAGCTGCAGTATGCATACTTGCAAAAGGCATTTGACGAAGTTCCACATGAAAGACTCTGGGTGGGGTATTGTGGCCCTTCCTCATCTCTGTCCAGTGTTCAGGAAACATGAAAAAACATGTGGCTTTTTATGTGGGACAGAAGTGTTCAAAAGTTTGCCTTGGCAGATCAGATAATATTTAAGGAGACGTTTGAAAGCATGACTGTGTGCAATACTGCTTTATGTTGTAAAATAGAGCAAAAAGAATTGGGAAATATTAGTAAAAAGGAAAATGATGGATCGATAGCAGAAAGGTTTTGTTCACAGACTGATGGCGACATTTCGTAATATGATATCCTGCTGTAATGGAAATGATTGACAGAGGATTTGCCCAATCATGGCTGGAAATTCGATTATTCCAAGTGACTGGGATTGACTCAGCGCATCATTTGTATAATGTGCTATCCTCCGCTCTTTTGTCAGGGGAAATAAATTTGTATTTATTAAAGGAGAGCTTTTCAGTGGTTTTAACCATGTGCTGATTTTTGTTGTTGAGAAGATACAGTTTGCTGTAAAGTGGACTATTCTGCAGGATATCCTGAGTGCAGGATGCTGGCTGGACTTTTCCACTCCCGAGCTCGTTGGGCATGTTCAGTAATGGGTGCAGAAAATATCGCTGGAACTGCAAAATTGAAATTTGTTGGCGTAAATGTGTGACAAAATTGTCTGCTCCCTCAGCTGTAATGGGGCACATTTCCTGACATTGAACATTGGCAACATCATTTGAATAATTTTATCATATTATAAGGCCCATACATCTGAGTCATCCTCCCTCCTGCTGTTCTCCCAATAGATAATCCACCTATATCAGGGTAACAGCAGAACATCATACATCAAGATTGGAATCCTGAGGAGTGTACCTGACAAGCAGACCTTCTGGGGAGCTCGGGGAAGTAGAATGCTCAGCAAGGCGAGGGCATACCTGAACTCTGCCCTCCAGCACTCTGGGGATGCAGTGCCAAGGTGTGGTGCCTGGGGCATGCCTGAGATTCCAGGGTGATTTCCTTTGCTCTCCCTACACTAGAATAACCTTTAAAATTGACACCCCAATCCTCGGCTGACTAAGTTATTTGCAGGATGAGCAATTCAGAGACTGCCCCATCGGTGATGCATCATGGGAGCCGAACCTTCAAGGTTTTTTGTTAAAGTCTCAGATTCTACGGCAGAGAGAGGCACCATTATTAGTGATGGCTGCAGTGCTAAACTTTTGCCGATTTCGAGGAAAATCTCACTCATTGGCTGAAATTCTACCTTCTTGTCCACCACATGAGCAGGCGAGGGCGGAGTGTGGAAAGGCCCCATGACCTGGAGCAGGATTTTGCGGTTTCGGGATGAGTGGGGTTGTAAAATCCCACCCATTGTGTTTACTGACAATATCATCTCAGCTCATAGAATATGATCAGACAAATAGAAGTTGAAAACTCCTGGAAGTTTTAAAGAAACAAATGCAGCTGTTGTGGGAGTCAGCAATGTTTTATCCTTGGATGGATGAACTAAGAGGGGTTGCTTGGCTGCCTTCTTCCATAAAAAATCTTGCACATCCTTTGTTGCCAGAGGCTCCATTCTTAAGCTGTTCCTTTTTATAGAATAAAGGTTTACTAATCCACTTTACAGAGCATTGAAAGCAACCACATATCACAGGACTGCAGTGAATTGTGGACTAGGCCATGTAGGGGTGACAGATTCCCTGGACATTTGTAATCCAGCAACTTTTTTATCGTGCCAGCCCATGAATGACCCCATTTATTGAATTCGCATCTCGCCATAGCAAGTATCGAAATTGGAGTTATGACCTTTGTGTTGTTAGTCCTCGACCACAATTACGAAACCAGCTTACCCTCTGCAACTTTCTTTTTGACTGTCACAAAAATCTTTCAAGTGATTAATTAATTAACTCTTCGTCAACTGAGCCTTCAGTTATCTTCAATGTGAAAAGCTGTCTGGTTTAGTTTTCGCATTCTATTAATTACTTTTATCCAATTAAAATGATAAATGACACTCTAGATGTTAGCATTGACACAAAATTGGATCAGTCTTGGGCAAATATTATTGTCGTTTGGAAAGGAAAGATTTTTCTAAATATCTGTTTTTGGTATTGAAAGGTTCAGTGGCTATTTAACTACACTACGGTTAGTTGTGCATGTTGACTGACTTTGTGGGATTGAAACAGTTTAAAGTAAATCCCACTTGGATTTACCAAATGCTTTTTTTTTTCTATTTACACTTGCCTTTTTTTAAGAGAGTTATGAAATCTGGTTAGGCAACTTGCCTAGTTTGCAAAATTATTCCAAGTATTAATCCTAGCAGCCACCATTTATAGATGTCAGTGCTCTACTGAAATAGAAGGTTAAGGAATATTCTCGCTGGTGTCCCAATCATTTCTCAGAATTCGTGCCCCCCCCCGCCCCGTCTGTGGGCGGCACAGTGGTTAGTGCTGTTACCTCATCATGCTTGGGGAACCAGGTTCAATTCTGGCCTCGGGTGACTCTGGAGTTTGCACATTTTCCTTGTGTCTGCATGGAATCATAAAATTTCTACGTTTGGCCCATTGATTCTGCACCACCCACGATTCCACCCAGGCCCTATCCCCATAACCTGATGCATTTACTGTAGCTAGATCCCTGACATTAAGAGGCAATTTGGCTTACCCAATCCACCTGACCCTCAAATGTATGGACTGTGGGAGAAAACTGGAGCACCCAGAGGAAACCCACATAAACAAGGGGAGAATGTACAAACTCCACACAGAAAGTCATCCAAGCTGGGAATCGAACTCGGGTCCCTGGTGCTGTGAGGCAGCAGTGCTAATTATTGTGCCACTGTGCTGCCCTGCTTTCCTTCAGGTGCTCTGGTTTCTACCCACAGCCCAAAGGTGTGCAGTTTAGGTGTTTAAATTGCCCATTCGTGCCTCAAGATATCTTGGCCAGAGGGATTAGCGGGGTAAATGGGTGAGGTTATCGAGTAAGCTTGGGGAAGAGTTGGTGCAGACTCTGGACTGAGTGGACTCCTTCTGCACTGTAGGGATTCTGTGATCCTCCTTAGTCACTGTCTGGTGGAATATAAACCAGCAATATTGAAACAATCATTTTTGATATTAAAGGCTGTGTATGTTCACCCAAAGTACTTTACAGACCCTTTTATTCCAAAAGAGCCCTGCAGAGTAACGGGGACGTTGATTGGTGTGTAATAATGGAATTAAACTCAGCTCTTGCCAGAGATCTGTCTTAATGGAAACATTTAAAAGATTGCACTGTCTGGGTGAAACCACAGTTAATGTTCCATCTGACACAATGGAACTAAGTTTCCTACAATCACTAGTATAAACATCATCAAAGAATTGAATTGGGAAAATATACTTTTTCATATACAGTTAGAAATTTTATTAAAATGAGATGACTGTTGAACGAAGCTCCTGAGACAAAACTTGAATTTTGCTCCATTTTACTTTTGGCTGCAAGCATGTATTGAAAGGGTCAGTCAGTAAGTTTAAGCCCTGCCGCCTCTCTCCATCCCGCCGCCTCTCTCCATCCCACCGCCCCTCCCCCCCCCCCAAAACCAAACTCAATCCCATCCAACCTTCATTTCACCATTTGTTATCATTAAGCATCAAGCTTATGGGACCTTCTGCCCTCTGAGGGCACGTGAGGTTTCTCTCAAAATTGCACTAATTTGTCATTGTGTCATGAAGTGACTTTAGATGCAATTTAGTTGAAGGGCTAAAAGAACTCCAGCATGTACTGTGTACTAGAGCACTTTATATTTAATACATGTTAGAATTTTGCTTTGCCATCCTGTACCAATCTGCAAATGCCATTTTTTGTGATATTAACTGTAATAAGAGGACTCGAACCTAATCTGATATAAACACTTAAGTAACAAGTATTTCTTGCATTTAGAGAATGTTATTGCAGTAACTCAAGGCAACTCAATGTGGCAAGTAACAAACTAAATTTAGAGAAAGCAGATGTACAACAAAGGTTTTAACAGCACAACTTTTCAGGTCAATTCCCAACAACGCTCTGAATCCAACTACAGCCTTTGATCCTGGGGTCTGTGCTCCTGATTGGCCCAGGTTTATGCGCCTGTACTCCATTGGTTCTGGCCCATCAAGTAGCCTGCAGAGGATTGCCAATTAAAGGGGCCTCATTACCACATATCGTAGGCAGGGGAAAATTCTTATCTCTGCTTTTGTTTTTTGCCACGAGTCAATTAGATTTGTGCACATAGTATCAATAGTCAACTTATTTGAAGTCTCAGGATAAAAATAATTGCTAAATGTACAGTAAGGTATGTTGACAATGATTTGGAACTGTGGATCATAAGATATAGGAACAGAATTAGGCCATTTGGCTATTGAGGATGTTCTAACCATGTAGCCATTGTGATATGATAATTATGAAGGGTTATTTTAATAAATGCATATTATAGATGCCTTACTTTGTATGTGGCATTTCCTTCCACAAAAATAATTGGGAATAGGAGTGGTGGAATCTAGAATTGCCAAGGGATGGTATTCCATCGAGCTGAGGTTGGATACCTGGACTCCCTGATGTGATTTCAAGGCATGGGAAGAGGGGCCAACTCTTAAAATTGGATTGATTGAAAAAAGGAACACAGTAGTCCCATAGAACTGGACAATAGTGGTGATACATTGGAGGAGGATTATTGACAATAAGGTTGCAGAGAAAATGATTTCTCTGTTCTATTGCTGTGGGACAGGCAGTAACATGAAGTATTGGGCATGGATATGAGAAGCAGATTTGAGGATCATCAAAAGAGGAGGGAGATTATTAAAAGAATTGAAGGGCAAAAGTTTTGTTTTGCTGTTGTGGCTTATGACTTTGAAAGGAAGGGGACATTGTTTGGAAAGGCATTGGGCTTATTTAAGAGGGAATTCAGCCTGGGGCAGTGACAAAAGAGAAGGAAAACTGAAAAGAAGTGACATGCTGGGTAAAATGGGGATGAGAGAAATAGGAAGTGGCATGTCTAGATGATAAGGAGAGGAGAGAGGAGTTGAAAAAGGAAGATGGAATTCCGTCTACTGCTCCAGATCAGTGACCAAATGGATATGAGGGAATGTTTTATCTGTAAGAACCAGCCAGAGATTCAGTAAGACGATAGTGGTCGTAAGTTGAGGTCAAGGAAAAGAGAGCATGAAACATTCGGATTGAATTCTGCTGTTAAGGAGGATGCGCTAGTTTGAATCGTTATCCATATGAATAAAGAAGAATGTAAGGTGAGGTGACCTTATTGAGACGTACTGGATTGAGGGGGTTTGACAGGGTAAATGCTCAAGAGGTTGTTTCCCCTTTTTGAGAGAGCCTCGAGGGCATAATCTCAAAGTAAGAATTCGAGACAGAATATTTGAGACAGAAACAATGAGGAATTTCTTCCCTCGGAAGGTATCTGTGAAATTCTTTACGGCAGAGGGCTGTGGAGTCTGGGTGATCAAGTATGTTCAAGGCTGAGGTAGATGCCTTTTAATCAGTGAGGAAATCAGTGGTGACGGGGATAAGGCGGGAAAGTGGAGCTGAAGATTATCAGTCATAATCTCATTGAATGGCAGAGCAGACTTAATGGGCTGAATGGTCTACTACTTCTGCTTTGTCTTATAGTATTTAATACAGCAGGGGTTGTTAAAGGAGCAAAATGTCTGCTGAACTTCTGGTGGAGCTGGTGCATGGTGTGCTAGTAAAAGATCATTGCACACACCATCTTTTATGAAAATTTTATATCCACATGTTTCCTTTACTGTGAATCATTTCATTTTTCAGTGATTGTGTGCTCAGCAGCCTATCACTAATAAGGAAACCAATGCAAGTAGAAATTATTCTTTGGTATTGCTCTTGGTTGCTGAGAGGAAAGACACTTGATGGGAATTAAATTTTTTTGACTTGCGTGAATTTGGAACTTTTTATTTGCTGTTTAATAAATCACCCGTTAGAAATATAAAGGAATTCATTTCTTCACGTCAATGTTTGCTCAGGCCTTGATCTAACCTCTCCTTAAATAAACTACTTCATCATTTTCTGCTGATTCATGGGTGGTTGCTAGGAAACCAATGCTTGGTGTAACTAAAGGAAAAGGAAGGAGAATCTTGAGGTCATCTCAGAATTTCCATAAAATTCCTTGGTGCTACATGAACTTGAAGTGACTTATTTTACCACAATGGCAGGCTGTGTGGATAAGGTCTATATTAACCCCCGATTGTGAATGCATAGTTAGTTAAAAATGAATATTTGTGCCTACTTTGATACCTGCACTTTTAATATCTTTTTATTAAATACTGTCTGAATGTTACCCATTCAAACGTTCATATTGAACATAGCTTTGAACTTAAGATGTGTGAAGGATGTGGTAATCACTTCTGAAAGTAAAGGTTGTCCTATTTGACCTCTGGCTTCATCGCATATACTTGTGCAAAAAATAAATACTTTTGCATTAAGCCAAAGCACGTATGCTTTTGTGCAATGACATAATTTGGCAAAATCAAGGATGGGGATTTTCTATATTCACCATGGGAGAAATTAGAAAATCTTGCAAGACTGTTCAAGGGGGATTCTCGCCAGTGTGATCTTGTTTTCTGGTTTTCACTGCCCCTCACTGGTGATGCAGTGAGGTTATCGCCCAGAAAGGTCAAACCTTATTTCCATAAATTAGCATTTAATTAAAAGGCTTCACCGCCGTATGCACCTCCAACCCTCAGTTATGATATGAAGATGCATTGGACTGAGGTGATCACAGTTAGAAATCTCGTAGCACCAGGTTAAAGTGCAACAGGTTTATTTGGAATCTGATGAAGGGGCAGCGCTGCAAAAGCTCGTGATTCCAAATAAACCTGTTGGACTTTAACCTGGTGTTGTGAGACTTCTTACTGTTCTTACCCCAGTCCAATGCTGGCATCTCTATACCATTCATAATTTCTGTCATTCTCACCTCTTTCCCGCACCCCCACCTAAGTTAAGAATTCCTCTCTTGCCAGTGTGACGTCACGTCAAGGAGGCTTACAACCAGTTTTTTTAAATAGGTTAAGGGAACCCACTGGGAGGGGGTGCATCACTAAGTATAGCCTTTGTGGAGGGGAAGGAAAGGAAGGGGTTATGTCTGGGCAGTCCCATAGTGAGGGGGTTAGGGATACCCTGGGTGTGTGATTGAATGAGTGGTCAGGAGTGGGACAGTGGAGGTGAGTTGGTGTCTTGTGTTAGAGGGGTTTGGTCTAGGTTTTAAAATAATTATGCTAGCATTATAAGTGCTTTATTTTCTTCTGTCCCTTTCAGAGTAACACCTAGGGTGTGATTTTGTGGCTACGAAATCCTAAGACCGGAAAATTCTGCCTGAGGCTAACTGGATGTTTGCATGGTCTGTGCCCCACCCACTACAATTCTTGTGGTGGGTGGGATGGGGAAAATTCTGACCCTAGTGTAACTCAGAATCATCTGGAGTTAGTGATTTGAATTGCTTTGTTGGATGGTTCTCAGCGCAGCGCAGGGGAGGTTGGTGCTTCTGGACAGTTGCCATGTAAACCTTACCTGAGACCCTCTTAGAGGGATTCCTCAGCACATCTTTGAGGTCTTCTCCAAATCTGATGTTGGGGAACTAAGAAGTTAAAGGTGCTGTGTGATTCTGGCGTAGTCTTTATAGAGAACATGGCAGGAACACTAGGTATGCCTTTGAATAGAATAGCAAGTTTATAAAGCTATTACATAGCCATGCTTACATGTTAAACAGCAAAAATTGCAAGCTGAAACCTGCTGTATGCAATCTCACAACCAACAGACCAGAGCAAGGTCTTTGTAACCCTGCCATGTTAAGTTGAAAAGGATGGTTGTGAACCAGAGAAGTAACAGGAGGAAAAGATTTTGTAGTTACATATTTATGGTACCTTTGAATTGAAATCTTTGTTATTGGAGCCAACTACTGCAGCCCCAGTGGCTGAAGTGGTAGATTATTTTGGAGTTGTTGAGTAGAGATTGGTGAAAAGTTTGCTGACAGTACTACAATTTTAAATGACAAAATTAAGCTTGAAGATTAAAAAGTGCTTCAGGAGTTTTGGATATGGTAGAAGCAGGAACATGATATGAGGGCAGTGTGAAGGCATTAAAGAAAAAATGTTCCCACACTGGTTGGTAGCTTTTCAGGGCCTTTGGGCAGATTTTTCTTTCTCTATCTCAATTCTGATGAGAAAGGGAACTTGTTCACTTAGTTACATTGCAACTGTAGAAGTTTTTCCAAATGAGCCATTCATTAACGTGACTAAATTAACATTAAATTTATGCTCCATTTAATCAGAAAACAATATGCATTGTTTACAAGAGCATGGTTTTTATTTTTAGATTTGACATTCTAGGCACAATAATAAGGACCAATAAAATTGCCTGCTGTATATAACACTGGGGAATACCCACCTCTGTGTTTGGTAGCAATTCTCTTTAATCTGATCTCCAGGACACTGAATTGTTAATAGCACTGAGTGGTGATGGCTGACTTGTAGTCTTTGATTTTAAAATGCAGACTTTTGAAACATTGACTCTTAAATGCTGTCTGAAATGACCTAGCGAGGCACTTAGTTCAAGGGCAATTAGGGACTGGCAAGAAATGTTGGCCTAGCCAGCGTTGCCCACACCTCCTGAATGAACAGGAACAAATAAAGTCACTACAGAAATTTCTGGAAAATGTCTCAATAGGTTTAAACTTCTTTTCATCATTGCACAGTTCAATAAATAGCTAATCGATTGAACAGATACCATCAATTAATTTCATGATCGATCTTTGTTTCATCAGAAGTGGTGATGGAGAAGTAAAAATCATCTTTAATGGACTGTGTATGGATGGCTGAAAAGCATCTCCCCTACCAGGTCTCAGTTTCTCAAATTGCTGTGAGACAGCGTTCTGGGAAAGGACAAAGGAAATACTTTAAAGACACTCCAAAGTTCTACTTAAAGTTTGGTACCGTTCACCTAGAGGCTATTGTTAACAATCGTTGAAAATGGCAATAATTTCCCCATCATGCTGCATCACATTTTGTTTCCCCATGGCGAGGCAAAGCGGCTACAAAGAAGGAAAGAAAAGGAAGCGAATCCTGTGTTCCTGACCTCGCCACCTCACGGGACATCCAGCCCAATGTTGCTCAAAGATCAATAAGGGTGAAAATTGGCCTGTTCAGTCAAATGATGAACTATAGCAGAATCCTAGGATCTGGAATGGTTATCATTGAATTGAGAGAGAGCTGACAACAATGATACTCTGATTTACACACAGACTGTAATACAACATTGAAAAGTTCAGGCTATGTTAATGAAACTGATGAAGAGTAGACCAGTTAGGGGCAGCACAGCAGAGTGGCGCAGGAGTTAGCACTGCTGCCTCTCAGCGCCAGGGACCTGGGTTCGATTCCTGGCTCTGTATAGAGCCCGCACATTCTCCCTGAGTTCACATGGGTTTCCTGTGGGTGCTCTGATTTCCTCCCACAGTGCGAAAGATGTGCAGATTAGGTGTATTGGCCATACTAAATTCTCCCTCCAATGTACCCAAACAGGCACCGAAGTATGGTGATTTGGGGATTTTCACAGTAACTTCATTGCAGTGTTAATGTAAGCCTACTTGTGACTAATACATAAACTATAACTTTTTTTTGATAGGAAAGAAAAGTATATAATCCCATTGGTTTTTTAAGCAAGTAAAGCAGATATTGAGTAAAAAAAAATTAAAATGAATATAATATCCAGACATGCACTCTAATCCCATGCTAGAACTGTGTTTATTTATTTGCTGCCTTCATCATTAGTGCAGGCTGCATTTTATTTTTAAGATGTGAAACTGAATGCAATACTCCAGATGTGTTCTAAACAGGGACCTGTAAAGAACAGACTACTAACCCTTGATTTGTACTGAATGGTTGGATCAATACAACGCACTGTCTCATTAGCTTTTCTGTATTAGTCATCAATTTTGAGCAACCTGTGCACAATAACTAGGAGATCCTTGTGCATCTCAATTGCTTTCAATCATGTTCTCTGCAAATTGCAGGTATATCGTGTGCTAATCCAACCAACATGCATCTCACTGCATTTCCCTGCATCAAATGCCATTTGCCATGGTTTGGTTCATTCATTTAATGCATATAAATGTTCTTGCAGAAGATTGCTTTCTTCTACAGAATTAATCCTTGCATAAACTTCAGGGTTGTTGACCAATTTAATCACCTCATCCCAAATGCCACTGGCCCAGGCATTAATAAAAATAGTGAATTTTCTCCAATTCTTTGGAGGGGGTGGGGGCAGCATGAGAAAATGCCTCTGGACGGAGCCAGTTCCTAAATCCTTACTAACCTTCCCACTGATGCTTGTGAAGTCACTTCTTGTGAGGTACCTTACCTGAAACTCCAGATCACACTTTCCTTTGTCCATTAATGTTGGGAACTTAAAATAAAAATCAATTACGTTTGTCCAATGCGGCTTTCTTTTTGCAAAAGTACCTTGCTAGATCTTTTCTCCTTCCCAGCATTTATAAAGACAATCCGTAAGGAATCCTTTTCAAGTTGTGATGTGTATTAGGTTGATTGGCCTGCAGTTTACTGGCTTTGAGTTGCCCACTTTATTTTGAAAATTGGAAAATAGCTCCTGCGCTCCAATCTAAAGGATCTGTCACTGACTCAACTCAGCTTATCATAGAATCCCTACAGTGCAGGAGGAGGCCATTCGGACCATCGAGCCTGCACTGCCAACAATCCCACCCAAGCCCTATCCCTGTAATCCCATGAATTTACCCTGCTAGTTCTCCTGACATTAAGGGGCGATTGAGGATAGCCAATCCATCTAACCTGCATATCTTTGGATTGTGGGAGGAAACTAGAGTACCTGGAAGAATCCTAAGCAGACATGGGGAGAATGTACAAACTCCACACAGATGGTGACCCAAGCTGGGAATTGAACCCAGGTGCCTGGTGCTGTCAGGCAGCTAACCACTCTGCCACTGTGCTGCCCCTGAAGAAATGGGCAAATGGGTCTCGGAGCACCTATCCTATTTCCCATCTCCTGATCACACTCTCATTATCCTTCCCATATGTTTGAGTTCATCCAACACGCTTGTACCAAGTCTTGTTTGCCCTGGACTCACTGCATACGTTGGCTCCCAGCTAAGTGTGTCTTGATTTTAATATTCTTGTCGTTGCTTTCAAATTCTTATGATGTCTTTCCACTCCTTTGTCATGTCTTCCAGCCTGATAACTCATCTGATATCTACGCTCCTCTAAATCTGGCTTATGGAGTTTCCTGGATTTATTTACTCTGATTGTTAACCCCTACCTAAATCTTACCAAAAACTGGTGGTTTCCAATTCTCTCCCGAGAAACAAATTTTAGTTTTTTTGCCAGAATCTGGCAGTAGAGCTGATCCAAGCTGCACTCTTCAATTGAGTAAAATTAGCTCTGTGACTCCTGACCACAATGTCAAACCAAAGTTTGTGTATTTGTTGTGGCATCTAAAATGATTGGTAGACTTGGGCCATTGTCATCAAGGAAAACACAAGTATTGTTGCTGGCACAAGCGTTGGGTACATTTTGAAGGCCACGTTCTGCCAAAAAAAAAAACAAGTGGGTGTGTTTCATATCGTCAGGGGAGGCAGAAACATGCCAGCAAAAACTCAGCTGCACAGAGATTGGGGCACCATCCATAAAAAGTTGCCCCAATCATAACCCATATGGAGTTCTCCCCAGCCCACCACAAATCCCCACCTCCCTCTGAGGCTCTCACTGCCACCCCACCCCTTGGCACTGTCAGTTTAATGTGGACGTTGTGTCAACATATGCCAAGAGGCATTGCCAGGGCACTGCACTCTCTCCCTCTCCCCTGGAGGCAATACTTGCTTTTACATCCCCTGGGAGACCCCCATGACAGGTTCACACCTGGATGAATCTGTTATAAACCACAGTGATATTAATATAGGGCAAGGAATCGATATCTGGCGAGAGGGTGGGTTAATAACACCTAAATGTATTCAGTGAATGTGAAGCAGGTTCACACCTCTTATGGGTATAAGTGTGATGACATCACCAACAAGGAACCGGAAAAATCCAAAATCCTGCCGGAGAGAACTACAACTTCTGAATCTTGAAGCTGCCGCCAACTTTGGTACAAACAGCGAATGCAGGTTCAAGATTCTCTGCCTTCAGCTATGCAGGCTCTAAACTCTGATTTTACTTCCTAAACCTCTCCATTCTTTACCACTCTTCCTTTAAGACGCTTCTTAATCTACCTCTGACTAAACTTTTCTTCCTGATATATCTTTGTGGCTCTATACCAATTTCTGTGTCCCCATTGCCCTGTGTTGTTCTTTGTGATGCTTCATTCTGCTAAAGGTGATAAATAGATGTTGTTGTTGTTGTTGGATGAATAGCAACCTTGAATGGATGCCATCTGGCCCTGGTGTTCCACCTAATTTGAGATTTCCTATTCTATCCAAGGTGACACCTTTGTCTGTTTTAACATTAATAATGCTGCTTAATGCAGGGCATTGAATGCCTAAATATGGGCAAAATCATTTAACAACCGGGCTAAAACCTGAAAATCCATTTGCCCTAAAATGCCTTTCAGTTGTCCTATCTCATCTTTGACTCTCTTCTGACTCCTGAGAGAGTTCCATGAGTTTTTCCTATTAACAATGGCTGTGTAACCTTTGCAGAGATCTCTTAATTATTCTAATGGATGCTTTTGTCTCTCTGTTTCTTGTGACATTTGTCGCTACTCTCCTGTGAATTAAATTCCTTCAGCTTATAAAGTGCTTTTTGCTTCAATTGAGTTTGTCTGTGATCATTTCTATTTAGCTATTATGATTGTTTTCCCATTGTGCCTATCCTTTAGATTATAAAAACACGTATGATTAGGGTAGGAAAATTTGCAGGGCCTTACTATACACTTAAAATTTTCCCAGTTGCCTGAGAAACCAACCTGAAAGCTCAAAAAAAAACAATCAAAATACAGTACCACCAAAGCTATAAGAATTTAAAAACAGCATGTAATTAAAATAATGATTTTGTAATGAATTTTAAAACAAAATGATGCTTAATCAGGTTTAGCTGGTGTGTTCGAGGAAGGAAAGGGATTGGGGCAGCATGATGGAACAGTGCTTAGCACTGCTGCTTCTTGGGGACCTGGGTTCAATTCCTGGCTTGGGTCGCTGTCTGAGAGTCTGCACATTTGCCCCATGTCAGTGTGGGTTTCTTCCAGATACTCTTGTTTCCTCCTACAGTCTGATAGCTGCGCTGGCTATGTGCATTGGCCATGCTAAATTTTCCCTCCATGTACCCAAACAGGCATTGCTGGAGTGTGACAACTAGGGGATTTTCACAGTACCTTCATTTTTAAAACAAATTCTGGGATTATTTATATTCTTAAGTGGCACTGTTTTCAAAGCACTTTAGAAATGAAATTGGTTTTCTCTTGCTGTCTTGCCCCTTTATTTATTTCGCTGTCACCTCCTTAGTAACTGTTTGCTTTGCATTCAAAGTATATAACACAGTAGTGGTGAGTAGATTAGTTATAGGGCACAGAATGGGATAGCTTTGCCAACCAGCAGCATTTAATAGAATGAGAAAATGGAGAATGTGAATGCTGCATTATAGATGCTAATTCAAGAATTTGAATAAAGTGTAGATTTGAAGGTATTGCTTTACTGATTTCAGGTTTTTCCTGTGCCATTTATATGTTTCCTGATAGAGCCTTGCTTTCTTAATTCTGATTAAAACCAATGATCCATGTAAGAATGTTTAGGTATAAACATATTTTCCATAGAAAGTAAAAAGTCAAATATTTTTAAATCTTTTCACAATTCTTACAATGCAGAAGGAGGCCATTTGGTCCATCGAGTCTGCACTGACCACAATCTCACCCAGGCCCTATCACTGTAATTCCACCTATTTACTCCAGCTAGTCCACCTCTGACACCTAAGAGGCAATTTAGCATGGCCAGTCAATCTAACCTGCACATCTTTGGATTGTGGGAGGAAATCGGAGCACCCAGAGGAAACCCACACAGGAAGAAAGAGCAAACTCCACACAGGCATGTAAAATATCTTTCAGAAATGCTAAATTAAAACATTTTCATAAACCTGAAGGGAGACAGAGAAAGCTTAGATGGGTTATCAACTGGAGTTTAAGTGGTGTCACCATATCCTAATAAACGTTTGTGCCCAATACTTATGTAGTGTTAACAGTTGTTAATTAATATGCAGGGACAGAAGTGGTGCCTGAGGGCTTTTCCTCAACAAAGTCTGATGGAAGTTGAAGTTTATCATCGAGACAGTTGGGGGTAAATATTCATAACTAGTTTCTTTTCAGCACCTGGGTACACTGTTTTCTGCTGTGTAAGCTAGTGTACTGTACACATGGGATTTGCTCCTATGATGTAAATACAGATGCCGATAGGAACAGAGCTTTTTCTTTCGATGCAGGTCTCTTGTTACAAATGAAAAAGCTGTACTCTAATATTGGAAAGAACCAGAACATACAATATCTTGTTAAATGCATAGTCGGTCAATCATCTGAATGAAAAGGATTATTTTAAACAATAAATAGACTGGATGTTGTTGCAGAATTGAACAGAATTTGGACGTTGCAATATTAAATTCTACTGTTAGAAGTTATATACTGGAGATATTTCTCTAACATGCACAAGTTGTTTACATTCCTGGCAGGAATTTAATATTTCCAGCTAATTTGTCATTAGCTAGACACAATTAAGAGTGATGCTAGTGTAAATATTCAGTTGAGTCTCCAAAATTAATCCTTTGGTCTGTTAATCCTACAAAGCTGCTCTTTTAACATGAAACTGATTGAAACAAGAATAATAGCAGGTTGAAAGATTCTTATCTCCTTTTATTTTGAGATGGGAATGTGGGCCTCGCTAGCAAGGCTGACATTTGTTGCCCTTGAACTGTGTGGCTTTCTTAGCTATTTCAATGGGCATTTATAAGTCAACCATGAGATTCAAGGTGTGTGACTGCCTTCTAGTGAGTGTTCAAGTATCTTTACCCTCACACCACCTTCCCATCCCAACAACCCTTTTGCCCCTCCAATATCCACAGCTGAAGCTTCACCTCACTCACTGCATCAAGTATCTCAAGCTGTAGATACTCACTGCAGACATGTTTGCTGTGGGTTACAGTGGTGGGCAGGAAGTCCCACGTAAGTGTCCTGTCACGTTGACTATATTTTAATTAACTATTTTGTTCATTTTATTTTACTGCCTCTAGTCCTACATGTGCTTTTTTTTTTTACAACTTCAATATATGTTCTACTCAGCTGTATTGAAATTCCCTAGCTTAGCCAAGATAAGTAAGAAATGTTCACCAGCCAACCACTTATCTGTTTCCCTGTGATATCACATCCCAGTTTTTCTTTTCTTTTTTTTCCCAACACAGTTCTGATTCCTGGTTACAGATGGCAGCAGTGGTCACGCTCTTTAGTTGAAAATCTCACCCTTTATGCACAATGCACACCTCTGGAGTCTTGGTGCTTTGTACCTCATTTTCCCCTTCAGTTTCTGTTGATGGTGCTGATTCTATTCCTGGGAGGGTGGTGCAGGCTTCACACCTTTTTAAAACTTACCTTGATGAGTACTTGGGTGCCAGAACACTCAAAGCTATGGGCTAAGTGCTGGCAGGTGGGATTAGATGGGCAGGTCAGGGCCAGTCATGTTTTGGACCTCTTCTGCATTGTAGTACTCTGTGATGATCCTTTGCTGGGATTGAGTCCCTAAGTGATGCTGTCTTCTGGCGTCGTGTCGGAGTGAGCAATTACCAGATCCATTAGGGTTAACCCTAACCCTAATGCAGACAGAAATGTACGAAACTTATTTAACAATGCGAGACATGGAAAATACCATCACATATTCTCATCTGACAAGTAAACGCTTGCACGTTGACGTAAGGAATCATTGAAAAGTGTTTGAGAATACACATTGCTCCCTCTTCACTCCCTATCCCGACTCTAGGTCCAATGTACTGCCTTGAGCAAGAGAAATGAACAGGAGAGAAACCTTGAGCAGGATTATTTCGCTGTAATGGGAGTAAGTGCAGAGGTTGGCAGGAGCAAATATTTGTGACATGTGCTGGGCTGCTGACACCAGCGTGCCCACAAACTTATTTTCCTACTGGCAGGATGGGAGTGGTTTGGCTGTTGCCTGCGAGTAGCCAATTAAGGCTGTTTTTAAAGGGTATTTAAAGTCTATTGTCAGAAGCTTGCTGGTGTTTTGAAGTTGTCGCATGGTCTCTTCCCGAGCTGTTGGAGATTAGGCGGCACCCCACTTTCCCCAAACACTGCCCCTCACGCCCTCTAAGTTAGCAAGGCTGTGCCTCAAAGTGGAGGGACCATCCCTTGTTCATGCATTCTCTCTCTCTCTCTCCTCTTTCTTCAGTGTTGGAGTGCTGCCTATTGGCCTTCCAGCTTCATGAGCCTGCCCACCGTCCATAGTGCACTGCATTGTAGGGAGTTGAAGATTCTGTGAGGATACGGAGGGCTAAGCCTGTCTTTTATCCACTTATTGGCCAGTTCACTGTCAGTGACTGTTCGTTTCCCCCACAATGCAAAGTTAGGACCCCCATTTTGACTTCGCTGGGTTTGATCGACCAACTGCTGACTCGTCCACACTGTGTGGCGCAAGTACGTATCCAAAAACCTGGGTCTTTATCTTGTATAATTGTAAACAAAAAAAAAAAATTGTCCTGTACTCAAGATTGTACACACTTTGTGCATTCCACTGTTTTCAATGAGAAAGCTGATTAATCATTTACTTTAGTTCCTATGATAGGATGAGTTGAATAGATTAATAAAGTAAATCTACATTAGTAGGCAGGTCATTTTATTTATTCTTTAATGGGACATGGGCATTACTGGCAAATCTCTATGCCCATCTCTAATTGCCCTTGAACTGATTTGGCTTGTTAGGCCATTTCGGGGGCAGTTGAGAGTCAGCCACATTGCTGAGAGTCTGGAGTCACGTGCAGGCCAGACTAGGTAAGGGTGGCAGATTTCCTTCTCTGGAAGACATTAGTGAACCAGAGGGGCTTTTAACAACAATTGACAATGTTTCATGGTCACCATTAGACTTTTGATTCCAGGTTTATATTGAATTCAAATTTCACCATCTGCTGTGGCAGGATTTGAACCTGGATTCAAAAACTAAGAACAAAACAGCACGGGAAACAGGCCCTTTGGCCCAACGAGCCCGCGCCGCCACCCCGATGTTCCCACCTCTACTCGTGATCCCTGTCTATGTTTACAGATCTATGGATTAAAACCAAATTTGAGACAATTTAGGGAGAATTTGTTTTGCCAATTAGCCTAAGAGCACATTTTTGGGATGTGGGAGGAAACTGGAGCACCCAGAGAAAATCCATGCAAGCACAGGGAGAATGTGCAAACTCCCACAGACACAGGCCCAAATCCATGTATCCACACAGCACAGCGGTAGTCACTGAGCTGTTGTGTTGCCTATCAAGTGGTCCAAGTCAAGCGTACACTAACGACGTGAAGCACTAGGATACTCTCAAAATAAAAAATCCAAGAGCAGCCCTCTCACGACCCATTGCATGTACGATTCCCAGGGCATTATCCTAGAACATAGAACATTACAGCGCAATATAGGCCCTTCAGCCCTTGATGTTGCACCGGTCAGTGGACCTCTAACCTAAACTATTCCACTATCATCCATATGCCTATCCACCGACCATTTGAATGCCCCCAAAGTAGGCGAGTCCACAACTGCTGCATGCAGGGCATTCCACGCCCTCACCACCCTCTGTGTGAAGAACCTGCCTCTGACATCCGTCCTATAACTACCACCTCTTAATTTAAAGTTATGTCCCCTCGTGTTGGTCATCACCATCCGAGGAAAAAGGCTCTCACTATCCACCCTATCCAATCCCTTGATCATCTTATACGCCTCAATTAGGTCACCGCATAACCTTCTTCTCTCTAATGAAAATAACCTCAGGTCCCTCAGCCTTTCCTCATAAGGCCTTCCCACCATACCAGGCAACATCCTGGTAAACCTCCTCTGCACCCTTTCCAATGCTTCCACATCTTTCTTATAATGCGGCGACCAGAACTGTACGCAATACTCCAAGTGCGGCCGCACCAGAGTTTTGTACAGTTGTAACATAACCTCACGGCTCCTAAATTCAATCCCTCTACCAATAAAAGCTAACACACCGTACGCCTTCTTAACAACTTTATCAACCTGGGTGCCAACGTTCAAAGAGCTATGTACTTGTACCCCAAGATCCCTCTGCTCGACAACACTATTAAGGGTCCTTCCATTAGCCCTATATTTCATATGCCTGTTATTCCTACCAAAGTGAATCACCTCACACTTATCCGTATTGAATTCCATTTGCCACCTCACGGCCCAGCTCTGCAACCTATCTATGTCCCTCTGCAAACTGTAACATGCATCCTCGCTGTCTACAACTCCCCCCACTTTGGTATCGTCAGCAAATTTACTAATCCAACCTTCTACACCCTCATCTAGGTCATTTATAAAAATGACAAACAGCAGTGGCCCCAAAACAGATCCTTGAGGTACACCACTTGTAACTGCACTCCAGGTTGAATATTTCCCATCAACCACCACCCTCTGTCTTCTATCAGCTAGCCAATTCCTAATCCAAACTGCTAAATCACCTTCAATCCCATGCATCTGCACTTTCTGCAGTAGCCTGCAGTATCCTGAGTCTTAGTCCAGTGACAAATCCAGTGCCTCCCTACAAATCAACTTTTAAATTTAGTTTTGATTATATTCTGCTCTGAAGTCAATTTGATTAGATTTTTAAAACCACATGTAAACACAGGATAATGGCTAGTGCGTATCGCTTGTAGAACATTTCCATTTGTTTTTGAAAAATAAGATAAAGGTGAGCTTAGTATTAAATATTACTTTAATTTGGTATCACTTTTGTCTTGGTACTCTACACGCAGGCTGCTACTGTGATTGTTAGTGCTGCAAGGATTTTTTAAGATTCTTAATTGTATTTTTTTAATTATATGCTCATAATTAGGTGTCTCAATAGGATACCTCTAAGGCACCAACCTTTTCAGTGATAATCGTAGGTTGCTCTGATTTCTGCCATTTCTGTTATATGCTGTAACAGTTCCATTTATTATGGTGCAATTGAGTGAGTATCTAATTCACAGGTAGATAATCAGGGTTTAAGAGTTAGACTTGCCCATAAGCTATGCTACCCAGTACATATTTTCTAAAATAAAACAATCTGTATGACTGTCTCCGCTGCAGAATTTATGTTTCAGACCTGAAAACCATAGAAAGTATTTCAAAGCTTAATTTAATTCTGGCAGAATGAGCAGTAACCTTGTAATCTACTTTTCCCCTGAGCGCTATCTTTTTTCGTTAGAAATAATAAATGGCACTAGGTTGCATCTACTCCATACTCAAAGTACAAGTTATGACATTAATTTACAAATGTGCAAGAGGGAAAATATTACAATGCAAGGTTGAAGGGCACTGTAAAGCATGGAATCCTGCAGTTTTGCATGGTTCACTCTTGTGGCAGCAAATCCCCCATGGTACCAGCACGGAGAGGCAATCCATAAAGCATGTTAGAGGTCATGGCCCTTCACTTCTATGTTTATTTTCTTAAACGTGCCTGACATTTGTTGCAGGTTTTTCCGTCCTTCTCCCTTTTATAGATTATCCCCACACCATATGCTGGGGGTGCAAGGAACATACTTTCACACATGTGGCCATTCACTGGGGTGATTTTGTTCAATAAGTTTAAATGTCCCTTTGTTTAAATGCTGTGCTCACGAACGCTGGAGAGAAAGGTAAGTGTTTGGGGGAGTAGGATGGGTTGCAGAGGGGCATGGCCAATTCAGGGGGATAGTCAATTTGGGAGGGTAGATGGGAATGGTGATGTTTAATTGGGTCAGTTCAGGAGAGTAGTTAGCTGGGCAGGAGGAGGGGAGTTTGCAGCAGGGAGGGAGAGAAGGGAGGGATAATCAGGGGGTCCAGTGGAGATGTCAGTCATTCAGGAGTTAAGTTGGATAATCTTTCTAACTTTACCTGGGTAATAAATTATTCTAAGAAGTCAGTCAAAACTATCTGAAGCCTTCAACTGCAACTCCAGGGCTTTGGAGCATTCCGGTTTTGAGGGAGATGCCCAATGGAAGTTGAAACTTCCCAGACAATTCCCATGTAGTCAGTACATAGGGACTTCTAAGGTGTCTCTCACCACTTTGCATCTGGAGACAGGAATCGCCGGGTCATTATGCCAGATACAATCACCTTTCAAAAACTGGCCACAGTCTCCCCAGTTGGAATTACTCAACTTGGCAAATTCCTATGAATCACATTGATTCTCCACCTTGAGGGGACTATTAATATTAGGCTAGTCACGATTGCACGAATAGACAAACAAATCTCAAGTTTAGTGCTAAATAAACTGGCTGGCGAACATCAAAATGAGTAAATTGCTCTGTATCATTTCTCTTCTTAAAATGTAATTTTCAATGATTTGAATCAGGAATCTCCACTAATGTGCAAGATGCCAATTCTACTGCTTATTTTTCTTGGTGGACTCATTTCCAGCTGTATTAGTAAAACAGTGTGAGCTTACTGTTTTTAAATAAATCAAGGAATATTTTGTATGCATGTAAAAACTAATCAGTTACCTTCTGTTCTGTTGGATTGTGCTTGCTCATGGAAGATTGTGGTGATATCCACACACCTTGGAACATAAACTTATCCGGAACTTTCCTCTAGAAACATAGCGAAATCTCAAGTACCATTGGCAATCCGGATGCAATGTGCCAAAGGCACAAATTCGATCCTTGGTGTACAAGATCCAGTAAGGAAGCATGATTCAAAGCAAAAAGGTGGCTAAAAAGACATTTGGTGAGGCAACAGCTGGAGTACTGTGTGCAGTTCTGGTCGCCACATTATAGGAAGGACATGAGTGCACTAGAGTGAGTGCAAAGGAGATTCATCAGGAAGTTGCCTGGATTGGAAACAATTTAATAATGAAGAGAGTTTGGATAGACTTGAGTTGCCATCTCTAGAGCACAGAAGATTGAGAAGCAACCTGAGTGAGATGTTCAAGATTATAAGGGACACGGACAGGGAGCAGCTGTTCCTCTTAGTTAAAGGGTCAGTTACAAAGGGACACAAGTTAAAAGTGAGGGGTAGGAGGTTTAGAGGTGATTTGAGGGAAAGTTCTTTTACTGAGAGGGTGGTGATGGTCTAAAATGCACTATTTGGAAGATGTGAAGGCAGGATGCTTCACATTCTTTAAAAAGTATCTGCATGAGTACTTGGCAATGCCATAACATTCAAGGCTATGGGCCAAGTGCTGGCAAGTGAGATTAGGTGGGCAGATCAGGACCTTTCATGCTTCGGTGCAGACTTGATGGGCAGATGGGCCTCTTCTGCACTGTAGGATTCTGTGCTCTTTTTAGAGGAATAAATCTAATTCCTAACAAGCACCAAGCTGAAAGAGATATAGAATCAAAGTACTATTATGTTTCAGATGTAGAAAATAACAACGTAATTTGTTGTAAAAGTCTTGTTCCTTAACCTATATAAAAATCAGCAAGTTGATTCATAATCTGGTCTTTAAATGTTCATTAGACTGCCTTTGAGAAGATTTGAACAGTGCACTTGATGTCACATACGAGATTATGGTATGCAGTTCAGATAACAAGGTATTGCCATTGTTAAACACCTTGTCGTGCTAGTGTAGGACTAAATATTGGGTAATAAGGATAAATTTCTGTTCTTATGTGTATGACACTTGTTTTTATCTAATTATTTTCAACCAAGAAAATCAACTGCAGATCCAAACAGAAACAATCCAGTGTGGGCAAGGTACATGAATATGATAGTTAAAAGATGCAGGAAGAGATGTGCCTTGGCATCTCCTGTATTACAGGAAAAGAATTCCAGGAGTAGGTACACTTCGTGTTTCTCAGGAGGCCTGGCTCAGAATTCCAGAGGGGGAAATGTGGAACTCCAGCGAAAGGTAAGAAAGTGGGAACAGAGTAACAAGCTGATGGTGATTGCCACTCCTTGGAAGACCTAGCCCAATGTGCTTTGAACCCACAAAAAACTGCAGAAACTTGATTTATGCTGTTTGAAACTTGCACATAAAATTCCTCAATCGTTTGTGCTGGTTTTCCTGATTTCTGGTGGAAATTCAAGCCCGATTATCTATCTTTTTGTTCCTGGATGGATGAAAATCTCAAACTCTTTCCTAACTTTTGTTTAGTTGCTTGCAATCAGATGGACTTCTACCCACCAAAATGAGGAATTCTAGAAACTAACCCTAGCTGATGGAACGTTCCAGCATTTTGTGTGACTGGTACTGGAAAGTTTTTAACAACCCCTATTGTCTCCAGCAATCTGGATAAGTGCTTCATTTCAATTCAATCTGTATTTCCCAGACGCTATGTCACACGGAAATAACCACTTTGTTACCTTTTTAAGTAAAATGTTGAATTCACAAAATACTTTCAAAGACCAATTTTTGCAAATCATGAACGTGGCTTGGAAGTAATTGAGTGGTCAAGCTTCAGAAGTCAATTTGTGAAGCTGAGTGCCAAGATATTAGAAGGCTGTTGAATCAGCATATATAGACCAACTCTGCGCTAGCAGAAGCCGACTCAATTAATGAGGCAGTTCTAGTTGGAAGCAGCTTGATAATTTAGAAAGAGCATTAGTGGTGTCATGATCCATAAGATCAGAGTTGAAACTATTGAAGATTTTGAACTTTGTTCATAGCTTTCAATGCAACTTGATCTTTGAAACTAATCTAATTTCTTTAGTCTTTGTCAGTTGCAAATAAATAATTATGGCAATGCAGCCTTTCGTTTGTATTTTTATTGAGCAAAGCCATAGTTAAATGGATGACGTGACTAAAACCCTCAAGGCAATGTAGGTTATGACAATTAAGTACTAATGGATTATTTCACTGGCTAGGCAATTGTAATTAGGGTGCACTCATTTAAGCTGGTGAGATGTAAAGGAGAACCTAGATGTAGGAGATGTTCAGGCAGTGATGGAACAGAAATGGAATTCTATGCTGCCAAACCAAGATCCAAGAATCATTTTAAGTGAGTTGGGGAATGGGAACAAAAGAGTTGTCAGAACCATGTGGAGATGAATGATTGCTCACACAGTATGTTTCTACACTTTATCACGCTGGGATACTTATGGGTCAGATGTCAGCTTATGAAATAAACACGTGTGCCTCCAGTAAACAATTAGCCCAACCAGCATTTGGGCTGGCACTGAGTTTATTCAGTCTGTCCAAGCGACATGGAAGAAATATACAGTGTTATTCACAGTCGCTGGATACCTGAAAGCTCTCCACAGCCAATGAAGTATTTCTGAAGCAGAGTCAAGGTTGACGTGTAGAGAATGTGGCAACCAATTTACGCATAGTAAACTCCCACCAGCTGGTAATCTATGTCTTGGGATACATTTGTATTGAAAATGGACTGAATCAGTTCTGCGAAGCAGCCCTATTGATTGATTGATTCTTGGGTAAGTGTTGACTCACTGAAAGCAATGTTTGAATCTCACTGTTATTCTGTCAGCGTACAAACTCCTGAAGTTGCTGCCAATTTCCGTGGCAGGATGAAGGCAACCATTGACAATTTCGCTTGCATTGCCATCACAAAGTCCAAGCAATATTTTTTTCCATTTCCAAATTAGCTGCTGAGGCACAAGTGAGGAAAATAGATTAGTGTAGAAAAATGAGGTCAATTCATCAAACAGAGGCCATTTTTCCCATGATATCTAGGTTGGTTCTTTGATCCAATTAATCCAACACTTTTTCCATAGCCCTGCAGATTACTGTTTTTAAATATATCATTAGAATCTCTACAGCACAGGAGGAGGCCATTTCTCCTATCGAGTCTGCACCAACTGTCCCTAACGGAGATCTAATCCACGTCCTTTTTATTTCACCAAAATAGCTCATAAAATATAGGAGCAGAATTTGACCATTTGGCCCATTGAGTCCAGTCCACCATTTGATCATGACTGATATGCTCCTCGTCCCTATTTTCCTGCTGCCTTCCCATAATCCTTTAACCCATTACCAATTTAAAAATCTGCCTAACTCCTCCTCAAATTTACTCTCAGTCCCAGCATCCACCACACTTTGGGGTAGTGAATTTGATAGATTCACAATCCTTTGTGAGAAATAGTTTCTCCTGAACTGTGTTTTTAAATTTGCAACCCCTTATCCTAAGACTACGACCTCTGATCTGAGAATAGAACATGGAACATTACAGCGCAGAATAGGGCCTTCGGCCCTCGATATTGCGCCGACCAATTGAGAAAAAGCAATGACCCTCTAACCTAAACCATTCCCTTTTCATCCATAAACCTATCACTGACCACTTAAACGCCCCCCCAAACTTGGTGCATCTACAACTGCAGTAGGCAGGGCATTCTGTGCCCTTACCACCCTCTGGGTAAAGAATCTACCTCTGACATCCGTCCTGTAACTACCACCCCTTAAAGCTGTGTCCCCTCATGCTAGCCTTCTCCATCTGAGGAAAAAGGCTATCACTGTCCACCCTGTCTAATCCTCTGATCATCTTATATGCGTCAATAAGGTCACCTCTTAGCCGCCTTCTCTCTAATGAAAATAACCTCAAATCCCTTAGCCTTTCCTCATAAGACCTTCTCTCCATACCAGGCAACATTCTGGTAAACCTCCTCTGCACCCTCTCCAATGCCTCCGTATCTTTCTTATAATGTGGCGACCAGAACTGTACACAATACTCCAAGTGCGGCCGCACCAAAGTTTTGTACAGTTGCAACATGACTTTGCGGCTCCAAAATTCAATCCCCCTACCAATAAAAGCCCAGATTCCGTATGCTCTCTTAACAGCCTTATCGACTTAATTGCCAACTTTCAGGGATCTATGCACATGTACACCGAGATCCCTCTGTTTGTCAACACTATTAAGAGTCCTACCATCAGCCCTATACTCTATACATTTGTTATTCCTGTCAAAGTGAATTACCTTACACTTTTCCGCATTAAACTCCATTTGCCACCTCTCGGCCCAGCTCTGCAACTTGTCCAAGTCTCTCTGCAAACTATAACACCCCTCTTCACTATCTACCACTCCTCTGACTTTGGTGTAGTCAGCAAATTTAGTAATCCATCCTTCTATACCCTCATCCAGATCATTTATAAAAATTACAAACAGCAGAGGTCCCAAAACAGATCCCTGAGGTACACCACTTGTAACCAAACTCCATGATGAATATTCCCATCAACCACCACCCTCTGTCTTCTATCTGCTAGCCAATTCCTAATCCAATTGGCTAAATCACCCTCAGTCCCATACATCTGCATTTTCTGAAGAAGCCTTCCATGGGGAACCTTATCGAACGCCTTACTAAAGTCCATATATACCACATCAACTGCTTTACCCTTATCCACCTCTTTGGTCACCTTTTCAAAAAACTCAAAGGTTTGTGAGGCACAACCTACCCTTCACAAAACCATGCTGACTATCTCCAATCAATTCATTTCTCTCTAAATGACTATAAATCCTATCCCTAATAATACTTTCCAAAACTTTGCCCACAATAGAAGTAAGACTCCACCGGTCTATCGTTCCCAGGATAGTCTCTATTCCCCTTCTTGAACAGTGGGACAACATTTGCTATCCTCCAGTCTTCCGGCACTATACTTGTAACCAATGACGACCTGAAGATCAGAGCCAGAGGTTCTGCAATCGCGCCTCTCGCCTCCCAGAGAATCCTAGGGTAAATCCCATCCGGCCCGGGGACTTATCTATTTTCATACCCTCAAGAATATCTAACACGTCCTCCTTATCTACTTCAATACTATCCAGTTTACAACCCTGTATCCCAGTGTTCTCCACAACTACATTTACGTTTCCCTACGTGAAGACCGAAGAGAAATATTTGTTCAGTGCCTCTCTGATGTCCCACAGGAGGAAGCATTCACTTCATGGTGACTTTATTCATACCTTTTTATCATCATGTATACCTCAATCTGATCTCCCCTCATTCTAAATTTTCGAGAGTATAGGCCTAAACTGTTCAATCCCTCTTCATACGACAAACCCCTCATTTCTGGGATCAATCTAATGAATCTCCTTTGAACTGCCTCCAATGCCACTACATCTTTCCTCAAATAAGGGGACCAAAACTGTGCTTGATACTCCAGGTGCAGCCTCACCAATGTCTTATATAATTTCAACAGTATTTCCTTAACCTTAACTGCCAACATTCCATATGCTTTCTTTATTATCTGCTGTACCTATGTGCTAATTTTCTGTGACTCATGAATGAAGACACCTAGATCTCTCTGCGCCATATCCCTGTAAACCCATAAATTCACCATGGTTCTTCCTCCTATACATCTTGGGATAATAAGAGGCAATTTAATATGGCCAATCTGCACAATATTGGACTGTGGGAAGGCACCTGGGAAGAAACCCATGCAGACACCAGGGAACATGAAACACAGATTCACTCAAAACTGGAATCAAACCTGGCTCCTGGTGCTGTGAGGCACCAGTGCGAACCACTGTGCCACCATCCTGCCCATGTCCACTTTGTTGTTTGAAAGATGCAGTTGAATCTGTATCTATACAGCCATGTGGCTATTGTTGTGCGATTTGAAATTGTGCATTTGGTAAAAGCAAGTTGCTCGGTGTGCTGGAATCTGAACCAAAAACGCAAAATATTGGACAATCTCAGCAGCTCTGATGACATCTGAGGAGAACTAATAATTTGAGTCTGGATGACTCTTCCTCAGAGAACTCTGATAATGGATCATCCAGACATGAAATGTTGGCTGGAATTTTCCAGCCACTTGTGTCCCACCGTTGCTACCAGCCCAGTGAGAATAGACAATTTGGCACTCAGCCAAATCGCCACTCACTGCAGCAATACTGAAGAATCCCATGTAATATCAGAGAATCTGGTCCGTTATCTCTCCTATCTCCACAAATGCTGTTGCACCTGTTTGGGATTTTCCAGCATTTTCTGTTTTTGTTCCATTTCACGATTGCTTTGTTGCTCCTGTGCATTCTCTCCCATGTAGCTTGCCTCATCCCATTAATGCATTAATATATATGCATTATATTAAACATATGTGATAATAGAATATTACTGACCACCACAAAATGGTAATAATACCATTTTGTGGTGGTCGGTATCCTTCAGGTTTTTAGCTGCTGTGTAAATACGCCAGACGTAAGAGCTTATTTATAAAAGGAAATGTTAAAAAAGACATCTTGTCGTCTTGGCATGTGAAGTTGGAAAATGCCTTAAAGTGCTAGACATCTCCCATTGGCAGTCCCACAATAGTGTAAGGTAACTGAAAAATAGCTTGTGGCATAACTTGCACTGAATGACTATACATCTGTGTTATCCGTTGGGCTGCTACAACTCTAATTTAGAACCATATTCCTTTAAGGAAGTTAAAGCATGAAATCTGTTCTGAATAATTCCATCTGTGGTAACTGTACAATCACGTCAATTTGAGACTTCTCGCTACAGCTTGATTTTTTTTATTATTATTACATATATTGAGAGAAAGTGAAAAGTATCAATCCCTCAATGACTAGAAGCTGAGTTTCCTAACCCACAGATCACAATCAGTAAGGGTAGGCAACATCAGCTCCACGATCATCCTAAACACCAGTGCCCCACAAGGCTATATCTCAGCCTCCAACTATAATTCTTAAACATCTGTGACTGTGTGGCTAAATTCCCTGCCAACTCCATTTTCAAGTTTGCTGATGACACTACCATAGTGGGTTGGATCTCAAACAATGAAGAGATGGAGTACAGGAATGAGAGAGAATCTGGTGAACTTGTGCGGCGACAATAATCTCTCCCTCAATGTCAACAAAATGAAAGAGATTGTCATTGACTTCAGCAAGCGTAAAGGAGAACATGTCCCTTTCTACATCAAAATAGTAAAAATGGTCGAGGGCTTCAATTTTTAGGTGTCCAGATCATTTGTCCTGGACCTCCATGCTGACACTTTTTAGTTTTTAAAAAAAAGCCCACCAATGTCTCTACTTTATCAGAAGATGAAGGAAATTTGCATGTTAGCTACAACTGTCATCAATTTTTATAAATACACCAGAGAAAGCTTTCTTTTTGGTTGGGTCACAGCTTAGTATGGCTGCTGCTCTGCCCAAGACCACAAAAAATTACAAAAGGTTGTGAATGTAGCCCAATCCATCACACAAACCAGTCTCCCATCCGTTGATTCTTCCTCCTATGTCAGCAAAGCAGCTAGCATAATTAAGGCCCCCATGCACCCTGGACATTCTCTCTTGCACCTTCTTTTGTCAGGAAAAAGGGACAAAAGTCTGAGGTCACATAGCAATCGATCTGAGAACTGCTTCCCTGCTGTTGTCAGACTTTTGAATGAATCTACCTTGCATTAAGTTGATCTTTCTCTACACCTTTTAGCCAAGACTGTAACACATTCTGCATTCTCTCCTTTCCTTCCTTTATGAATAGTATGCTTTGTCTGTATGGCATGCAAGAAACAACATTTTTCACTGTATACTAAAAAATGTGACAAATCAAAACCAGGATTGTTTCTTGTGTGCTATACAGCCAAAATATACTGTTTGTAGACTACAGAGGAAAGAAGAAGGCGCAGAATATACTGTTACAATTATAGGTAGGGGATAGAGCAAGATCAGCTTGTAAATAAGGTTGGTGATTATTGCAATATATTCTAGTTATTTTAGGAATAGAGAAAAATGCAGCAAAGTATAATTTTCTACCTTGCTGCTTGATGCAAATATTTTTTGCCATCATAGAGAGAATGACATTAACTGATAGTACTAAAATTCAGCATCAGGTAGGTAATTGTAAAAAAAGATGTTATTGGACATTTGGGTCTCTGTTTGAATGGGAACTAAACAGACAAACTGCTTAGCCCGATTTACTAACAAAATCCTCCAAAGCAAAGCCGATAGTTTCAATACATTACCCTCACACAGACTAGCAACTGAAGCAGGGGTGCCCTACTGATTTGCCCCCTCGTCTTCTCTCTCTCTCTCTCTCCCAACGTAAATTGATTTATTCCCGTCGTAACTGACATGCTTTTCAACCCTCCCAGAAAATTCCACTGGCACGGAAGAGTTTTTTTTTCCTCTCTCTGCGCTGAAGAATTCCACCAAATTTTATAATGCGATGGCTGATCCTTTTTAATCACCTGCAGTGCCATATTTCATCTCCCAGAAATGCGGACTTAACCTGGTTGGATGCTGACAGGATGCCTGGGAGGAGCCAGCGCTGATGCAGCATGCCCATATCTTGACAGTAGCGGCAAAGCAAGCAGCCGTCAACCCAGCCCCGGTTTCAGTGAGCCTCCCGCAGGCTGCTCATGCAGCACTGGACTTTCCTCTTCCAAGTACCGCTCAGGCGTTCCACTTTCTCACCAGCCTCTCTGAGATTCTGCTGCAGCACCCGAGCTGATTCTGCACGGGAGTTTTATTTGAGCAGTGCCTGGCTGAAGGATTGACTTTATTTTTTTTTAAATCCTAGAACTGCAGAAGTGATCCAGTAACTGTAACAAGCCTCATTCTGCCACCTTTTGCTTTTTTAAATTATTTCTGGACACTCACTTTAGAGGAAGCTGTTATATTTTCCCCCCAGGTGTTGTATTTTTATTTTTTTTTCTCCCCATCTATTTATTTCCCTCCTCCCCTCTCTCTTATTTTTGTAAAGCTGTGTTGCATCACTAAACTACATGATGCCGTGCTCCACACCCCTCTCCTTCCTCCACCTCTGCTAGGCAGTGGGAGTATGGATGCGGCTGTTGTGACGACCTGTTCTGCTTCTTTTAGTCCACTGCGGATCGGCATGCCGACTAATCTTGCTGTCAATGGGCGAGGACATTGATACGCGAAAAATCAACAACAGCTTCCTCCGAGACCATAACTATGTGACAGAAGGTATTGTTTCTTAAAGATAATTTTTTTAAAAAAAATCATCCTTCCCATCTCGACTTCAGGTAGTGATTTAGAATGCATGCAAGTGCTTTGCTGAAATCTTAAGAGAATCGCAGCAGAATTAAGTGAAGTCATGCCTCGAATACCTGATCAGGTCAGAATTGAAGTAATGAGTCAGCAGTTTTTATCTTCAAATACGTTCCCCCAAGTGCGAAGGTTTTACACATGCACTGGGTGTGTAACACAAAAAAGGGCTCTAAAGCAATCAGCGATTGGAAGTAACATTGGCTTCCTCCCTGATTCAGTTAAAGGGTGTTTAATTAAAACAGTTTTGAGATGCAGCATGGTGGCTCAGTGGTTAGCATTGCTGCCTCACGGTGCTAGAGACCTGGGTTTAATGATTCCGGCCTTGGATGACTGTTGTGAAGTTTTCACGTTCTCCCTGTCTGTGTGGGTTTCCTTTGGGTGCTCTGGTTTCCTTCCACACTCAAGATGTGCGAGTTTGGTTGATTGGCCATGCTAAATTCCCCTATTGGTATCAGTTGAATAAGCAGGGTAAATATGAGGTTACAGGCATCAGGCCTGATGTGATTGTTGTTGGTGCAGACTTGATGGGCTGAATGGCCTCCTTCTGCACTGCAGGGATTCTGATTCTCACCCTCATTCTGTTTTTAAAAAACAATCATTTTTTTTAAAGTTTTTGCTTAAAAAAAGCTGAATCAGCAGAAACAGTTCCTCCACATTTAAAGAATGTACCCGATAGAGATTTTTTTTCTCAATCTTAAAATCACCAAATGCCTATTCTGTGGCCTATATGAGGGAACCTTTTCCCCTTTCATCTTTTGATTGCACCATTATTCCTTTTGGTTGGTTCTGCACACGGGAAGTGGGACTGCCCCCAGCCAAACATGAGAACTGTTTGTAGAGATTTTGAAGACTGCTTCATTTCCAAGTCGGACTTTTTTTTTGTGTGGTGCTTGTCACGTATTCCATAAAGCGATGAGAAACATTGTTGCCTTGCAAAAGTGCCACTGGGCTGGTTCTGGGGTCAAAGGTAAAAATGGATTCTGGAATCTGAAACATGAACTGAAAAATGCTGGAAAATCTCAGCGGGTCTGTCAGCATCTGTGAAGAGAGAAGCGAGCTAACCTTTGTCAAGGTTCATCTAGATTTGAAACATTTAGCTCTGTTCTGTCTCCACAGGTTTTAGCCTTTTCTGTCTGGGTTCAAGAATTTTTTTGAAAAATTTGTTGTGGACGTGCTGCACATTTATCATTTTGCATTGAAGTAACCAAAAGGCAGTGGGTGTGTGGTTGTACTATAAATGGAGATGCACTTGCTTCACTGAATGTTGGCCAAGGTTTCATGTATGGAAACTTTCTGATCTCAGCTGTACCACAGTGAAGACATGAAATGCCTGGGTGCCTTTTGAACAGGAAAAGAGACATTGAAGGCCCTCTCATCACATTTAGACCCAACCTTCTTTCCAGCTCCCAGTGGCCAGCTTGAAAGATTGAAACTTGAGGTGCAAAATCACTTGCTAGTGTTGTCTCAGACACAAAATAATATATGGTATGAGGGAAAGGTAATTTAATAAAGTGAACAGAAGCCCATCTGCCTCTCCAAAAAGATATTTTAAATCTTGTGCTGGGAGTAAGAGGCATAGTCTAGCACAAGTTTTGTAAGAAAGCAACCTTCATTAATTTGAGACCTGGTGTCTTAACAGATGACATGCCTACTCTTTGTGTTAATAAACAAATTGCTGTTTTTATTATTTATTAATATCTGTTAATTTTCTCATTTTAAGGGAGCATTGAGTTTACTTGCTTGCTCAATAATCAAATCCTTAGCCTATGTACTCTGTATGCCACTGCATTGCAGAGAAACACAGGAGGAAATAAATTAGAGTGTGGATAGAAGTGAAAGGGTTTAAGAAGAGCTTGAAAGAGAGCGAGGAAGAGAGAAGTGAAGCATTTAGGAAGCTCGAAGGCATGGTTTATAGGTGACTAAAGGCCTGGTCACTGATAGTAGGATAGATGAATGAAGAATGTGTAACAGGCTGGAGTCAGAGGAATAGAGAACTTGAAGGGGTGGAGAAAGAGGAGGCACAAGCTGCAGAGTTAGACGAGATTAACAATGAAATCAACCTGGCATGGATAAATTTGACATATTAGTCTAAGCGTACCATATCGATATACAATATCCTTTGTAACTATAATAAGAAGCAAACAATTTTGCTTGGGAATGAACTGCAGATTTTTTAAATTAAAGATTTTTAATTTGGACTAAGATGCTTCGATTTCTGTCTTTTGAGTTTATGGGGGAAAACACTACCAGTGTTGTGATTAAATAGTTACAACATGGGTCCTTTCAGAATGCTGTGCTTAATTAAGTGTGCGAGAATTACTGTGTGATGTTTACTCATTGTAGTAACGGAGATGGAACATAGATGTGAATTTGAGCAACGTTGTTATGTTTGGCTTTATCAATAGGAAGCAAATGATAAATTTTAAGTTCTGTTCCAGCCATGCAGTGGATGGAATCCTCAATTAATGATTGAGAATTGGTATTATTTGTATTTTTTCCTGTTGCTTATGATCGTGATCTATTTATTTTCAAGCTGTTTCAGCTGTGATGTTCTTGTTTGCCACAGTATAATTTTGAAAGCCATTTTCTGTTTTGTTTTCCTTCAATGGCTGATAAAGCATACTTGGAGTGGCTAAAGCAACGCTCAGCATTCATTCAATGAAGTGAAATGCTGGCCTTTTATCCTTCCTGGAAGTGAGAATCACAACTGCTTGTCTGTTACAATGGAAGGATGCCCTCTATTCTGATCAGTAGCATACCACGTCATTGAGACATTTTTATGTGTTGCTCTCTGCTTCTTAGCTGGCTTTTCATCCCAGAATGCAAACATTGTGGTTCTTGAGGCAAGCAGTTGGCTATTTTTTTGGTTGTAGCCCTTTGCAAATTGCAGTGCTAGGCCATAAACTGCAGTGGCTGCTTTAATGCTATGTTTCCAATTCAATACCAGAGTTATTGGTTTCAGAATTCAGATAGGAGTAATCTCAGTTTCCAGCCTGAGATGCTGTAAATGGAGTGTATTCATCTGATAAAAATGGATGTCTTGGGGATTAGTCTTCGTAATGAATTTCTGCATTGCACAAGCCATTGTAGTTCCTGTCCCATTGTTGATCAGTTTTGCTGAATTATTAATTTGACATAGGTGTTAAATTTAACTCTTTTGCGTGACTTACTCTTTTGGTATAACTGACTACCTCGAGCCACAGCAGTTGGATGCAGAGTTGAAGAATCTGTTCTGCAGTGTTAGATATTGGTGAATTTACGCTCTTTGATTTGTACAATGTTGCCATGACATACTTTTTACGTTGATATTTTTGTTCCAAGTCGGTGTATGCTGTACTATATTATTTGTAAACCACGCTATGGTTTTCTCAGCTTTCATTTGAGCAGTTACTCAGGAAGTTGTGTTTTCATCACTGGCCACAGACTAGAATAAGAACCTGTCAATGGGAATATTCTCACCCAGAGGTAACACATATTCATACACATTATAACGAGCAACAGAGATCTCTGCAGGATTTGATTTCAATATTTCAAGTTTGTCCCCAAACGAAATAAAGTAAAAAGAGCAACCGTCACCACTTAGTGCAAAATTGTTATTTTTTAAAGAATTAAAAGATATTGTCTAACCTGCAGTATGTGCCCCCCTCCTCCCCCACCCCAACCCCTTCAAGTTCTCTGTTTCTCTGACTCCAGCCTGTTACACATTCTTCACTCACTTTACCCTACCATCAGTGACCACCCCGTTAGTCATCGATAAACTATGCCCTGAAACTTGCTCCCTGACACAAGCACATATTCATTCAGATTCCCAGTGTGACCTGCCAATTTTCTTAATGATGAAGCATGTTTTATACTTTGTTTTTAATGTGTATTTGTGAGTCATTAACACTGATGTGGAGATGCTGGTATTGGACTGAGATAAGCACGGTAAAAAGTTTCACAGTAACAGGTTTAAAGTCCAACAGGTTTATTTGTCTCATGAGCTTTTGGAGTGCTGCTCCTTCATCAGATGAGTGGACAGTTGGGTTCACAAACAGGGCTTATATGGACACAAACTCATTTGCAAGACAGTGGTTGGACTGCAAGTCTTTACAGGTAATCAAGCCTTTATTGGTACAGACAATGCAAATAGAGATAAGCAAGGTTAAAGAGGCATGAACTATCTCAAGTCAAGACAGTTGGTAAGATATTGCAGGCCCAGACCAAATGGTGGGGGTTAAACATAGTGTGACATGAACCCAAGATCCAGGTCAAGACTGTCCTTGTGTGTGAAACTTGGCTGTCTGTTTCTGCTCGGTGATTCTGCATTGTCGTGTGCCTTGAAGATGGCCTTGGAAAATACTTACCTGATGCCACATGACAATACAAACATCTTAGCTGCCCGTTGAAGAGGATAGGAAAGATATTAATCCTTGCTGTTCTGGTGGAATGTACGCCTGAGGATAGAGTGTGTTTTATTTACTTTGGTGGCCTCCCATGAAGTGACCTGCATGTGGTGGAGTGGGGGGAGCTGCTTTTGTTTTCTTTAATACTGGTAGATTGCAGTTCTGTTGATGTTGGTTGCAATCCTCTTTTTTTTTGTACCTATCTGAAGCAGTCGATGCCAACCGAAAGGTGGTTTACATAGGCGGAAGGCAGCCCATTTATTTCCCTAACTTTGATCCAGTATTTCAGCATGTTCGCAATTCTGGCAAAGGATATTGAATTAGTCCTTGGGAGTAACTTGGTTGCTAATTTTTAATTTTTGGTTTCCTGTTCTCTTCACTCACTCTAACAGACAGCACCACCAACTGAGCATCTAGAAGCATTCACTGAACCATGTTGAGTCCAATTAAGGGCATAGGAACAGGATTAGACTATTTAGCCCCTTGTGTTTGTTCTGTCATTCAATTAAATCACAGTTGATCAGTTATCTAAACTGTATACCTTGCTTTATCCTATGTCACTTGGTACTAGTAACTAACAAAAATCCATTGCTCTTTGAAGAAACATTTCCTAATTTCATTCCTGAAAGGCCTGCCTCTAACTTTTAGACTATGTGCCTTTGTCCTGGACTCCCCAACCATCAAAAAGTGCTTTCTATCCGCATCATCTGTTCGGCTTCACTTTTTAACTTCAGTCAAATCATTCTTTAACATTTCACAGAACACAATCCTAATTTGTTATCACTTCATGTGGTTTCATCTTTGGGTGTCTATCATTCTAATGAATCTATCTTGCAGTCCTTCCAAGGCCAATATTTGCTTTCTAAGGTCCAGTGCCTAGAACGCCTCACAATAACCCAGATGTGGTCTAACCAGGGCTTGTGTGGCAGAAGCATGGCCTCGTATTGTCATCCTCCACTTATAAAGGACAGCATTTCATAAACCCTTTTGTTTTTTATTGATACTGCTTGTGATATTTCGGTGACCTGGATTGCAAACCTCTTTGTATTTTCACTCTCTTCTCGCTTTTCACAATTTAGAAAGTATCCTGTTTGTGCCTCCTTTGATTCAGAGTGGATGACCCCATATTTGCCTATATTGAAATGCATTTACCACATGTTTGCCTATTCATTTAATCTAACAATATCACTTCATCTATCTGCTTAGCTTACAATAACTGCCAATCTTAAATGCCTTCCTCAAATTTGAATATTGGGCTTTCTATCCCATTAATTAAGTCTTTAATGAATATAATCAAAAGTGAAGACTGGAACATGAGTCCCTACTAGTCACAAATAATGAATTAGAATACCTGCTCGTTTTCCTTACTCTCTTGCCTTCTGTACAGCCTATATATTTCCCGAGCAAGTTAATAATTTATCTTCAGTTCCATGCACTTCAACGTTAGTTGATTGAATATCGCATAAGAAGCCATCTCATGATTTCTGGAAGTTCATGAATCACATCCATAGATTGGGACCCCTTTGGAGTGGCACAGTAGTTAGCTACCCTGGCCTTACAGTGCCAGGGACCTGGATTTAATTCCTGGCTTGGGTCACTGTCTATGTGGAGTTTGCATGTTCCTCCGGGTGCTCTGATTTCCTCCCATGATCCAAAGATGTGCAGGTTAGGTGGATTGACCATGCTAAATTGTCCCTTGGTGTGAGAGAGACTAGCTATGGTAAATGCATGGGGTTATGGGGATAAGGCCTGAGTAGGATTGTGGTTGGTACAGGCTTGATGGGCCGAATGGCCTCCTTCTGTACTATAAAAATCTTTAATTCTATAACATAACATGAAACCTTCTGTCTGCCTACGTTTAAGATCTGTTGAGCCACATCTGTGAAATTTCTTCCAACTTTTAACTTAACCATAGATTTATGATGCTAGCTGTTAATTTTATGGATTTAATCCTTTCCATCAATTTGCAGAGCAATTCACTGAGCACTTGCAGCATTAAAGCTTCAGGACTTCAATGATTTATTGATCAATGGATCTGAAAAGTCAACAATTTGTTTGTTTGAGTGGTTTTGTTTCTTGGCTCATCTTAACTTTTCACACTGATGTATCATCCAAGCTTTGTGGAGGTTATTACAGATCATTATATATTTTAGAAGTGGTAGCTGAATTGATCATCCCAGGCTGCTCTTCACTGACAATACAGCTCTGAAAAAGATGGAATGTAAACAGGAGAAATCTGGAAATGCTCAGCAGGGCAAGTATCTGTGGAGAGAGAAAGAGCATCAATGTTTCAGACTGGTGACCTCTTTTTGCGGAACTGGCTGTAAAAACGACGTAGAGAAAACACCTTTGAACATAATAAAGATGCTTCATTTGACACCAAGACACATCAGGAGATATTAGGTCCGATGACCAAAAGCTTAGTCAAAGACTTGTTTTAAGTAGCCTCATAAAGGATGAAGTGGAGTTATACGGAGGGTACTTGGGGCCTAGGCAGCTGAAAGCACAGCCTATCAATGTTGGGGCAGTGAAAATCAGGAAAGGGCGAGAAGCTACAAGTGCAAATAACTCAGAATTGTGGAGCTGGAAGAGATTACAAATATAGGCAGCGGTGAGGCCCTGGAAAGACAAGAATTTCAGCAAGGTCATAGAAGATCTTTTATCTGAAGGAAGGTACTGGAGCTAAAGGAGAAGTTGTTCACTGTAAATGGATAAACTCAGCCAGGCAAATGAGGGTCGTGGTGGATTGGATCTCATCAGTTCTCCAATGAGAAAGAAGTGAAATGCTGGTGGTCTGTCCTTTGGAGGTGATGGTGTAGAGACTGGACATCCAAGGGGGAAAGGAAGGTAGTTAGGGCTGAAAAATAGAAATCTAATTTTGGTCTTCCTCGATTCCCTCACATCTCTCATTCTGATGCACTGATGGTTTTGGTGCTGAGATTGAAAATTTCCAGCAAACTTTTTGCTTCAAATTTTCACTTCTTCTTCTTCACCTTAACATTTTCCCCCACTGATTCTTTTCTTTTCCTGGACATCGTGAGCTAAACATTTGGGAATAGGCTATCAATCAGTGCCTGTATAAGCCCATTGACTCCCAGAGTTACCTTGGTTACCACCAATCACATTTTCCATGGACCTTCCTTTTCAGTGTGTCAAAATGCTCTTAAAAATTTCCTCTTGGGTTGTCTGCATCACTGGCAAGGCCAGCATTTAGTGTCCATATCTGCCCCGGAACTGCTGCAAGTCTGTATGGTGTACCTATATACCCACAATGCTCTCATCCTTTTATGGAGTTGTCATAACTGGCTTGCTAGACCATTTCAGATAGCAGGTTAGGGTCAGTCACATTGTTGAGGGCCTGTAATCTCATGTTGTCTAGAATGGGTAAGCATGGGGGGGTACAGTGGTTAGCACTGCTGCCTTTAAGCATTAGGGAACCGGGTTTGATTTCTGACTTGGGTGACTTTCAGCGCAGAGTTTACACATTCTCGGGTTTCCTTTGGGTGCTCTAGTTTCTTCCATAATCCAAAGATGTGTGGGTTAGGTAGATTGGCTATGCTAAATTGACCCTTAGTGTTTGGGGGACCAGCTACGATAAATGCATGGGGTTATAGAGGTAGGACCTGGATGGGATTGTGGTCAGTGCAGACTCAATAGGCTAAATGGCCTCCTTCTGCACTGTAGGACTCTATGGCAGATTCCCTCTCCTGTAAGATATTAGTGAACAGATAGGATTTATGACGATCCAATAGTTTAATGATTGTTATAATTTTAGTTTTAGTAATCACCAAACCAGACACCAGCTTCTGCTTTAGTCAGTGTAGATTTGGTTGAGGAGTGCCCAAGGTTGGTCTGGCAGTTTGAAGTTGGGTGTATATTCTCTGGGATCTGTGATGAGGAAGTGGTTTTTAATGGTAGCGTGTTGGTTCCATTGCTGCTGCCGTAGGGCCTCTGCTGTTATGCCTCAGGGACTTGATGGGAGCCTAACAGCAGGTGGTTTGGTAAGGTCCTTGTGTGGCGGCAGGCTTGGGTTGATACAAACCTCCATGAGCTTTCTTGCAATCTCCCTCATGTGAGGGGGCAGGATGTTGCTCAGGACTGGGAGCCGGGGGAGTTGACTTTGTTGGAATACTCAGGTTTAGCATTATTGTTGTGCTGAACTGGACATTTATAAGATTGGTATGGAATGAGTTGTGACATACTGGTGCACAGTACTGTGTAGTCAAGCAGACAGGGTAAGAGCTAAAGTTTTTAAGGTTTGACCATCTCCACCCACGAAGAGCCAATGCGTTTGCTGAGAAGGTTGTTTCGTGTTTTAATCTTTTTACTGTGCTGTTTTGCGCAGATCTATTTTGTAGGTCAGTGACTGGTTAAAGGGGATGTTGTTTGTGATTTGGTCTCTTGCCATTCAGGGAGATGTTGAGTTCTCTCTTGGCCCTGGCATTGTGGGGATGGCATACACTTGAGATTGTTTTGTTGCTGATGGTGCCATGCTTGTTACCAGCTTTGCAGCATTGTTGTTCAATGTTATATGTAGCTTAAAAGTGGATATAATCAACATTGATAATGAGATTAATATTTTACTCCAGATTAACATTAAATTCTCCCAGCTGCTATGTTAGGGTTTGAACTCTTGTCTCCAAAGTATCAATCTGGGCCTTGGACTACTGATCCAGAAACATTACTTCAATGCCACTGTACCTAATCAATGTTAAATGCTCCCACTGCAACATCCTGGTCCGCTCTTAATTATGATGTGGAGATGCTGGTGTTGGACTGGGGTAAACACAGTAAAAAGTCTCAACACCAGGTTAACTGGTTGAACTTTAACCTGGTGTTGTGAGAATTTTTACCACTCTTAATTACCCCAGCAGTCACTCTTTCCCACAACACCTTACGAGACAACTGCAGGTAATGAAACATCTGCCTTTTCACTTCTTTCCCTCCCACCTTCCGAAGCCCTAGACACATTGTATGGATGAAACAGCGATTTACTGTTCACAATGTAGTCTCCTGTTCACTGGGGAGGCCAAGCATGCATTTGCTTTGCTGAACACCTCCCTTCAGATTGCAGATGCAACCCTGAGCTTCTGGACACTTGCTATTTAACTCTACCCTCCAGCCCTCAGCTTTTATTTAGGCACCTTACAACCTTTGAAAATTTCAGATCATGAGCACTATTCCCATTTTTTCTGTAAAATTGATGTCTGTAATTCACGCCCCCCAACTTTTGCTGTAAATCTTTCTTTTCCTCCTTCCCTTCCAGCATTCCATGCCTCTCCTGCTTGTTGCAAGTATATTAAATCTGTAACATTTTCTAGTGGGGTGGCACTACTGCCTCTCAGCACTAGAGACTTGAGTTCGATTCCTGACTTGGGTCACTGCCTGTGTGAAGTCTGCATGTTCTCCCCATGTCTGCATGGGTTTCCTCCAGGCGCTCCAGCTTCTTCCCACAGTCCCAAAGTGCGTGTTAGATGCTAAATTCTCCCTCCATGTACCCAAATGGGCTGGAACGTGGCAACTAGAAGATTTTCACAGTAACTTCATTGCAGTGTTAATGTAAGCCTACTTGTGATACTAATAAAACTTTATAAACTTTCTGATAAGAGATTATTATCCTGAAACAATAATTCAGTTTGTATCTCTGCAGTTGCTGCCTGACCAGCATTTACAGTTTTGCATTGCGGGTTTCTAAAACCTGCAGTATTTTGTATTTGTGTGAGAGAAGATGGCTTGCTCCAATGCTATCATATATATTTATCCTTCAGTGGGCTGGCATTGTCAATTTAAATGGGACAACTGGTCTGTTATAAGCAGATGTTGTAATTACTGCCCTTTTTATGTAACAATGTGCACTTAAATTATGTATGATTTCAACATTCATGAAGGCTGTGAAATGTTTTATTAAGATTGCTGTGCATGGTTTGTGCAGTTCCCTTGAATGCCACTCTTTCAAGCAGATAAAAGATTCAGCTGAAGGCAGTCAATTGAAGACATTACACGGCACCCCAGTGACAAGTTTCATCAACAAGATGTGATGCACTAACATTAGCTTACAGAGGAAGCCTTCCTATACAAGGCGTTGTGCATGAGCAAACCTGATGCTAATGTTGCTGCATGATGTCGACAGACCTTACATGACTCTTATCATACAGGCAGAAGGTTTGTGTAACATTGCTGAAATGTTTCCCAGTCTATTAGATGGTAGTTTCTGTCTGTGCGAGATGTGTCTTAATAGTCCATATAACTCTTTGCTAAAAGATGAATTGAAGTTAAATATCTGTAGTACAATTGACTTAATTATTACGATTATTTTCTATTTGATAAGAAAGTTTCTTAATATACCAAAACCTGTGGTGGACTGATACTCAATTGCTAATATAGTAGGCGTGCACCATCACCATTACCTTTTTATATTATTTTTACTCAAGTGCCAGGCAATGGCCATCGCCAACAAAAGAGAAGCAAACTATCACTCCTTGACATTCACTGACATTATGGTCACTCAATCCCCACTATTAAAACCCTGGGGTTTACCTTTGACCAGAAATTGAACATGGACCAGTTATATAAATACTACCTGATATGCTGCAGGAAAGTTTATCCCGAGGCATGGTATGTTGGGGAGACCGTGAAGACAGTATGACAATGGGTGAATGAACACCTCTTGATAATCACCAGGCACGACTGTTCTCTTCCTGTCGGGGAACATCAGCAATCACGGGCATTCAGCCTCTGATCTTCGGGTAAGCGTTCTCCAAGGCAGCCTTCATGACACATGACAACACAGAATCGCTGAGCAGAAACTGATGGCTAAGTTCTGCACACATGAGAACGGTTCAACTGAGATCTCAGATTCATGTCACACTATCTGTCATCCCCACAAGTTGCCTGGATTTGCAAAATCTCACTAACTGTCTTGTCTGGAGATGATGCACATCTCTTAACCTGTGCTTAATCCTCTCTCCACTCACATTGTCTGTACCTTTAAGACTTGATTACCTGTAAAGACTCAGATTCCAATCTTGAAAATTGAGTTTGTGTCTATATATGCCCTGTTTGTGAACACAACTCCTCACTCACCTGAAGAAGAAGCAACACTCTGAAAGCTTGTGTTACCAAATAAAGCTGTTGGACTTTAACTTGGTGTTGTGAGACTTCTTACTGTGCCCACCGCAGTCCAACACTGGCATTCCACATCAACGTACAGCAGCAGTGTACCATCTATAATGTGGGCTATAGGAATTCATCAACATAGCTTAGACAACACCTTCCAAACTCTCAATCGCTACCACCTCGCGTGCCAAGGGCAGTTGACAAGTGGGAAGACCATCATCTGAAATTTCCCTCCAAGCCACTCAAAATCCTGACTTGGAAGTATGTTGTTGTTCTTTCACTGCTGCTGGGTTTAAAATCTTAGAACTCCCTCCCTGACCGTTCTGTGGATACACCTACACCACATGGACTACAGCATTTCAAGAAGGCAGTTCTGAAGGGCAGTTAGGGATAGACAATAAATGCTGACATAGTCAGCAACGCTCACATCCCTTGAATTAAAAAAAACTTCTATTTCCATTTGCATCTTTGTGCAATTAATTAAATCTGACTGCTGTTCATTTGGTCACTATGCTGACTGCTGTGTTTCAAGCTCTGAATACTTGTTCCGTTGCATAGGCAATTCTTCCATCTCATTGGTGAAGCAATGCCGTTTTTCAAAATAGACTGCCTTGGGTTGCAGCAGAACCAGTCATGGTCTTGTGTTTTCCAGAAATTATTTTAAAAAAAGGAGCTTAAGCAGAGCAGAGAAGTTCATAGAATCCCTACAGTACAGAATGAGGTCATTTAGTCCAGTGAGTCTGTACTGCCCATAATCCCACCCAAGCCCTATTCCCATAACCCCACTCATTTACCCTACTAATCTCCCAAATGCTAAGGGGCAATTTAGCATGGTCAATCAACCTGACCCGCATATCTTTTGGACTATGGGAGGAAACTGGAAACTCGGAGGCCTCCCACGCAGTCATGGGGAGAAAGCGCAGACAGTGGTCTGAGGCCGGAATTGAACCTGGGGTCCTGGCGCTGAGGCAGCAGTGCTAACCAATGTGCCATTGTGCTGCCCACTAAGTATAAGCACAACTAAAGCTTCCAAATTCCAATGCTTTAACAACATTATAAGATGTTCACTCTTACTAATATGAAAGCTCTGGAGTCACAGGTAGCCATGATGTGGAGATGCTGGCATTGGACTGGGATAAGCGTCGTAAGATTTCTCTCAACATCAGATTAAAGACCCATGTTCCAACCATTATTTTGTAAATTGAGATTGTGTCTTTATACACCCTGCTTATGAACAGAACCCCCAGTCACCTGATGAAGGTGCAGCACTCTGAAAGCTTGTGCTAACAAATAAACCTGTTGGACATTAACCTAGTGTCACAGGTAGGCCAGACTGGGTAAGGATGGCAGATTTCCTTCCCTAAAGGACATTAGGGAATCAGATGGGTTTTTCCACCCATGGACAATGGTTTCGTGGTCATTAGTAGATTCTTAATTCCAGATTTTTTTTTTTAATAAATTCAAATTCCACCATCTGCCATGATGAGGTTCAAACCTGTGTCGCTCAAACATTAGCTGAGTTTCTGGATTAATAGTCAGCAATAATATCATAGGGCATTGCCTCACTGATTCTGCAGGCGTGTCCAAACTCTTACTGCCCATGGGCATTCAGTTGCTTTACCATTGAGCTCTCAATCCTCTACGCGACACATCAAGATTTCAAATTATTTTTTATTTCATTTTGGAAGCTTTTTAGTTTTTCAGCCTCTTTGTTCCTGCTTATTTCTTACTCCCCACCATCCCACTTGTTTAATGTAGTGTTCTTCCTCTTAACCTCACCTTCCTTTTCATTCTGGTAATCTCTTGGGACATTGGCACAGCTCATAAAGAGCGAAGAAATTGAATTAGGGCATTTGTTCCCTTAAGCTGCTCCGCAATTCATTAAGATCACAGCCAATCTCATAGCGGCCTTAAACACCAACAAGCCTTAACTCTCTGGTAGGTCAAGTTACTCTGCATGTTGTTGCTGCATGCTCTGGATTGAAATTCTGATGTATTGGGAATCGCCATCCAATATGCGCACACATTCAATTACCTGGAAGAGAGTTCCAGGAGTTAGGATTGAAAGCTGAGGAGATCTCACACCATGGAGATAGAAACAATTAATACAAGTCTCTTGGAGCTCTGAAGAGTGTTCGTGTCTGTTAAAGATGGTCTTTCTTGTGGCAAACGAGGAGACTTTATATAAAACATTTCTCTTGGTTGCTTTCGAACCTCTAGGAGTGCTCTGGGTTTGAATCCCACCATGACAGCTGCCTAATGGTGACCATGAAACCATTGTCCATTGTTGCAAAAACCCAACTGGTTCACAAATGTCCTTAGCAGTCATGTGATTGCCCACGTAAGTAAGCCTTAAATACCCTCCCCAGTAAGTCTCATGGAATCATGCCTCACAGATATCCCAGACATCACTATCCCTGCTGGTGGGACAGCAGAGGTGGCAGCGACACAGTGATATACGTTCGAGAGGGAGTTGTTCTGAGAGTATCCATTATCCAATCTGGACCCCATGAAATCTCATGGCTTCAGGTCAAACCTCCTGCTGATTAACACTTACTGCCATCCTGCCTTAGCTAATGAATCAGTGCTCCTACATATTGAACATCAGCAAGGATGACAAGGGCACAGATTGTACTCTGTACTCTGGATGGGGGATTTCCAGTGTCTATCTGCACTATTGGCCAGACTGGTCGTGTCTGAAATGAAGGTGCATCAGGTAGTGAGGGAACCAATGAGGAAAAGATGTACTTGATCTCATCCTCAGCCAACCTTCTAGACACAGTTACTTATGTCCATGACAGTATTGGTAGGAATGACCACTGTATAACCTCCTTGGAGACAAAGTCCTGTCTTCGCATTAAGGATACCCTCCAGCACTACCACCATGCTAAATGGGATAGATTTCAAACAGATATAGCAACTTGGACATTCATGAAGCACTCTTGGACCATCAGCAGCAGCAGCAGCAACAGAATTGTATACAACTTCAATCTGTAACCTCATGGTCCAGGCTTTTCCCAACTGCACCATTACCACCAAGCCATGGGGTCAACCTGGTTCACTGAGTGCAGGTGAGCATGCCTGGAACACTTTCTTAAAAAAAAAGTCAATCTGGTGACATTACATTGGACTATGTACTTAATAAACAACATGAGCAGCAAGCAATAGAACTAAGCAGTTCCACAATTGATGGATCAGATCTAAGCTCTGCAGTTCTGCCACATCCACTCATAGGTGGTTGCCAATAATGGAACAACTCACTGGAGGAGGAAGCTTCACAAATATCCCCATTCTCAAGGAAGGGGGTGCCCAGTACGTCAATGCAAAAAATAAACTGCCTTGTCTTGTTGATCTGCTGCAGTCCCTTTAACGTATGTTCATACAGTGCTGTAACATTTGTGGCACACAAGTGCTACTGAAGTGCCATGCAATGGCCATCTCTAATCAGAGAATCTAACCATCACCTCTTGATATTCAATAGAATTGGCATTGCTGAATTCCTGCTATTAACGTCCTGGGGGTTACTTTTGACCAGAAACTTAACTGGGCTAGCCATATAAAGAATGTGGCTACAAGACCAGGTCTGAGGCTAGAAATTCTGTGGAGAGTAACTCATCTTTTCATTTCTCAAAGCCAGTCCACCATGTACAAGGCACAAGTCAGGAGTGTAATGGAATATTTGCCTGGATGTGTGCAACTCCGACAACACTCTAGAAGCTTGACACCATCCAAGGCAACACATCCCACTTGATTAGCACTCCATCCACAAACATTCTCTCTCTCTTCCTCCACCACCCATGCACACAAGCAGCCTTTTGACCATGTACAAGATGCACTGCAGGAACTCATCAAGGCCTGTTTGAGAACAATTCCAAACTCGTGACCATTACCATCTAAAGGACAATGGCACCATACATGTGAGAATATCACTTGCAAATTCCCCTCCAAACTACACACCATCCTGGCTGGGAAATGTATCACCTTTCCTTCACTGTCATTGGGTCAAAGTCCCAGAACTCTCTGTCTAACAGCACTGGGTGCACTTGCATCCTATGGGTGGCAGCGCTTCAAGAAGATAGCTCACCACCATCTTTTACAGAACAATTAAGGATGGGTAATAAAAACTGGCCCAGCTACGAAGCTCCCATCTTTTGAATAAATTTCTAAAAAAATAGGATGGGAGACTAAAGGCTTGGTCCAGATGATTGGTTTTAAGATCTATGAACTCATTATTTTGCAGTCAATACTTTATTTCTATACATTGTGTCTACCTGAACCTTTCTGACACAAAACAGGTTAAAGATTAACTTGCCCTAAAGGTTTGGTTGCAACAAGCTGGATGAGAACACATTGGCTATATTGTATTATTCGCTAGCAGTGAATGACCTCACTTTAATGATGAGTGAGCATTTTTACTTCAGTTTCATTTACTTAATTTTAATGCAAGTTTGTAAGGATTCTTACTTTGCTGTTTGGCTAGATATGTGCCTGTGTAAAGTTTCCATGGTGACAGGCCCATTACATATGCAACTTCACCTGACTAAATCCTACCTCACTGATTTAGATATATTACTTTGGTAACAGTAAATGCAAATGTGCTGTTCTGTTTTTTTTTGTTTTTGATCCACTTGCACAATCTTGAAAGCTCTTGATGACAACAGTTGTTCCAAATCATGAAACAAATCTGTGGAGCCAGAAGCAGCTAGAGGGGGTCACAGCAGGAAATACTGCATTTAAAACAAATAAAAGTACTGGATGTTATCAATTTTGTAAACCCATTTTGTTTTTTGCCCCACTGCTATCGCTTAGGTGCTGGAATACAAATAAATGCAGTCAATCTTAATAGTTGTAGCTTTTAATTTCACAGCTGTACTATGTAATGAATGAGTTAATCCTTAGTCATCAGAAATTTATGTACATTTGATTCAGTATTGTAAAGGATGCGAAGCGCTTAAAGCAATTACAAGGCCATAGAAGCTAAGAAACTCTTCCAACCATTGTGGCATCACTGGTCACTTTACTAGAGCAATTCAGCATAAATCTTTTGATTTATTATTGTCATGTATTGGAATACTGTGGAAAGTATTGTTTCCTGTGTGCTACACAGACAAAGTATACCATTCATAGAGAAGGAAAGGGGAGAGTTCAGAATGTAATGTTACAGTTATAGCTAGGATGTAGAGAAAGGTCAGCTTAGTGCAAGGTAGGTCCATTCAAAAGTCTGATGGCAGCAGGGAAGAAGCCGTTCTTGAGGCTGTTGGTATGTGACCTCAGACTTTTGTATCATTTTTCCAACGGAAGAAGGTGGAAGAGAGAATGTCCAGGGTGCATGGGATCCTTAATTACCCTGGCTGCTTTTCCGAGAAGTGGATAGTGCAGAGTCGATGGATAGGAGGCTGGTTTGCATGATGGATCACTACCTGATCTGTCTGATAACCCTGTGTTGCAAAAGTTGACGTATTTTTGCAGAGAACAGCCAGTTCATTGTTCATTTTGCATCATCATAAAATTGTCAAATTGACAATTTACTAAATGGAAAACATCAAAATTGTAATGACAAGAAATATCTGGTAATGTAATTATTTGATGTTGTCTGTATTCCCTTTACTATAGCCTGGAGTAAAACTATTCCAATCTACTACCTGTTTTAATAACCATTTGTTTATCTAGGCCAAATTATAATTAAGCAGAAGTGACAGCAGTGTGGAACAATATTTACTTTGCAGGAATAAAATAAAAATGAGTGAGGGATTATAAATAGAACAATTGAAGAAGCTAAGTTTCAAAATGTAGTCATGATTCATCATGAAAGTTCTAGAAATTGTGGAGATGTTTTGACATGAAACTGTGTGGGTTTCCTCCCACAGTCCAAAGATGTGAGGGGTTAGGTTGATTGGCCATGCTAAAAATTGCCCCTTAGTGTTCTGAGATGCGTAGATTACAGGAGTTAGTGGGTAAAATATGTAGGGATGTGGGGATAGGACTTGGGTGGGATTGTCGTCGGTGCATACTCAATGGGCCGAAGGGCCTCTTTCTGCACTGTAGTGTTCTATGCTTCTAGGATTGTGGAGGCTGTATCATTAGAAGTGTTTTGATTTTTGTTTTTGATTTACTATTGTCACATGTATTAAGCATACAGTGAAAAGTATTGTTTCTTGCGCACTATCCAGACAAAACATACTATTCATAGAAAAGGAACAGAGGGAATGCTGAATATAATGTTATTCATTAACTTCGTGAAAGATCAGCTTCATGCAATGCCAGTCCATTCAAAAGTCTAATGGCAGCAGAGAAGAAGCTGTTTTTGAAGCGGATGGTACGTGACCTCAGACTTTTGCATCTGTTTTCCAAAGAAGGAGGTGGAAGAGTGTGTGTCCGGAGTGTGTGGCTGCTTTACCGAGGCAGCAGGAAGTGTAGACAAAGTCAATGGATGGGAGGCTGGTTTGCGTAATTTAAAGTGGAGCTGAATAAATCACTAAATCCGAGAACAAGAATAAAATCTGGACAGCAGGCGTTTGGCCCTCATGCAATCATTTGGGTCCATACATGTGCATGTCCATGAATATGCACGTGTTGGTGATACAACCATCAGAAATTAGGAGACTCAGAGTCAAATATAATATAGAATACATGGCTAACTGTGCTTTGATTATCTTTGAGGCAAAGATTTGAAATGCTGCGGCTGGTTTAGATTAGCTGCCTTCTCAGATGCAGTCAGCTGTAGTAGATGCTGCGATTGGCTCTTCAGTAGAGTTGACTTCTCAAACTCTGAATCCAGAAGAGGGAGTAAGAGCAGCCTCTGGCCTGTTTGCTCTGCCATGTTACTTGCAATCTCTTTCTTAGACAGTTGCGTTTCAGTGGGCATTTGGACTATTGAAACTGTCCTCCTCTTCGGAATGATCTGTTGATCTCTCAGTTTCACCTTGGAACGTGGCCTTGCACTTTTAATCTTTGTCTCTGATCAAATTGCAAAATTTCCAGTCAGTTGAAAAGTCGTATTTTCAAAACTCAAGGGGCATAGCCTTGCAACAAAGCAGGTAGAAGAAGAGAGGGAGGCATGAAGTAGGCATGTGCGTGGGTCCCAGCATTCCCTGAAGGATTGGGAGTGTCAGTGGTGTCAAGCACACGTTGGGAAGGAACAGAGATGCTTGAAGAGCTACCAATAAATGGATCAGTGAAACCTGAGAACTTCACTCTGTCAAAGATGATTTCTACTGACTGACGAATAGAGATAGTAGGAAGTCCAACAGGGTTTATTTGGAATCATGAGCTTTCGGAGGGTTGGGTTCACAAATACGGCATATATAGACAAAGACACAATTGCAAGATAATGGTTAGAATGCAAGTCTTTACAGACAGTGCATGTGGAGAGGGGGATAATAGGTTAAAGAGATGTGATTTGTCTCAAGTCAGGATAGTTAGTAGGATTTTGTAAGCCTAGGTCAAGCCCAGAGAGTTATATATAGTTTGACATAAAGCAATTACAGGGCCATAGAAATAGAGAAATACCCACAAACATGTACAAGCATGCAAATAGAAAAGGAGGAGATGGAGACTGAAGATTCTCATCGAAAGGAACAATGGGGAAGGAAAGAAGGAAGGTTTTGTCACTAAGAGCCTCTAGGCCGTGAGATGCTTCATGAGGCAAAGACTACAATATAATTTACAAGGGAATTTGTATATCTTGGAATTTGAAGATGAGGGAAAAAAACAAAAACAAATGAAAGAGGAAAAAAGTCAGTGGAAGGAAGTGAAGCAACAAAATCCTCTAAGCAAGAGACAAACAAATTAGGATTCAGCATAAAAAAAGCAAAACCAAACTTCAATCATGTCTTAAAGATGCTCAAGTTCAAGAGTTAGCCGTATCTTGCAATGTCCTTTTAAGACAATAAAGGTTTATGCATTCTGATTAGCTGGATGTAGCTAATTAATTTTTGCATATTTAAGGCAATCAGCAACAGAAGCAGTACTGATGTGAGGAAATTCTTTGTCAAGTAGCAAGTGGTTAGGACCTGGAATACGTTGCCCAAGAGTGTGGTGGTGGTGGCAGCAGAGTCAATTGAGGTGCTCGAGGGAATTGAATTGAGATTTGAAAATGGAAAGAAAGAATGCTGGGGAGTGGTATGAGGTGAATTGCTCCTTTACAGGACTACCATGACGTGATGGGCTGAATGGCCTCATTTTGTGCTGTAGATATTCAATGATTTAATGGTTCATTGACCTTTCCTTGTACCAGCTTGAGCTAGAGCCTGCCAAAATTGAAGAGCAAAGTCTCATTAATTTTCTGTGCATTTTAGGCAGGTAACCCATTCTCATAATGTGGTCAACAAGTATTTATCAGCCTGTAAATCCTTCCAATAAGTCTAACGGTAGATGAAAAGAACAGGAACGTTTCTGGTGAGACACTGCAAAAGGCAGTGACAAACTAACGCAGTACTTTGCGAAGCATAATCGTGGGCTCATCTGTGGAGGGTCATGATCACTAATGCTCTCTTAATGCATGTTACCTTGAAAGGAAGAGGAATACTTCACAAGACCTTCACAAATGAACTGCCCAGAGTGTGTCTTATTGTGAGTATTCACCAAGACAAAAAAGAACTGAGAGTCTGAATAAATGAAACTTGGCAATTAATCACTTTCTTGAGATCTGGCTGAGTTTAATTTTTTTTTTAGTTTTTATTTGCTCATTCATGAGATGTGGGCATTGCTGCCAAGGCCAGTCTTTATTGTTTATGCTCTCAAGAAGGGGTATGTGATCTCTGTCACTAGAGTATAGTTTGATCAGTTATTAACCTCATTTGGAATGGGATTTATTGGGATATTTTCAAACAGGTTTTCTAAATGGATACACGATGTGTTTATCGGAGACACGAGGATGTTTGGATTTGTCTGTTTAAATACCAATGTTCTCACATCGTATCAACACTCTTCTGACTCCCACGTGCTGTTAAACTGATGTGACTATCAGCCGAGGCATTGAGTTTTAAAATCGGCAAGTCACGTTGCAGCTTTATAGAACTTCAGTTAGGCCACACAGAGAATATAGTGTTCAATTCTGGTCGCCATGCTACCAGAAGAATGTGGAAGTTTTGGAGAGAATACAGAAAAGATTTACTGGAATGTTGCCTTGCATGGAGCACATTAGCTATGAGGAAAAGGTTAGAGAAATTTGATTTGCCCTCACTGGAATGACGGAGGTTGAGGAGTGACTTGATAGAAGTCTACAAGATTATGAGGGCCATAGAGTGGATAGTCAGAAGCTTTTTCCCCAGGATGAAAAAGTCAGTTACTAGGGGGCATAGGTTTAAAGTGCAAGGGGCCAGGTTTAAAGTTGTGCATTAACAGCAGAAAGTCACAAAAATTTGAAAATGTTTGTTTGCCTCTAGTGAAAGGCATTGACAATTAATTGAATAGCATTGATGAACTACTGTACAACAGCAGCATAAAGATTTATGTGCAGGGTTCACTATACAAGGAAGTCAGGTTTTATAGTCCAAACTGACCTCTGATAGTAATTTGAGGCTGCTTTTCTTAACCTTGCTTCAGTACTTTGTATGCCCCCGACTTCAAATTCAGACTTAGTTTACACCAACAGAACTGGCAATATGAAGTGAAATCGATCCACCATAGTGGCAGTGTGAAGCTAAAGTCACATTGTCATGATATGGAAGCACTTTTATATAGAAAAATAATAGAGCTCTACTCCCAAACCCTTGCAAAATAAAATAAAAATCTGTGTTTCCTTCCTTAAATCATCACAATGCAGTAAAATATTAATGATTAAAGTCAGGGAATTTAATGAATCAGAGATTAAGAATGGTTTAACTTATCTGTGGCAAGACATTTAGTGTCTTAGAGGTTCCAGCTTCTAGATTTGTATTGCAAGATACTATCTTCATGTGGAAGCATCTGATTTGCATGCCCATTATGTTGGTTTTTGCTGCTGGTAAATTTCTGAAAGGGAAATTTCAGCACTAGCCTTAACATCTGGGGGCCTGTTTTCCACCAAACCCCGCGACTGTTGAGAGTTTGGACAGTTTTGACCCAGCTGGGAATAAAGAACAAAACTGTCCAAAATTAGGTAGCACATGTCACTAAATTGATAATCCTGGGATTATCAAGAGAGTAGTTGCTTGGAAAGCTTTCTATAGAGTAGAATCCCTGCAGAAGGAGGCCATTCGGCCCATTTGAGTCTGCACCGACAACAATGCCACCTAGCCTCTGTAACTCCAAATATTTACCCTGCTAATCCCTTGGACCTGTGCGTTCCAGGACAGTAAGGGGCAATTTAGCATGGTCAATGCATCTTACCAGACATTTTTGGATTGTGAATGGAAACCAGAGCATCTGGAGGAAACTCATGCAGATGTGGGGAGAATGTGCAGACGCCAAACAGACGGTGACCCAAACCGGGAATCAAACCCAGATCGCTGGAGTTGAGGCTGCAGTTCTTGCCACTGCACTGTACTAACCACTGTGCCACCATGCCACCCTTTATTAGATGCTAAGATGTAGCATAGCATATGTGTAGAATTTAAGCTATGTTTCACTGTTCATTTCCATGTATTAAATATTATTGAAGATTAGAATTTAAAACTAATTTAAATCCAAATTCTGATTTTAATTGTAGAATTCTGAAACGTGAATACTTATTCTATCAAAAGCAGTCTATTTTTTATTCTTCTTGGAAAAATCTATTATTCCTTGTGTGAAGAATCTATTATTTTTTCTGCAACAAATCTATTATTCCTTGTATGCCATTTGAAACCATTAACACATCATATGCAGTGCAGTAAACCGCTGGACATGATGATGAGGGAATATGAGAATGGTGTGAGAACTGTTTTCTGTACAAATTTTTTCTATTGCATTTAGATTTTCAGTTGGTAGCAATGCATTAACTTGCATTTATAATTGTGCTTTAATATCCTGAATTCAAAACGTACTGGAAAATATTGATGTACTGAGAAACATATTGGCAAAGATTTTTGTATTGCAGATGTTAGAGAAATTTAGTTATCAATCTATTGGAATTAATTTTGTTCCAGCAAAATGCAGGTCTCGCACTTTATTGATAGCCAATATTTTACCTAAAAATCTGACCAGTGGATCATTTCTTACTCTTTAATATATATTTTCCAATCACTGTCACCCATCAAAACTTTTCACTTTCCTTTGTGGAGAGCCCTGTCTAACTGTGTTTGACGTATCACACAAATGGCATGCAAATAAAACAACAGGTTGGACTTGTCTGAGGAGAGTGGGAACTTATGAGAACGGAGAGATAGTAAAAAGCAAAGTGAATAGCAGACTCCAGTTTATCAAATACAAAGGAACTATTATGTATAAAACGTTTATTAAGAATCCTCTATGGGTCAAGTAACATTTCCACATCAGATTGTTTGTTTGCAGAATTACAAAAGCAATTTTTAACTCTTCACTATAAAAGCAAAGCTACAAATGACAAATTGAACCATTACACACGCTGAATAAGTGATGCATTTTCTGCTAGCAATATAGATTTAACACAAGTGAAGAAGAAAATTCTATTTAGATCCAATTCTGACTGGAGGAATTTATGCACGCAAATCTCGAGGTGAGTTAGCAACATGGGAACAGGAGCTGGTTGTTCATCCCCTCTGCTTATTGCATTAGATCACAGCTGATCAATAGTTAAACTCCAGAATTCTTGTTAATGGTCCCCAACAAAAATGTAATTGACCTCAGCCTTAGTTCTGATTGTTGCGGTGTCCACAGTATGAGAACCTAGTGGTTGGCACAGCCTTCTGCTAATCAGAGGGTCAGAATGTCAAATTTGGAGCACCCGTCAGAAGATAAAGTTAAATTTATTTATTAGTCACAAGTAACGCATTAACACTGCAATGAAGTTACTGTGAAATTCCCATAGTTGCCACAGTCTGGAGCCAATTCGGGTTGAAGCACCTAATCAGCATGAGATAGGAGCAGAAGGCCACTTAGCCCTTCGAGTCTGTTCCTCCATCACAATCATGGCTCTTCGTCCAATTCAGTAGCCTAACCCTGCTTCCTCCCCATAACCTGGATCATATTCATCCCAAGTGGAATTTCACAGGAACTTCATTACAATGTTAATGTAAGCCTTACTTGTGACTCATTAATAAACTTAACTTAAAGTGTTATATTTCGTTGCCCCTTGACTACATGCAGTGTTTTGGCATCAACTACTTCCTGTGATAATGAATTCCACAAGCTCACCACTCTTTGGGTGAAGAAATGTCTCCTCATCTTTGTCCTAAATGATCTATCCTGAATTCTCAGACTATGACCCCTCATTCTGGACTCCCCCACCATCAGAAACACCCTCCTTGCATCTACCCTATCTAGTCCTGTTAGAATTTTATAAACCTCTGTGATCCCCCAAACTGAGGTCATTGTTTACTGGATAGCAGGGATCTTGTTTTCGTATATACTTTGAGATTTGGATAACTTAACAGTGAGCACCTCAGAGCACTGGAGAATTACCACCAGCAGTTCTTTTGCTAGATCCTTCAAATCAGATGGTTAGAAAGGTGGTTCAAAAGTGGTTTCCTCTTCCTATGACAATGTACCTAGCACAAAGGCACTAATATCTCAAAATCAGCTTCACTGGCAGAATGTAAAACCAGACTCCTGAAGCCAATTGTTCAACTTGAAAAACGAACATGTTCTGAGACTTCTAGGGGATTAACATCAGGGTCAGTGTCCCTGAAGAAGTCGAAAGTGTGATTTGATCCATGGGATTCCCTGGCTTTTGATCAACCAAAATGGCAAAGGGTTCTTTTGGGAAGGCAGCAAACTGATCAAGAGATTTCCTTAGGAACACACAGATGAAATGAGGTGTCAGAGCGCGTGCAAAAGCTTCCAAACAACTCGTCTATCTGACCTTTCCAGCACCATGTTTCCCGCATGCAGCAAAGTTGTAAGATCGTGCCCTGGACCTATCAGCCATCATTGAAAATCAAATAATCATAGTCGAAGCAAGTCAGCCTTTGTCCTGAGGGGCTGCCAAAGAAACGGGAGGAAGTTGTATGATTAGATATCTACTGGTTCATCTGCTGAGCTGTGTGATCAACTATGTATTACATCTTTGGCTGACAATCTTTGCAACGTGAATTTGGCTCTAATTATCAAATTAAGTGGCTCTGTTGCCATTCTGTAAGCAGGCTGTTAGGCGTGAAAGGTTTGCTATACCATGAGCATGTAACCATCAGTCACCATCACATTAAGGCTCCAGGGCAGTTTTAACAAATGGGTAGGAAGCTGTTGCAAAGCTTTGATCCATTATTGAGCCAGGGTTTTCAATCTTCGTCAGGAGAAATTGAAAATTGTAGGATCTGGATGTTGAATTGTCTGTTTATTGTGTTCTGTCTGGGGCCAACTCCCCAACTCCAGTCTCACACTTGAGATTCTCCATCCACTTATCTTGCAAGAGGTCTTTCCTCTCAAGGATTTTATCTTTTCAAACGGAAAGTACCACACCTTGATAAAGAAGAAGGGTGTTGGCATTTATTCCTGTTTGAATGCAGATATCCTTGCTGGGTGTCACTCAGGTATATAGAACCAGCATTCTGGCCTCTTGCTGTCTGGAGTGAGGTTTAAGTGTTAATGGAACTTGGATGGAAATTCTGTCATTGAGCTAATGACTACTCCATCTGAATGCAGGTTCCCTGCTGAACGCCAATGCAGTATTTGGAGATCAGATTCCCATTTTCGAGGCAGTGGTTAGCACTGCTGCCTCACAGCACCAGGGACTTGGGTCACTGTCTGTGCAGAGTCTGCACATTCTCCCTGTGTCTGTGTGGGTTTCCTCCAGGTGCTCTGGTTTCCTCCCACAGTCTGAAAGATGTACTGGTTAGGTGCATTGAGCCAAACAGGCGACTAGGGAAATTTCACTAACTTCATTGCAGTTAAAGGGAATCCTTACTTGTAACTAATAAATAAACTTTAATATGCTAGGGATATTTGGAGGGATGGGGTGGAGTGAGGGTGTGGGCAAAGATGAGTCGCTCCAGTCTTATGCATTTGAAGATGTTCCACCGTGGCCCCTACCCCCAGTCAATAAATCTGACTTGTGTGGGATTTATGTTTCACAAGGCTGGTTCTGCAGAAGCTGCCTGCGTTTGGTTTGTTTATAAGCAATTTAAATTAAGCACTGAAGTGTTTTCAGATATTTAACTGAATATAAGTTGCCATATAAATTCAAGGTTTTGTTACCTTGTTTCTAACTGAGGAGATGGTGGTGCAGTGATATTATCACTGGACCTGAGTATTATTCAGAGACCCAGGATAATACTCTGGGGACACAGGTTCAAATCCCACTATGGCAAGTGGTGAAATTTGAATTCAGTAAAAGCCTAGAATTATGATTTCATGATGACTACGAAACCATTGTCGTAAAAACCTACTTGGTTCACTAATGTTCTTGGGGGAAGGAAATTTGCCATCCTTACCTGGCCTTGTCTACAGGTGACTCTAAATCTATAATTGTGTGGATGATTCTTAAAAACCCTCTGAAATTGCAAGCAACTAACAAGGCATTCAGTTCAAGGGCAATTGAGGATGGACAATAAATGCTGGCCCAACCAGCGATGCTGACATCCCATGAATTAATAGAAAAAAAAACACGGCTTATAAAAGAGTCCTTTTTCTTCTTAAACACTGAGTATTTTCATAGAGTCATAAGAATTGCTGCCCTGCAGAAGCAGGCCATTTGACTCATTGAGCCTGCACGAACAACAATCTCACCCAAGCCCAAACCCCTCTTCACCACACACATTTACCCTGCTAATCTCCCAACATGAAGGGACAACTTAGCATGGCCAATCCATCCGTGGGAGGAAACGGAGCACCCGGAAAACCCATGGTGACACAGGGAGAAGGTACAAATTCCCGAGTCAGTGAATCGAACCTGGGTCTCTGGTGCTGAGAGGCAGCAATGCTAACTACTGTGCCACCAGGCCACCCATTTTGATGAATAAATGTGATCAAATTAAGGAAAAAGATTCCTTTGAAAGTAAAAAGTCAGTCTGTCGAGAGGTCAAAAGCCATTGTGATTCTGAACAGCACCCAAGACTTTAACAAGTTGTAAGTGTTTTATAACATGCCAAGAGTCTGGCAGTCTGTGCTGTAGTAACAGAGGTTTTAAAGGCAGTAAATGGTTCAATCTTCTGACAGAGCTTGTATGTAACTATCTTGCAGCATTCTCTTAAACTGAACTGGAATCTTCACAGCAGTCTGTCATAATGGCACTACAGCTGTATGAACATTGAGATAGATCTAAGGCATTGTCCTGACTGCTCGTTATAACTGAAGGGTGTTTTTCTTTTAGTTTTTCAAATTGACTTATTAACATGGTATGAAGGTTGCAGATAAGTACCAGCTGGTACTTGTGGTAGATTTAATGATATGCCAAAAATTCAAGACACCACCACCTTTTACATGATCTGTCAAAAGATTAAAGCTGAAGTGCATTAATTCCTAGAAATCCTAATTTGTCTGGCACAACAGACATCTTGCAGTTTGTGGTTTGCTGATTTAATAAGCCTTTTGTTTTCCCCTCCGTGCATTGGCGACCACAAAAGCGTTACCACACACACAAACCCTTCAAATAATAAGTTCATGAGATATAGAAACAGAATTAGACCATTTAGGCTTAACCCTTCAGTTATGATGAGCAGTTAGGACAATGCCTTAGATCTGTCTCAATGTTCATACTATTGTATGTGAAGGCTCTGACAAAGGGTCATCCTGATTCAAAACGTTGGCATTATTCTCTTTCCACAGATGCGTTTTCCAACACTTCCGCTTTTCTTGTGTGAGGCGTACGCTATTGGCCACTTCTGACTCCACAATTGCCCTGCACATCAATAACAGAAGTATGAACTGGGATTTTCCAGCCCCATCATGACGGCCCAGTCAAAGTCCATTGACTTTTGGCGGGACTGAATGATCATGGCAGTGGGCGGGACTGTAAAATCTTACCCATCGCATTTCAGGCTGTTTTTACTTCTAAACTGTAATTTTTAATTCTTTCCTTGATTGTGATCATTTGCTTTGATAAAATTTTCAGCCAAAACATATTAACGTGTTAAAATATCCGCAAAGCCAAGGGAGGTTCGAACAGATATTTGAATTAAGAGAGTGGTTTGGTTCTCGTGATGGTGGCGCAGAGAAGTTGGGGGCTAGAGGTTTATAAGAGGTACTTGTTTTGTTTGCCATATTCTGGAAACCCTTGAGCAAGTAGCCAGCAACAAAAAGTAACTGTGACAGCAAAAAAAAAATGTTGCTATCAAATCTGTTCAGGACTTATCAAGCTGTTATCCTGTCTGAATCTTGGGTTACATGACTTTTGAGTATAAAGTTGCAGTGCTGAAAGATTCAACCCAACAGGCTTGTGGAATGAGGATGGTGCCCACCTGGGGTGACACAGCAGCACAGTGCTTCGCACTGATGCCTCTCAGTGCTGGGAATTTTGAGTTCAATTCTGGCCCAGAGTTACTGTCTGCCTGTGCAGAGGTTGCACGTTCTCCTTATCTCTGCCCTGGTTTCTTTCCCCAGCCCCAGTCCAAAGAAGTGAATTGGTCATGCTAAATCACCCCATAGTGTTCAATGATGTGTCAATTAGACGGATTAGCCATGGTAAGTGTGCAGGAATGGAGGAGGGTGGTAGTGTTGGCCTGGGTATGATTCTCTTTTGGACAGTTGGTGCAGGCTTGATGGGCCAAATGGCCTCCTTTTGCACTGTAAGGATTCCTACAATAGGTTTCGGCTAAACTCGTCCTCATGTTTGCAATCAGTTTCTTTCCTTTCCCCTGCTGCTAATAGTAGGTGTATTTTCATTCAGTCCGTAAGTTTAAAGCTATCAGCACGTACATTTGAGTGGCTATATTAGAGTGCTATAGACCAGGTTCAGTTCCCGTCTTGGGTCACTGTGCGGAGTCGCATGTTTTCCCTGTGTCCGTGTGGTGCTGCACCTCCTGGTGCTTCCATTTCCTTCCACAATGCAAAGGTGTGTGAGTTAGGAGGATTGGCCCCTGCTGAATTCCCCTTAGTGTCAAGGATTAGCAGGGCGAAAAAGTGGAGTTACAGGGATGGGGCTTTGCTGGGATTGTTGTTGGTGCAAGCTCAAAGGGCCGAATGGCCTCCTTCCACACTGAGGATTCTACGATTCTCTTGAGAGTGATAAAGATTCACTGTGCCCAGTTAGATCATCTAATAAGAAAATCTATGATTTGCTGAGGCAGATTTATTAATTCAGAAAGGTCAGACGAACAACTAGAAGAGCTCTTATGGATTTTGAAGAAGATAATCCAGTGATGTGGGATAGCTTTACTTTGTATCATATCACAAACATGAGTTACATTGATTTAACCAAATCAGTCTCGCAGTTACTGTGAAATTAAGCAACTGGAAAAAGTTAGTTTATTTCTTGGTCACAAGTAAGGCTTACATTAACACTGCAACGAAGTTACTGTGAAATCTTTCTAGTCGCCACACTACAGTCGCTGCTCGGGTTGATGCATCTAACCAGCATATCTTTCAGACTGTGGGAGGAAACCAGAGGAAACCGACCCAGACGTGGGGAGAACGTGCAAACTCCACAGAGACAGTGACCCAAGCCAGATATCGAACTCAGTCCTTGACGCTGTAAGGCAGCAGTGCTAACTACTGTTGAGGTTTGTTCAGCTTTTTATGCTGAAGCTGCATTATGCAACATTTTACAAAAGACAGACTTACCTGGTCCAGATTACAAGAGGATGTTGCTGGGTTGAACAAACATACAAATAGATACAAGTTACTGAGACTCAAGTGGAATAAACTGCTTGTGGGTTCGGTGGAGTTAGTTGATCTCAAGAAGGTACCTAATGGCTTGTGTGAATTTGTATGCACATAATTATAACCATCTTATTATGATTAGGCAAATGGGGAAAAAAGTGGCAATGAATGAAAGTGAGAGACAGGATGAGTAAAAGTTGTTGACTGTCATTACAGCAGGAGATCCTTACAATTACAGTGCAAAATGTTCTCAGTAACAGGTAACTTTGAACCTTGAGTGTGTCCTCATAATTAATGGATTGCTGCCCTTTCAAATCCTTCCCAAACCTTTTGTACAAATGTGCTGGTGTGCATTTTGTAATAGTCATGGATGGACCTTGATGAGGCCACTTGCAGAAGTGCTGGCAGAAATTTGAAAGCATTTATGAAATGGTGTAGAAATTTGACTTGTTTCATTCATTAATAGCCTTTAAATATACTGTATGTGCGCACAACTTAGTGAAATGAAATGTAATTGCACTGCTGCCTCACAGCACCAGAGACCTGGGTTCAAATCTCAACTTGGGTCACTGTCCGCTTGGAGTCTGTACATTCTCCCTGTGCCCGCATGTGAGTTTTCTGAGTGCTCCAATTTCCTCCCGCAGTCCAGAATATATACTGATACACTGGCCATGCTGAATTCTCCCTCAGTGTATCTGAACTGGCACTGGAGTGTGGTGACTAGAGGATTTTCACAGTAACTTCATTGCCGTGTTAATGTAAACCTGCTTGTGGCAATAATAAATAAACTAAACTTTAAATAAATTTACTAAAACTTTTAGTTTAAAAGATCCAATTTCTTCCAGAGAAGACGACTTTATCAACTTTTATCTTATTCTCAGTTATGCAAAATATTGTTAATGTTTTTCTTTCAGTTATTCTTTGGCGAAGAAATGTGGCTGCTAAATACTTTGAATTCAATGTGTAAACAATGGATTTTTTGTTGTTGTAATAATGGGGATTATGTGGTACAATGTCAAGAGACTAGCCAACGTAAGATTTGTTGAACGGTTTCATTTGTATAAGGTACATAAAGACACTGGGCTGGATTCTCCGACCTTGCCCGCAGCTGGAATTCTCCAGTCCCGCTGCAGTGAATGTAAGTTTGGCTGAGTGCTAACTTCTTAGTTCTCGCTGGCAGCAGCAATAAGGCATGAATGCCTGGAGAATTCCAGCTGTTGACTTCCTGAGGGTTGATAGGGAGCAGCTGTTCCTCTTAGTTGAAGGAGCACAAGTCTTTGGACACAAAAGTGAGTGGTGGGAAGTTTAGGGGGGGATTTGAGGAAAAATGTTTTTACCCAGAGGATGGTGATGGTTCAGAATGCACTTCCTGGGAGGGTGGTGGATGTGGGATGCCTCATATCCTTTAAAAAGTACCTGGATGAGTACTTGGTGCTCCGTAACATTTAGGGCTATGGGCCAAATGCTGGTAAGCCCAATTAGATGGGCAGGTCAGCACTGACACGTGAAAAATGCAGACTCGATAAGGCCTCTTCTGCACTATAGTATTCTGTGATTTGTAAGCTCCATGTCCTTTAATCAAAATGCTGGATTTTATTCTACATTGGACATCCCAGAGTTTGGTTTTCTTAATTTGGGCAAATACAGGCAGAATTTGGTCCGTGGATAGAGTACTTTCCTGTTGTCATCTCACTTTATGACTTGCCTCTGAGGAAGACCTGCCATGTTTAGTGCCTACAAGACATTGCCCAATGGCAGGTCTTCCCCAGAACTATGGTCAGTTAGAGGCTGGCAGGTCTCTGTGACCTTTGGTCAGGCACTGGGCTTTCGGATAAGCAACTCCTTAGAAGTGTTGAGTGCGTTAATTGCCTTGGCCAGCAAGACTCTTTTGAAAGTTAAGATCTGTAAAACAAATCATGAATGCTGTGTTCATGAAGTGCATAATCATGATGCACCTTGGTTATCTTCATTGCCCAGTCGAAGTCCAGTCCATCACACAAACCAGCCTCCCATCCATTGACTCTATCTACCCTTACTGCTGCCTCGGAAAAGCAGCCAGCATAATCAAGGACCCATGCACTTTGGGCATACTCTCTCCCACCTTCTTCTGTTGGGAAATAGATACAAACGTCTGAGGTCACTTACCAATCAACTCAAACAGCTTCTTTCCTGCTGCCATCAGACTTTTGAATGGACCTAGCATACATTAAGCTGATCTTTCTCTCCGTGCTATTGGTCAATGTTATACTGTCTTCTGCACCCTCTCCTTTCCTTCTTCCCCTTGCGTTCTAGGAACCATGTGCTTTGTCTGTAACAGCTTGCAAAAAACAAGAATGGACCTACCTCGCATTAAGTTAATCTTTCTCTGCACCCTATTTGTGACTATAACAATACATTTTGCACTCTCTTCTTTCTCTTAGTATGATAGGTTTTGTCTGTACAGCGCGCAAGGAACAATGTCTTTCAATGTATAATGATACATGTAGCAATAAATCAAATCATTGCCAGGACAATGCTGTATTTGCACAGAACGCACGTAAACAGTCAAAACCATGACCTTCTGAAAAGTGTTCATGATTTGTCTCATGTCTTTAAGCTTGAAAGAAATCTTGCACTTTGTGAGAAGGAAGACATCACCAATTCGATTACCCAAGAAAAGTTCAGGGGTTTAATCTTCAAGGATTTTCTATTTAATTTAAAATATTTACCAGATTAGTCTGGTCCATACAGAAATTAGTTGAAGTACAATTTATTAAACTTTTAAATATGACTATGTAAGAATGTGGGGCTAGTTACTACAGGAGTGGTTGAATGGAGTCATAGTTGAGGGGAGCTAAACAAATTCATGAGGGAGAAGAGAGTTGATTACCATGGTAAATTTTGAAAAGGAAAGCTGAAGAATAGGATTCAGTGAGGCATAAACATTAGCATGGATTAGATGTTGCAAATGGTCTGTTTGTGTTAATGATCCTATGTATGTAATCCTTGGTCCTTTGCTGGCATGGCATACAAGCATTTCGGATTCAGATGTGGTGTGCCTTGGATCGGTGCTGGATCCACTGTTGTTTGTCATTTGTACGAATAGTTTGGATGAGAACTTGTGGAGGATGATTATTAAGTTTGCAGGTGGCATGGTGGACATTGAAGAAAGTTATCTAGGATTGCAACAGGATCTTCATCAGTTGGGCCAGTGAGCTGATGAATGACAGATGGAGTTTAATTTAGGTGCATGTGAGGTGATGCATTTTGATATATCGAATCGGAGTAGGACTTACTCAGTTAACAGTAGGGTGTTGGGAAGAATTATAGAACAAAGAGCTCTCGGGGTACAGATTTCTAGATCCTTGAAAGTGAAGTCACAGGTGGACAGAGTGGTGAAGAAGGCATTTGGCATGCTTGATTTCATTGGTCAGAACATAGAATACAGGAGTTGGGGTGTCTTGTTGAAGCTGTACAAGATGTTGGTAAGGCCTCATGTGGAATACTGTGTACATTTCTGGTCACCCTATTGTAGAAAAGATATTATTAAACTAGGAAGAGTGCAGAAAAGATTTACTGGGATGCTGCTGGACCTTGATGGTTTGAGTTATGAGAGGATGAATAGAGTGGATCTTTTTTCCCTGGAAAAGAGCATAGGATGATGAAAGCATCCATATAGGAAAAGCATAGGAGGCTTAGGCATGATGTTATAGAGGTCTTTACAACAATGAGGGCATAGATAGGGTAGGTAGTCAACATCTTTTTCCATGGTAGGCGAGTCTACAACTAGAGGGCACAGGTTTAAGGTGAGAGGGGAGAGATACAAAAGGGTCTAGAAGGACAATTTTTTCCACAGAGCTTGGTGAATGTCTGGAATGAGCTGCCAGAGGCAGTAGTACAGGTAGGTAGAGTTTTGTTTTTATAAAACATTTAGACAGTTACACAGTTATAAAGGGATATGGGCCAAATGCAGGCAATTGGGACTAGCTTAGTAGTAAAAACTGGGTGGTATACACAAGTTGGGCAGAAGGGCCTGTTTCCATGCTGCTTCCAACCTCTAAGACTCTATGACTCCTCTATGTTCATAGAATCTCTACAATGCAGGAGGAGGCCATTTGGCCCATCACGTCTGCACCAACCTTCTGACAGAGTATCTTTCCCAGGCCTTCTCCCACTCTCTATCTACCGTGGAAAAAGATGTTGACTATCTAGCCTATCTCGTACTTGTACACTGGGGGGCTAACCCATCTAACCTAAACATCTTTGGACTGTGGGAGGATACAGGAGCACTCAGAGCAAACCCGCATAGACATCAAGAGAATGTGCAAACTCCATACAGACAGTCACCCAGGGCTGGAATTGAACCCCAGTCCCTAGCGCTGTGAGGCAGCAACGGTAGCCACAGTGTTGCCAATTTTCATTTTGTCTTTTCTTATTGTATGAGATGTGCTTACGTAAATAAAGAACAGTAAGAAGTCTCACAACACCAGCTTAAAGTCCAACAGATTTATTTGGTTGCACAAACGCTGCCCCTTCAGTTGAAAATTGTTGGACTTTGACCTGGTGTTGTAAGATTTCTTACTGTGCTTACCTCAGTTCAACGCCAGCATCTCCACGTCGTAAATAGAGAATGATGAATGACGAATCCAAAAATACTGAATGGTGAATAAATAAATATTTCTGATGATGGAAGATCAAACATCATGGGAGTGATTCTCCCATCCTGCTGCGCTGATTTTTTTTTGAGCAGTGGCCCAGGAGATTTAAGCAGTGACGGATTAGCGTGATCCGTGCTGGTCATTTGTCCCTGAGCGCTTCTTCCGGCGCCGTCAGCTTTGTGCCGGAAATCAGTGCAGATCTGTGTCACCATCGCAGGGCTTCATTTTAATGCCTGGGACTGAAGTCTCCAGGTCTGTTAGTCGCTATCCCCCGCGCCCAGGAATGTTTCACTCTAGCAGACTTTACAATGGCTTCCCACTAATGTGGACCTTGTAGCCCAACCCTGCTGGAGTGAATGGGGGAGCAATTGGAGCCACCCTGAGAGTTGGACAGCAGTGGGATGCCCTCTGCTCATTGCCCATTCGGTGAGAGGCATGCCAAGAGGGTGGGCCCTAATGAGGGCAGAGCCTGATTTGGGGGGAGTGATTGGTGGGATTTCTCGCTGACACTCTGCAGTGGGATCGGTGGGGGATGGAGACCAGCAATTGGGGCTGGCTGTTGGGGTGGGGAGACAGCCTGCTGGGGGCCTCAGAACTGCCTTTTGGGAAGGGTGGGGGAAGAGGTGTCAATGCTGGGCCTAGGCATGCTTGGTGGGGCCAGCAGTGGGACAATGGCAGTTGGAAAGGCTATTGTTGTGGGGACGATGGAGGCTGGCCAATGATTGAATTCACCAGCGATCAGGAAGTTGTTAGATAGGGGCATCTGCGAATGCGCTGATCTTAGCACTGACAGAGCAGGTGGCCCGCTCAATGCTATGCTGCCAGCCTCTGGAGAGGGAATAGGTCTTGCCCACTAATGTCTAATGTGATTTACGTTGAGGCACTCTTCAATGCACAGTATGTGTGGGGGGTTCTTCTCCGAACTCCCACTGAAAAACCAATATGATTTACTCCAGTTTTCATACGCATTCAACACTTAGAATTATTTTTTTTGGGAGAATCATTCCCCACGTGAAAGCTCACAAGATTGAAGCAAGTAATTTGTTGCATGTTGCATCTCTTGTGAATTGAATTAACACTGGTTCTAAGTTACTGATGAGGAGTCCCAAGAGCTAAAGCCTACTTCAAATTCTTCCCTGATGAATTATTCATTATTTCTCTAATAAACAGAATATGCCATCGGTTTAATGGGTGATACAGTCAGAATGCTTTGTTTATGGAGTTTCAAATATATTTTTCCTCCTAAACAAAATGAGGATTCAAATATTAGCTTTAATTGTCAGTCTTGATGCTCATTAATAGTCACAGAGAAACTTAGAGCTATTAAGAAATGAGGAGTAACTTCAGATTCAGCCATTGCATAAGAGGACAATTGTGTGTACTGAGGGTTGCAAGCGGAAGAAAGTTAAAATGTAGATTGGAATCATCCTCAGTAACAGCGCATATCCTTGAATAGGTGGCTCAGTGATTAGCACTGCCGCCTCACAGTGCCAACGACCTGGGTTCAATTCCCAGCTAGGGTCACTGTCTGTGTGGAGTTTGCACATTCTGCCCATGTCAGCTTGGATTTCTTCTGGCTGCGCTGGTTTCCTCCCACAGTCTGTGAGACGTGTTAGTTAGGTGCATTGACCTGAACAAGTGCCGGAGTGTGACTGAGGAGAATTTCCCAGTAACTTCATAGCAGTGTTAATGTAAGCCTTACTTGTGACTAATAAATAGACTTTAAATCTTAACTTTGATAATAAAACCAACAATCATTTTAATGTTCAATAACTAACATTATCAAACAGAAGGAACTGTGTAGGGGAGAAGACAGCATCTTGGGAACTCATGAATGGATAGAACAACAATTGGAGGATGAATCATCAATTACAGCACAGATGGAGTGCTTCTGGAAAATATTTTTGAACCCTGTGGGATAATGGTATCTTGCTTAGTGCGAGACACTATGTGCTTCCATTACAATTTCAGAAATCTTAAGGATGGTAACGATTAACAAAAGTCTTCAAAAGCAACATTTGAGATGTGCATCAGACTGTGCCGAAAACAATACTCATGACTGTGGACTCCAGAAATATTGAGTAGAGAGAGGCCCCCTTTCTTCCTCCTCTTTACCCAGACATAGTGATGATCTAGTTGTAAAAGGCATAATTGTCTGTGAAAGGCATAATTGTCTGTGAAAGTTGAAAGGTGCCTCAGTGCCCTCACCCTTATTTACCCCTTTCTTTTAACCTGTTGCGCCTCTCGAACTGCAAGACCTCTGGCCTTCCAACTTTGAGATCAACCTCAGTCAATGGATTGCCAATCCTGGAGAAAAACACTACAAAAGACAGTTTCGCAAATGGATTTTTGAGCACATTTGTCCCTGACGCAGTGGTTCACAGATGCATGGGGAAAGTCTGGTTTTCTGAACTCAGATCAGGACCTCAGTCTGGTGCTACATCTTCAACTATTTGGTGCAACAGTAAAGTGGCAACCATTTTGCAGTGACACAAAATTGGCTCTGCGACTGCATCCAAGTGATCCCTGCGCTAACTCCATTCAGGTGGGCACGTACTAACTTCAGAACAAGTCATTATGTCTTAATCAAATCTAGCTTCTCATATTTCACGCGATCTGGTATTGGCAAAGGTCAGGCTGTTCCCAATCTGTGTTTGTGCAAAGGGGATGTGTTCTGCACAATCAGTCATCAGTAAATAAGCAAAAACTGTTAATGCAAATAAAAACACAGTGCGTTAGGTTTCATGTGATAGTGTGGAAAAAGTTGCGTTTCCAAATGGGATTGTATGTCATTATAATATGATGGCCTCCAAACAAGGATATTTCAGAGGTATTCATGAAAGAAATGTGGCCATTGAGATTTTGTGCATTATGGCCGTTGTGACCAGTATCTTTTATCAAGAGGCTCAGAGTAGCAGCGATAATAATCTTTTGGCTACATTTGTAATCTGGTAAATCATCATCTTAATAGTGACATTTGGTTCCTTGTAGAGTCATTGAATTTGATTTAGGAGGTCTGGTATCACAGTGGTATGGTTGTCACACCAGCTGTAACTGAGGATTGTTGGGGGCAGGGAGAGAGGAAGAATGATATTAACAACATGCTGCTTTAGGTGACTTTTATTTCCTTGTTATTCTTTACAATAAGTACATTCCTGTAGGGGAATCATATACATTTTGTGCAGCATGTCAGCACTGATTGCTCCCACCTCTACGATAATGTGGCCAGATGCAGAGCAGAGCTCTCATTCAAATTGACAATGTTTCGTGACCCCAATATAAAATTGTTTCTCTTGTGCCATATGAATTCTTCTCCTTCCCAAACAGAGAGTCATTGAGGCATCTTAATGCTTGAATTATTCACTGACAGGGCCCGCTTTCTGTAGTCTTGAGGTGAATGTGTATTCTGCTACTTCCTAACACCATGAATGGGACTGCCGCACCTGATTATCCATCCCCTTTTGGTTAGATCAGAGTTGAAGGGGAGTGAATGAGCAGGAAAGTTAAATATTCTGTTTCGGGAAATAAACATTCTTTCTGGTTGTAACAACTTGCTGTGGCTCCAATTCTACCCCAGATAGCAAGGAACTACAAAAGGTCATGAATGCAACCCAGTCCATCATGCAAACCAGACTTGCATCCATTAACTCTGACTACATTTCCCATTGTCTTGGAAAAGCAGCCAGCGTAATTAAGGACCCCACACACCCAGGACATATTTTCTTCCGCTTTCTTCTTTCGTGAAAAAGATACAAAAGTCTGAGGTCACGTACCAACTGGATGTCCCATGAATGAATTAACAAAAAAAAGTGCACATCGTTGTTCAGGTGCAAAGTAAAAAGGGGTGAGCAGGAGGGTCCTAACTACAAACAATGATTTAATGAATATAACTGTTGTTTCTCATGCCTTTTTGAGAGTAATGAAATCTTGGCCATTGCCAAAATGTTGCCAAATTATATTATTTGGTTGCTGGTTACATTTTCAAGGAAATTGCCAATTAATATATTTAGCACAGACTTGAAAGGATGACAAATTAACTTCATCTACCGTAAAATGGAAAGCCTTACTGCAGAATAGCTTGTTGATTTGTGTGCAACAATGCACCCTAGCAAACCTTAGAAAAATAATATAAGCCAATTCATCATTCAGTTGTTACATGTGGCAAGAAATGTCTCCATTTTAATTTGCTTTTGCTTCATGTCTGAGTCCACCAAGCCCTTCTGTGTACCAGGACCAAAGTTTACACTTGCTGCTTTGTTACCTTTGAGACGAACCAGAAGGAATAAATACAAATTTCTTTTTTGTACAAGGGAAAGCAATCATTTTGATGGGATGATACTGCATTTTAAAAAAAACATGAAAAAATGTTGATGAAAGGCAATGTTGAAGTGATATATATATAATACACTTCTCTATCATCAATACAATATTTAACATTTTTCTTAATGCAATTGATTTTGTTTTATTATTGTCACATGTATTAACATTCAGAATACATAACAAACATAACAAAAAAGTATTGTTTTTTGCGCACTATACAAACAAAACACTGTACATAGAGAAGAAAAGGAGAGAGTGCAGAATGTAGTGTTACAGTCATAGCTAGAGTGTAGAGAAAGATCAGCTTAATGCAAGGTGGGTCCATTCAAAAGTCCGATGGCAATAGGGAAGAAGCTGCATATTTTACAGATGTGTCCCTGCCTATCAAACCTTCCTTTGCTGTTTCACTCAATTTAAAACCTTATCATTTAAGTGTACTACTTTTCCTTATCTATAATTTCAAAATGCGCTGCTTCAAATTGTCCTGGAGCAAACTATCATAGAATCCCTACAGTGCAGAAGGAGCTTGCACCAACAACAGTCGCACCCGAGCCCTATCCCTGGAACCCTATGTATTTACCCTTCACAGTGGCATTTTGGCATTGCCAGTCAACCTAACCTGCACACTTTTGGAGTGTGGGGGAAAACCGCAGCACCTAGAGGAAAGTCATGCAGACATAGGGAAAATGTGCAAACTCTACACAGACAGTCATCCAAGGCCAGAATTGAACCCAGGTCCGTGGTGCTGTGCGGCAGCAGTGCTAACCACTAAGCCATCGTACTGCCTGGTATCATCTGTCGCCTACTTGTCAGTGGATTTATGTCCTTCTGCATTCTCTCAGAATTGTCACATTTATGCCAATTTTGCTATTGGCACTTACTGATGCTGCCTCAATTGCTGTGTACAATCTATTTATCTATATGGCAAATAAAGACAATACCATTGTAGACCCCTGTGAAATGCCAATGCTGTAACATTTCACACTCACTTCCTCCCAGTCCTTTTGCTTCATTTCAAGTGTTATTTTATTTGTCTTTTGAGGTTTCGGAAATAACATCAGTTCCTCGGCTCATGCCACACTAATTACATTTCTTTTATCTTCACTGGTCTTCTACGACCATTGTTTCCATCTCTGACAGTAGTAGTCTGAACCTGCACCAGAATGTTTGCGATTTTGGTATTCCGTTTGATTCCAAGATTCATAACAGTGCTGTCTGAATCTTGATTTATCCCAAAATGTGTGCACCCATCACCCTTGTTGCTGAGTCCACCCTGTCTCCAATTATAAAATCCTGATGCTTGTTTTCGAACTTCAAAGAAAATTACAGCACAGGAACAGACCCTTTGCTCCTCCATGCCTGCACAGACCATGCTGCCAGACTGAACTAAAACCCCTTTACTCTTCCGGGGATCATATCTCTCTATTCCCATCCTATTCATGTATTTGTCAAGATGCCCCTTAAAAGTCACTGTCATATTTGCTTCCACTACCTCCCCCCGGCAACAAGTTCCACGTTCCCACTACTCTGTTTAAAAAAAAAACTGCCTTGTACATCTCCTTTAAACCTGGTCCCTTGCACCTTTTACCTGTGCCCACTGGTAATAGATTCTTCTACCTTGGGGGAAAAAGCTTCTGACTATCCACTCTGTCCACGCCTCTTATAATCTTGTATTTTCCTATTAGGTTGTCCCTCAACCTTCCAGTGAGAACAAATCAAGTTTCTGCAACATAGAACATAGAACATTACAGCGCAGAACAGGCCCTTCGGCCTTCGATGTTGCGCCGACCAATTAAGAAAAAGCAATGACCCTCTAACCTAAACCATTCCCTTTCCGTCCATAAACTTATCTACTAACCTCTTAAATGCCACCAAACTTGGCGCATCTACAACTGCAGCAGGCAGGGCATTCCATACCCTTACCACCCTCTGGGTAAAGAACCTACCTCTGACATCCGTCCTATAACTACCACCCCTTAATTTAAAGCTATGTCCCCTCGTGCTAGCTTTCTCCATCCTAGGAAAAAGGCTATCACTGTCCACCCTATCTAAACCTCTAATCATCTTATATGTTTCGATTAGGTCCCCTCTTAGCCGCCTCCTTTCTAACGAAAACAACCTCAAATCCCTCAGCCTCTCTTCATAAACCTGCCCTCCATACCAGGCAACATCCTGGTAAACCTCCTCTGTACCCTCTCCAATGCCTCACATCTTTCTTATAATGCGGGGACCAGAACTGTACACAATACTCCAAGTGCGGCTGCACTAGAGTTTTGTACAGTTGCAACATGACGTTGCGGCTCCGAAATTCAATCCCCCTACCAATAAAAGCTAAGACTCCGTATGCCTTCTTAACAACCTTATCGACTTGAATGCCAACTTTCAGGGATCTATGCACAAATACACCAAGATCCCTCTGTTCATCAACACTATTAAGAGTCCTACCATTAGCCCTATACCCTACACATTTGTTATTTCTGCCAAAGTGAATTACCTCACACTTTTCCGCATTAAACTCCATTTGCCACCTCTCGGCCCAGCTCTGCAACTTGTCCAATATCTTTTCATACTAATGCCTTCCACACCAGGCAACATCCTAGTAAATCTTTTCTGTACCCCTCCAAAGCTTCCACATCCTTCTGGTAGTGTGGTGACCAGAATTGAACACTATATTCCAAGTGCAACCTAACTAAGGTTCCATATAGCTGCAATATGACTTGCCAATTTTTTAAACTCAATGCCCTGGCCTATGAAGGCAAGCATGCCGTATGCTGCCTTGACTACCTTCTCCACCTGCATTGCCACTTTCAGTGATCTATGTATCTGTTCACCCAGATCCCTTTGCCTATCAATACTCTTAAGGTTCTGCCATTTACTGTATATTTCCTATCTGTATTAGACATCCTAAAATACTTTACCTCACATTTGTCTGGATAAGACTCCACCTGTCATTTCTCTGCCCAAGTTGCCTACTGATCTATATCCTACTGTATCTTCTGACTGTCCTCATCGCTATCCTTTGTGTCATCCGCAAACTTACTAATTAAACCAGTTACGTTTTCTTCCAAATCATTTTTATATATATATTACAAACAGCAAAGGTCCCAACACTGATCCCTGAGGAATGCCATTTGTCACAGCCCTCCATTCAGAAACATACCCTTCCCCTGCTACCCTCCATCTTCTTTGAGCCAGTTTTGTACCCACCTTGCCAGCTCACCTCTGATCTTGTGCAACTTCATCATCTACACCAGTCTGCCATGACAGACTTTTGACAAAGCCTTTATTGAAGTCTATGTAGACAACATTCACTGCCCTACCCTCATCAATCATCTTTGTCACTTTCTGGAAAAACTCGATCAGGTTTGTGATGCACGACCTCCTCTTCACAAAATCATGTTGTCTTTCACTAATAAGTCCACTTATTTCTAAGAGGGAATAAAGCCTGTACTGAAGGATCCTTTTCAATAATTTCCCTCCCACTGATGTAAGGCTCACTGGCCTGTAATTACCTGCTACTCTTCTTAAACAAAGGAACAACATTGCCTACAGGGCAGATCCCAGACATTTGGAGAATAGCCAATGAGGAGACAAAGAATTTTCTCAAGGCCCCAGCAATTTCCTCCCTTGCTTCTCTCAGTATTCTGGGGTAAATCTCATCAGGCTCTAGGCTCATCTCTATTTCTGTCATCGCCTCCAGCTCTACAAGCCTTCTTGGTAATGATGCTTCTCTAAGTTTGATCTCTTGCACATCTCTGGTGTTTAACACTCTCCACCATTCATGTCCTGTACTTTCAGCTGCCTTAAGGCCCTAAGCCCTAGAATCTCCACCTGAAACCTCTCGATTGTGTAACCCCCTCTCATGTCAGATGTTCCATAAAAACTTGTCTCTTCGTTAAAGCTGTTATTCGTCTATTCTGAGATCTCTGGTACCAGAAATGTCTTTGCTGTTGATCTTGCTAAGCTCCTTTGCAAGTTATGTGCACTATATAAATGCAAGTTGTTGTTATCAACTGCATTGTCTCTATTCACTGGAATCTCAAATTCTTGCTGCATGCTGGTACCTGTTTTGACAAACTTTGTTGATGTTTCATTCTTGACTTCCTAAAATAGTGCTACAAGAACATTATCTTGGAACAGGCAATGATGAATAAAGTGAGGGCAAGTTTGAAATTGGTCATTAATTTTGTATTCAATTCTCCACTCCCAGAACCTCATTTTTCAGAATTACTTGTGTCATCAATTAAATGATTTTTTTAAATCCACTTTGCTATATTTTTATTTCAATTATCATAATTATCTTGAGGCTTCTAAATAAATACATTTTTTGTTTCCTTTTCACCAGCTCAGTGGCTAATTAGAAGCTGTATTATTTGTAAATAACGATGAACCGATAAAGCATGTAATTAACTTTTAATCTTAAATCCACCTTCTCCAACAACCTTGTGAGAAAACACTGCTCTGGTTTTGGGAGTCTGACGTAACTGTTTTTGACGTATCATTAGTACTTTGTCTTGAGTTAGTACTAAAATTTTCCCACTGCTGTTGTGGAGCAGAGCTAACAGCTTTCAGTGTCCCTACTCAGTTGTCACATTAGCAGCACTGGTGATGTAAGTACCCTTCACAGATGTGGTATTTCCAGAGACATGTGAATTCCATTCCTGACTGGTACCATTAAAGTACAAATTGAACTCCCCACATGTCTGAGGAATACCATTTTTTTTATCATGCTTGCAAACAAGAATGTCACAACTCCTGTGACTTTGCCACTGGTGAGCAACATTGACTTGCGTGTTCATGCATTAATCATGATACTGTACACTTATCCACTGAATTCCTCCATCTATTTAATGAAGCTCCAAATGGAATGTCTTCGACTGATTTCAAAAGCCTGCGGATGACAACTTGAACTAGACACAAATAAAATGAGTTAGGTTTCCGTTTACAAACGAGATGGCTATTTGCAGTTCACTTGGAAGGCATAACGGAGTCCTTGATGCTCATGTTGGCTTCTTGTGATCAAGTAAGTGCTGGAGTTCTGATGTATGGAAAGGATCTTTGATGTTTCTCTCCAGAGAACAATCTACTCTTTATGTATGGAGGCAAAGGTCGGCGTCTGTGGAAGGGCAGAAAGAAAATGATGGAATAGAAACGTGTTGAGAATCTTTCACTGGCAACCTGGCTACAAACAGAAAAATATCAATAAAGCTATTATTAGTGAATCGCTGTTGTAAGCCAAACTGAGTTTCGATCTTAGCCGAGACCAGTAACTTAAAAATAGAAATCTGAAAGCTCAGTTATTTGTGGAAAGTATGAAGTCACAATGTTCAACAGCTTTAAAATAGAAGAACTTTTAGTATACAAGAGTCAAAATAAGCAAACAATAAATTCTATCCAGGGGAGGTGATTGTCTAGTGATGTTGCTTCTCTATTAATCCAGAAACCTGGTTAATATTTTGGGGACTCAAGTTCGAATCCCTGCCATGGCAAGTGGCGGAATTTGAATTCAATAAAACATCTGGAATCGGAAATATATAGATGACAGTGAAGCTATTGTCGATTGTTGGAAAACCCATCTGGTTCACTAATGTCCTTCAGGGGAGGAAATCTGTTGTCCTTAACTGGTTTGGCCTACATGTGACACCCAAAGCCACAGCAATGTAGTTGACCCTCAACTGTCCTCCAAGGGCAACTAGGGATAGACAATAAAAACTGGCAGAACAGTAATGCTCATGTCCTACAGATTAATAAAAAATATTAATCAGAACATTAATTAAAAGACATATGGTGGTCAAATATAAACAACAGTTTATCTAATAGATGTCAGATAAAACTTAAGACAGATCTTACCAACTGGCTCAGCAGTCCTCTTGATGCCAGTCTCCATCATAATGTCCTTCAAACTCTTGGCTTCCATGCTAATAACTTCAACTTGTCTTCTGGGATGTAGCATGGTCCCCAGCTGACAGTAGCATGCAACCAATTAGAGTCCCATAAGTATGGTCTTAACCAGCCATGGCACAGATCTGCAGAACCTCGGTTTAGATAGTGTAGATCCAGCAATGTTATCTTCAAGTAGCAGAAATAGCTGCAGCAACAGTGGATTTCCTTCTGGAATTAGCATCTGTCTACTTTAGCTTGCCTGTGCTGAACCACAGGACACATCAACTTCTACTGGACTGGGACTGATCTGTGTCCCTTGAAGTAGTTTTTAGTTTCCCCACAAATTGTGATTTCCAATCTCCGCTTTGTTTGTTTTTGTTCCCTGAGAAACGGGGAGAGTTGGCTCCTAACTCAATTAGTTTCCTTTTTGGGTTTCCCTTTTTAGGTAGCGTGTGTCTCACAAAAGACAAGCGGCACAGTAGTTAGTATCGCTGACTCACAGCATCAGGTACCCGGGTTCGATTCCAGCCTCGGATGACTGTCTGTGTGGAGTTTGCACATTTCTCCTCATGTATTGGTTTCCTCTGGGCTCTCCAGTTTCCTTCCACAGCCCAAAGTTGCATGGATTAGGTTGACTGGCTATGCTTGATTGCCCCTTAGTGTCAGGGAGATTAGTATGGTAAATACATAGGGTTACAGGGCGTGGATAAGATTGTTATTTGTTGGACTAGATGGGTGAATGGTCTCTTCCTGCACAATAGGGATTCTATGAAAGGGCCAATTCCATCACAATAATGATTTCTTATCTCAGCAATTTCTCTTTCTATCTGTAGATTAATGCTTCCCTAATAAAATAAGTCTTGATGTGTTTTTTTCATATTGCTTGTGAAAAATGCGTACTGTACATCTTACAATTTGAAAGTAAGCTCTAATGACTACAGATTCATTTTATAATGAGTAACGGGCAGTAAGCTGTTATGTTCCACCAAGAGGTGAATACACCATTTGACGTGTTCCAAATAGATGTCAGATTTGAAAATAAGACTCAATAGAAATAATTGTTTACAACCTTCCAATTTTCATATGACCAAAATGTTTTTTACTTGATGTGTTACGCATTCTAGATGTGTGTGGTTAAGGCATTGTGTTGTGGCAGTGTACAAGGATTTGCTCTAAACTTACCACTGGTTAATCTTAAGAATTGCTGGATATTCGATTATTGGAAATAGAAGGACCGCGAATAATGGCTATAATGCGGCCTCCGCTCTACTGATGGGTATAAGTGCAGAGAGCTTTGAATGCAGTAACTGGACTCAATCTATTTACTGCTCTGTAATTCTGTTGTGCATCACTGGGATCGATGTAATGTGCAAGAAGCAAGAAAAGAGCCTTTTCAGTGTAAGAACAATGTTGGTGGCCCCCTTCAATAATTCACCAGAATAGAATTTTAAATTGACAGGCTCCTTTTTGATTAAGCTGATGTGAAATCCAGATCAGTTGTGTTGAGGGAAATGCTAATTATTTTCTAAACATTCTGGCATATTTTCCTGGGCCTGGAAAGCAAAGTTAGAAAAACATACTATCTGAAAGGTCAGTGAAAGCATGCAAATTGGATTTTCCAGCAGGGCAGCATGGTGGTACAGTGGTTAGCACTGCTGCCTCATAGCACTTGGGACTCTGGTTCGATTCCCAGCTTGGGTCACTGTGCAAATTACGCGCGCGCGCACGCACACACACACACACGTTCTCCCTGTGCCTGCCTGGGTTTCCCCCAAGTGCTCTGATTTCCTCGCACAGTCTAAAGATGTGCGAGTTAGGTTGATTGGCCATGCCAAATTGCCCATAATATCCTGGGACGTGTAAGTTAGAATGATTAGTGAGGTAAATATGTGGGGTTGTGGGGGTAGGATCTTGGGTGGGATTGTTGTTGGTGCAGTCTCAATGGGCCGAATGACACTATAGGATTTCTATGATTCTATGAATATATTATCCTAGATTTGACGGGACTGTGGGTAAAATGGGAAAAGTACATTTTGATCTTCGTCAACTTGATCGCTTTTCATAATCAAACCTGATTCTGTGTCCAACTGAGCTTTTTTTTTAAACAGGAGATGGGTTTCTCTGGCAAGGTATTGCCATTTGTTGCCCATCTCTAATTGCCCTTTGAAATAAGAGTCAACCACATCGCTGTGGATCTGGAATCACATTAGGCTGGACTAAGTTAAGATGATTAACTTAGGATGGCTAGATGTGTGGTTATAGTTCCAGATTTTTTGATACAATTTAAATTCCATCAGCCTCCATGCTGGGATTTGAACCTATGTCTACTAGAGCATTAGCCTGAGCTTGAATTATTTATTCCACTGGATGTTATTATTGGTACTATTTCTTCATAACATCAAGTGAAAGAAGCTGACAGCAAACATGCAAAGAAGTGTGGTTCGGCAGTCGATTGCTCAGCTTTTTTTATTCAATGGGACATGGGCATTGCAGGATAGACACCATTTATTGCCCATTCCAAGTTGCCCTTGAAAAGATGGTGATAAGCTGTCTTAAAACACTGCGGTCCATGTGCTTTGGCTTGACTCACAATGCCGACAGAGAAGGAATTCCAGGATTTTGACCCAGTGATTGTGAAGGATGTATTTCCACTTCAGGATGGTGAGTGGCTTGGAGGGGAACATGTGGCTGGTGATGTTCCCAGATATTTGCTGCTCCTCTTCTGGATGGTAGCTGTTGCGGATTTGGAAGGTGCTGGTCTAAGAGTCTTCGGTGAATTGCTGCAGGCCATCTTGTAGATAGTACATACTGCAGTGTGCATTTCTTTCTCAAATCACTGCTTCCTCTATTCTAAACCAATTTGTTTCCATTGTATCCCTATTTTATTTTCTATCCCTTCCCTTTCTGATCACTTTTTCCCATTCCTAACTCTTTCATTTTGATCTTTTCCACCCCAATCTTTGTATTCTCCACCCCAATCCTTACTCCATTCTCATTCAATCTTTATTTTCAGCCGCATGATAATTCTCATGCTCTCTATTAGAACAAGTAATAAATAAATTCTCCACCAGTTTGCCTCCTTGCCCCATTTACTACTACTTCCTACTGTTTCCCTCAAGGCTTTGTTTTCTTTCAAATTTCTATGTTCATTAATAAAGCCAGCAAAGAAGCTCTTTGTCATGCTATGTCATTTTCTGTCCCCCTTTCTCAATTACTCCTCTCTCAAACCAAATCCCCTCTCTGCCAAACCATAATCACCATATACATAGTTGCTCTCCCATCACAATCCCCCTCTCAACTTGTGTGTGCTTTCTACTGCAGTCTTTCTCTTTTTAGATGTGCTTCTCAATCCCTCTTTACCCCAATTCTTTCTATCGATCCTTTTGTTCTTTTACCCTCCTCCTTATTCTCTCATTTCATTTTCCCTTTGATCTTCCCAGATCTCTATTTTACGAAGGTACAAACTAGGAGCAGGTGTAGGCCACTGGGCCTTTCAAGCTTACTCTGCTGTTTAATGAGGTCATAGCTGATCTGATTGCAACCTCAGCTCCAAATTCCTGCCTACCCCCAATAACCTTTCACCCCTTTGCTTACCGTGAATCCATCTACCTCTGTTTAAAAAAATTCAAAGATTCTGCTTCCTCTGCCTTTTGAGGGGAGGAGTTTTTAAAATATACATTCAGAGCTCTGCAATCTCACTATTATAAATATGCTCTTTTCATTCTCCCTGCCAAAATGGACAACATCTTACATTCCCATATTATTCTCCATTTACCAGGTTTTTGTCCATTCGCTTAACCTATCTGCATTTTTCTGTACACTCCTACTGTCCTCTTCACATCTCGCTATCCAACCATCCTTGTGTCACCATCTCTTTCTAACGGATCACATATGGTTTTGATCAAGGTTGTTTAAACATAAAAGGCATGACAAACATGGAGAAAATATTTCCTCTGATGAAGGAATCAATATCATGAAAGAGAGAACCTAGAACATTACAGCGCAGAACAGGCCCTTCGGCCTTCGATGTTGCGCCGACCAATTAGGAAAAAGCAATGACCATCTAACCTAAACCATTCCCTTTTCGTCCATAAACTTATCTACTAACCTCTTAAACGCCACCAAACTTGGCGCATCTACAACTGCCGCAGGCAGGGCATTCCACTCCTTAACCACCCTCTGGGTAAAGAACCTACCTCTGATATCCGTCCTATAACTATCACCCCTTAATTTAAAGCTATGTCCCCTCGTGCTAGCTTTCTCCATCCTAGGAAAAAGGCTATCACTGTCCACCCTATCTAACCTCTAATCATCTTATATGTTTCAATAAGGTCCCCTCTTAGCCGCCTCCTTTCTAACGAAAACAACCTCAAATCCCTCAGCCTCTCCTCATAAGACCTGCCCTCCATACCAGGCAACATCCTGGTAAACCTCCTCTGTACCCTCTCCAATGCCTCCACATCTTTCTTATAATGTGGGGACCAGAACTGCACACACTACTCCAAGTGCGGCCGCACTAGAGTTTTGTACAGTTGCAACATGACGTTGCGGCTCTGAAATTCAATCCCCTTACCAATAAAAGCTAAGACTCTATATGCCTTCTTAACAGCCTTATTGACTTGATTGCCAACTTTCAGGGATATATGCACATATACACCAAGATCCCTCTGTTCGTCAACACTATTAAGAGTCCTACCATTAGCCCTATACTCTACACATTTGTTATTCCTGCCAAAGTGAATTACCTCACACTTTTCCACATTAAACTCCATTTGCCACCTCTCGGCCCAGCTCTGCAACTTGTCCAAGTCTCTGTGCAAACTAGAACACCCCTCTTCACTATCTACCACTCCTCCGACTTTGGTGTCATCCTCAAATTTACTAATCCATCCTTCAATACCCTCATCCAGATAGTTTATAAAAATTAAAAACAGCAGGGCCCTAAAACAGATCCCTGAGGTACACCACTTGTAACCGAACTCCACGATGAATATCTTCCATCAACCACCACCCTCTGTATTCTATCTGCTAGCCAATTCCTAATCCAATTAGCTAAATCACCCTCAATCCCATACATCTGCATTTTCTGCAGAAGCCTTCTATGGGGCACCTTATCGAACGCCTTACTAAAGTCCATATATACCACATCAACTGCCTTACCCCCATCCACCTCTTTGGTCATTTTCAAAAAACTCAATAAGGTTAGTAAGGCACGACCTACCCTTCACAAAACCATGCTGACTATCCCCAATCAATTCATTTCTCTCTAAATAACTATAAATCTTATCCCTAATAATTCTCTCCAATACTTTGCCCACAACAGAAGTAAGACTCACCGGCCTATAATTCCCCAGAAAGTCTCTATTCCCCTTCTTGAACAATGGGACCACATTCGCTATCCTCCAGTCTTCCGGCACTATACCCGTAACCAACGACGACCTGAAGATCAGAGCCAGAGGCTCTGCAATCACCTCTCTCGCCTCCCAGAGAATCCTAGGGTAAATCCCGTCCGGCCCAGGGGACTTATCTAACTTCAAACCCTCAAGAATATCTAGCACATCCTCCTTATCTACTTCAATACTTTCCAGTTTGCAACCCTGTATCCCAGTGTTCTCCACAACTACATTTACATCTCCCTGCGTGAATACTGAAGAGAAATATTTGTTCAGTGCCTCTCCAATCTCTTCAGGCTCCACGCACAACTTCCCACTGCTGTCTATGACTGGCCCTAATCTTGCCCTAACCAATCTTCTATTCTTAACATATCTAAAGAAAGCTTTAGGATTCTCCTTGATCCTATCAGCCAAAGTCTTCTCGTGTCCCCTTTTAGCTCTCCTCAACTCACTCTTTAGCTCCCTCCTGGCTAATCTATAGCTATCCATTGCACTAACTGAGCCTTCAAGCCTCATCCTGACATAAGCCTCCTTTTTCCTTTTAACCAGCGAATTAACTTTTTTAGTACACCATGGTTCCCTTACTCGACCATTTCCTCCTTGCCTGACAGTGACATACTTATCAAGGACTCGCAGTAGCTGCTCCTTGAATAAGCTCCACGTTTCAGATGTTCCCAGTCCCTGTAGTTTCCTAGTCCAACCTATGCACCCTAATTCTCTCCTTATGGCCTCATAATTACCCTTCCCCCAGCTATAACTACTGCCCCCAGCTTCATGCCTATCCCTATCCATCACTAAGGTGAACGTAACCGAATTGTGGTCACTATCACCAAAATGTTCACTAACTTCCAAGCCTAACACCTGGTCTGGCTCATTGCCCAGCACCAAATCCAATGTAGCCTCACCTCTAGTTGGCCTATCTACATACTGAGTCAAAAAACCTTCCTGCACACTTTGTACAAAAACAGACCCCTCTAACGAGCTAGAGCTATAGTTATTCCAATCAATATTAGTAAAGTTAAAGTCCCCCATAACAATTACCCTATTACTTTCACTCCTGTCCAGGATCGACTTTGCAATCCTTTCCTCTACCTCTCTAGAACTTTTAGGAGGTCTATAAAAGACTCCCAACAGGGTGACCTCCCCTCTCCTGTTTCTAATCTCAGCCCATACTACCTCAACAGACAAGTCCTCATCAAACTTCCTTTCTGTCACTGTGATACAGTCTTTGACTAATAATGTCACTCCTCCCCCCCTTCTACCTCCTTCTCTACTCCGACTGAAGCATTTGAACCCCGGAACCTGCAACAACCATTCCTGTCCTGCTCTATCCATGTCTCTGAAATGGCCACAACATCGAAGTTCCAGGTACTGATCCAAGCTGCAAGTTCCTCCACCTTATTGCGAATACTTCTTGCATTAAAGTATACGCATTTCAAACCATGCCCTACTCCACCCGTACGCTGCTGTGCTTTACAGTTCTCATCTATGACCCCCCTATTCTCGTCCCTCTTAACATCCAAACTACTCAGGATCCCACCCCCCCTCTGAATCAGTTTAAACCCCCCTGCATAGCCTTTGCAAATTTTCCCCCCAAGATATTGGTTCCCCTCTGGTTCAGGTGTAGACCATCTCTCTTGTAGAGGTCCCACCTACCCCAGAATGAGCCCAATTGTTCAGGAACCTGAACCCCTCCCTCCTGCACCATCCCCGCAGCCACAAGTTCAAACATTCCCCCTCTCTGTTCTTCTCTAAACTATCCCGTGGAAGGAAAGAAGGTTCCAGAGAGACAGATAGTGGTTGGGAGCATGAGTGGGTGCGTGAGTTGAGATAGAAAATGTGAAAGAGAAGAAATTGGAGGGTAGGGGGGAGGGAATGATTGATGGAAATGAGGGGTGATAGGATGGAGAAGGGGCAGTGGAATGTGAGGGTAAGGGCAATGTTAAAATTAAACCTGGGTATTTCAGTGAGAGTTCAGCACTTTAACCGCACAAAAGAAAGCAGCAATTTATACTTCCAATCTCTTGGGGGGAAAAGTCTGAGATGCTAGGACAGTCGGAGCTTTCAAGACTGAGATTTTCACTGGGGAAGATCCTTAAAGGATACATTCAACAGGAATACATTCCAATGGAAAATTAAACCTCAGCAAGAGAGGTCCATCCATGACTCAATGGGGGAGCTGAAGATAGCATTCGATTAAAAGAAAAGGCTAAGGTTGCAAGTAATAGTAACAAGTCTGAGGAGTGAGTGTATTCTAGAAATCCGAAAAGGCTCACTAAAAACGGTTGATAAAAAAGGAAAAATATAGAATAAAAGAGCAAATTAGCCCAAGATATTTAATAAATTATGGGAACTTTTAAAAGTATATGCAAAAAAGGATGAGGATAGCTAAAATAAATATTAGTACCTAAGAAGCAGAGACAGGAGAAATTATTGACCAAATGATAATTTAGTGGCATTATTGCTAGACTATTAATGTGGAAATTCAGCGAATATTCTGGGCACCTAGGTTCGAATCCCACCACAACAGATGGTGAATTTGAATTCAATAAAAAATATCCAGAATTAAGAATGTACTGACAATCAACCATTGTCAGAAAAACCCATCTGGCTCACTAATATCCTTCAGGGAACGAAATCTGCCGTCCTCACCTAGTCTGACCTACAGAGCCACAGCAATGCAGTTGACTCTCAACTGCCTTTGGGCAACAAGGGATGGGCAATAAATGCTGGCCTGCCAGCAATGCCCATATCCAACAAATAATAAAAAAAAAAAGTGAGCAATTGAGTGTCAGAATAAGAGGCAAATCATTTAATGCTGAGAGCAGGAGAAATCACTCAAAGGGTTATGAGTTTTTGGAATTCTCTGTCTGAGGTTGTGGATGCTCCCTCATTTAATTATATTTAGTGCTGATGTGGACAGATCGCAGGAAATCGAAGAATATTGGGAGTTGGCTGGAAAAGGGGGTGGAAGCCAATTTCAGCCATGTTCATATTGAATGGAGAAGCATGCATGATGGATTGTAGGGCCTACTCCTGTTCTTTGTCTTTTGTGCTCTTCTGAAATGGAGCAAAGCTGGTTAACTGGAGTTGAATTACAGATTAGCCGTGATCTAACTGAGTGGCAAAGGTGACCTGAAGAGCTGAATGGCCTATTGCTGTTCTAACGTGCAACGTTTGTAGATAATATTCAGTTTCTCTAGCGTAGTACAGCCAATCCTCAGACTGGGGATTCCTAAAAACTGCATTATAAGTTAAGGTCAGAACCAATTTTCCCAAAGGAACAATGTTATAACTGGGGGATTGATTTCTGAACCTTATTTTCACTGAAAAGTAACGTTCCCTTTCATCTACCTGTGGTTGTGACACTATGAACAGTGGTGTAGAATTACCCCTCATTCGGTATCTTGTAGTATTGACAAGAAAACCAGTTTACAACGAGCATTAAGTAAAGTCAAACTTAGAGGAAACTGATGATCTGGATGCTTGGTTTAGAATGAGTTGGTTTAAACTGGGGCTTTTGTCATGCTCAATTTTGAGATCTTCTATATCTGAGAAGCAATTTGTCCATCTGGAGGGTAAGAGAGACAGAACATATAGGAATTTAACTGTTGGTTAAAGGCAAAACTGTTTGCTGGCATGATGTTGTAAAGTCAAAACTGGAGTTGTAAAGCTGAAATGGGATGCAAATTTATAAATGTTATCAGTGCCATTCGTTGCATCTCAATTATCGTAAAGCCGAGAACTGATTTTTTTTTTAAATAGCAGATTGGGAGAAATAGAGTTTGTAGGGTGGCACAGTGGTTAGTGCTGCATCATAGAGGCAGGGACCAGACTCGATTCTGGCCTTGGAGAGAATGTACAAACTTTACACTGACAGCCACCCATGTCTGGGTGGGTTTCCACCAGGTGCTGCAGTTTCCTCCCATAGTCCAAAGGTGTGCAGGTTAGGTGGAGTGGCCATGCTAAATTGCCTCTTGGTGTCCCAAGGTGTGTAGGTTAGGTGGATTAATTGTGGGGAATATATGGGGTTACAGGGATAGGGTGGAGGAGAGGGCCTGGGTACGATTCTGTGTCAGAGAATCGGTGCAGACTTGATTAGCTGAATGGCCTCTTCTGTACGACAGGGACTCAGAGAAACATCAGAGTTTTTGACGTAGAGGCTAACAAAGCTGCCACTCATGTAAGGTTCGAGTTCAAAGTGAAACTTTAAATTGATCATTTACTTTCTAAAGAGATGCATAAAACTCTGTAGCGGACTGAAGTGTGTGCTGTGTGTCTCTTCAAACATCTATTTACAATTAGAATTGACAGTAACATTGTGATTTGTGACATTGTCAATTTGCCATCGGTGACAATAAAGATGAGAAAGCAAGAACAATACAATGTACGGATGTTCTTTGAATGAATTGCTACTGTGTGGAAAGACTCTCTGAAATATATTGGCCTTTGAATCTTCTGTAAATTGGTGGTTTTGTTAAGTGTCAATAGCCAAACACCAGGTGGGGAGATGCAAGACTTTGAGTGCAAAGCTACACTTATATTTCACCCCTGTGGAGACTGCATTCCCTTCTAGCTGGGCTAACCTGAATTGAATGCAGTTTTGCAATTCTCCCCAGCCTTTGTAGTCCTGATTCCCGGAGTCAGTCCATGTGGTGAGCGCTATTAAATTATTTGCTGACATGTGCCCAAGTTGAAAACAGCAGGAGGTTTTGGTTTATCGTTCACATTTGTCTGCTGAGATTATTTCCTCTGCTTCTCATCACGTGTGTACACGAAGGGCTTCGCAGTGGGAGATTTAACCTGAATGTGATTTTAGAATGCAGAATTACATGTTTTTACACTTACTGTGTTGATGGGAATATGTGGCCAGAAACTCAGCAGAAAGAATGAAGTGGTCCAACATTTCTTGTCAGTAAACCAACTTTAAATATTAGACTTTTCTTCTTTTACTGACTCCGGTTACATAGAATGCTAGAGTGCAGAAGGAGGCCATTCAGCCCATTGGGTCTGCACCAAACACAATCCCATCCAGGCCCTATCCCCATAACCCCATGCATTTACCCTAGCTCGTCCCCCTGACACTAAGCTGCAAATTTAGCATGGCCAATCACCTAACCCACATGTTGGAGTGCAGAAGGAAACGAGCAGTCAAAGGAAACTCATGCAGACAGAGTCAAAGTTGAAAAGTGGTTCGCTACAAAATATAAAGGGAGGGGCAATTTCTGCACTACTCAGTAGTAGGAAGAAAAGCTGACACTATTTACAAGGAATTATTTCAAGAGTTGGTAAGGGGGAAAAAAAAACAAGGCAGCTGATTAAAATATTAATCATTGGATGATGCTGTTGCTATTTCACTGTCTTTTCATGTCTGGCCATTGAGTTCAAATCTAATCAACATTGAGGTAATTCCAATATATCAGTTCAGACCACAGTGATCAATACTGTTTTTTCCTAAAAGAAAAAATGGAATGGGTAATACTGAAAAAAGCCTGCACCTTGTGAGAGCTATCTAAAATCCTTCTCTCAGTTTCTGCTGTTGGAGACCTTGTTCTTCCGTGTGGAAGCAAATCCATAAAATAATCCACTTGAAATCGCGCCAAGAACAGGAGAAATTTAACTCATTTGGTTAGAAGGGAGACCAAGCTTAATGCAAGGGTTACTATTGCTCGAACACGCTGGGGATGATTCTCCCAGCCTGCTGCACTGCTTTAACAATGCAGTGGGCTGGGAGACGTCAGCGGGGCTGTTTCACGGACCTCCCGCTGCTCTGCTTTAGCTGCTGTGCATCTCCCAGCTGAAGATTTTGAGCATAATCAGCTCCGCAGTGCAGAGCTGATTTTGATATTTAAATCAGTATTTGCACATCAGTAGTGGGTCTGCGATCATTTCTCCTCCCCTCTTCCTTCCAGGGGAGGTTCATTCCAGCCAAGTTAACTACTGCTCACAATGAACGGGGAACAGCTGGCCAACCCACTGGAAGGAACAGAGGTCATGGCCCACCCACCCCAATAATTCAGGGGATGGGGGGTTGTCCCTGGCTTTCTGGCATTGCCAAGGGACAACTGGGATTGCCCATCTTGATATTACTACCCACCCAGCATCGGGCAGTGCCAAGGGGTGAGGTCAGAGGGGGGTGGTTAGGGATCACTCTAAGAGGACAGCCTCGAAAACTTGAGTTTACTATCAAATAAATTGGTTGGACTCAAATCTGGTGTTTTCAGACTTCTTACTGTGTTTACCCCAGTCCAATGCCGGCATCTCTACATTAGGGATCACTCTGTCAGAGGATCACAGGTAGAGGGAGGGAGGAGAGTGGCCTGCTGAGCGTTATGCTGCCAGCCTGTCTAGCGGAAATGAGCCCCATCCACAGATTGTCAGAGGGAATCCCGCTAGCGCACTCTGCAGTGCTCAGAACATGGGAGATTCAATCTGGACATCACACTTTTTAAAAAAAAACCGCAGGAGTTACTCCTATTTTCATGAAATTGGGGACTTAGAAATTTTTTTTGGGAGAACCCTGGCCAATGTCTCTTAAAATGTTAGATGTCTGTGCACTTGTTTCTTAGGGAACCAAGTGTCGCAGAGTGGGAAAAAAAACACACTGCATCAGGTTCTGTGTTGAGCTTTGATGTATCACATTGTTTAATCATTAGTTTCACCAGGAATGGATACCATCCAAATGTTTTTCCATAGTTGTAACACTGATTTTGAAATAATAGGTTTTAGATTTTATTTTGAATGAAATGGTTTCAGTAAATCCAATATATTCAAGATTTGGCATTTTCCATTATCTCAACATGTATCCTAATGTTCCTAATTTGGGCAGCACAGTGGTTAGCACTGCTGCCTCTCAGCACCAGGACCAGGGTTCAATTTCGGCCTTGGGTGACTGTCTCCCGTACATTCTCTCCATGTCTGTGTGGGTTTCCTCTGAGTGTTCTGGTTTCCTCCCACAATCCAAAGATGTGCGGATTAGGTTGATTTGGCCATGCTAAATTTTCCCTTAATATCAGGGGAACAACTGGGATGAATGAATCGGGTTATGGGGATAGAGCCTGGGTGGGATTATTGGCGGTGCAGACTTGATGGGCCAAATGGCTTCTTTCTGCATTGTAGGGATTCTATGGATAATATCCTGCAGTATAGCAATAATTATTCTAAATACAGTTTTTCTTTCTGGTCAGTTAGCATTGTTCAGAAATATTTCAATGGATATGTGAATTCAAAATAACTCGTGTCTCTGTAGCAGACAGCACCTCAGAAAAGTGAGCTATGGTTTTGTTTTTGCATCTGCCTCTTGCCAATGAAAGGAAGCGTGCAATCACTGAAGTATTATATGATCGTTGGAATGAACCTTCTGTGTTTGAGCAAACGTGATAGTAAGCAGCATGAATTTTAATTTGCTTCCTGTGGTGAAAGGCACTGCTGTCATGGTCTTGGAGGTGAGACTGTCTGGGATGTGCAGTGCTGCTATTTAGGAGTTTACAGGAAGAAATGCCTTACTATTCCCCCCTACCTGGTGGTATGCTTTGGATTTGACCAGGCAAATTCATAAATCATCAAATTTGGAACTGCACCACGTTTGTATGCTGGCGACATGGTTCGGTATATTTAACTTCCTTTTGATTTTAACAAGATAATACTTTTTTTTTTGTGAAATATTATTTTTTCTTCCTGAACTGTTTCCTGCATTGTCCTGAAGGTGATGACCCTCGCTGATGACCCGTTCTGTGGATGTCATCCATCTTCCACTAATTGTTCTAAGCTGTCATCCTTTGCCTTTGGGCCTAAGCAATGGGTATTTAAACATTTGATTAGCGAGAGACAAGGCAGATCACATTTAAGAGAGGGAAGTGCCTGTTTAATATCCTTTGTCATATTAAAATTTTCATTCATACTGCAGGATAAGTGTAATTTACTTCCGTGCAATCCTACTCTAGGCCAAGGAAAGGTGAGATAAATTCGGTACTGTTAATGCTTACACAAAAATCTCCACAGTTTAATTTTAGTTGTGAGGCATTCAGGAAATTAAAGGGCCATTGCTATCTTCTTTCTGTGGTGGTTGTTTTGACCTTAGTTAATTGATGTGGAGATGCCGATGTTGGACTGGGGTGGGCATGGTAAGAAGCCTCACAACACCAGGTTAAAGTCCAACAAGTTTATTTGGAATCACAAGCTTTTGGAGCACTGCACCTTCATCAGGTAAATAGGGAGGTAGGTTTCACAAACACAGAATATATAGACAAAGATACAATTGCAAGATAATGTTATCTTGCAAAGATAATGATCGTTATCTTGCAATGGTGTCTTTGTCAATGCATGCCGTGTTTTTGAAACCTATCTCTCCACTCACCTGATGAAGGAGTAGTGCTTCCACGTAAACCTTCTGGACGTTAACCTGGTGTTGTGAGACTACTTAGTTAATTGATGCACAGACACAAAAACCTACTGGCAAAGTGCAAATTAGAAGCATCTGTCATAAAATGTTATGACATCTGCACAAATCCACATTGTCAGTAGTCCATGGTGTTATAGAATTCTGCATTGTAATGATCTTTTGGAAGAAAAGTTTTCTCCTCATCTCTCTTAAAAGAGAGATCATAAAGTTTTGATATAATGTTGCTTTACAATCCCTCCTAGAGACTGATAACAGTTAGAAAGATGATTAAGGTTCACTCATTGTTGGGCTTAAGGGCTTATCTTATGAAGAAAGATTGAAGAATTAGGGCCTATACCCATTGGAGTCTCGAAGAATGAGAGATGATCCTGAGGGGATTTGATGAGGGAGAGGGGCCTTGATGGAGGAGACACCAGGAGGGTGTTTCTACTGTGGGGAAGACTCGAACTAAGTGACACAACTTGAAAGAGAGAAAAACATTTTCTCTCCAAGGGTCATTGGTATTCTATTCCCCACAAAGCGTTGGAGGCTGGGTCATTGAATTTATTCAAGGCAGCCAGCATAATGTAGGAATCCATGCACCTCAGACACACTCTTCTGTTTGGAAAAAGATAAAGAAATCTGAAAACGTATTCCAGTCGAGCTTCTTCCCTGCTGCCATCAGACTTTTGAATGCACCTATCACGTGTTAACCTGATCTTTCTCTTTACCCTATCTGTAACTGCAACACTATATTCTGCACCCTGTTCTCCTCCCCTATGTACTCTCTGAACAATGTGTTTTGTCTGTGACAGCTTGCGAAAAGCAATACTTTTCACTGTATTCCAATATATCTGACAATAATTCAATTCAGTTTGTTTTGACAGAGTCCCGTTTCCCTCCCATTGCTTGTCTGTTTGCCTTATTTTTTGTCCTCTTAATCCACTTCCTTGTTCCTTTTCCTGTCATCATAACGGTCACCTTTTCGCCTGATGTCCTTACACATTGCTCCCTTGTCTTCATCTGACTACCCTGCCCAGCCTCACCTTGCAACCCACCCTTGTTAAAATTTGGACCTTGCTCCATGAGTCCCATAGCACAGTGCTGCCCTGACACGCACTTGCAGGGTGATGCAAGAGGGAAGGAGATTCCTGGAATCCCTAGCCCCAGGTGTAGTACTGATCTTAGACAGTGGATGGCAGTAGAAGGGTTGATGAGGTCCAGCTCGGCTTGGAGATGGAAGCAGGAACTGGTCTGCTGTGGCAGAACGGTGAGTGGTGCAGCGGCAGAAAATTGTTGTTGCATTTATCTCGAAGCCTCCAGACCGACCCAAATTCCTGCTGGCGTGATGCAGGATTGGAAGATCTGACAGGATGCCAGAGGGCAACTGTTTTAATGAGCATTCATGAATGCAAATAGTATTTGCACTATCCAGCTAGGGACAGCCCACACGCCATTGGGAGAATTGCAACATGGTTGTATGCTGGTGGGTTTCTGACATTTTAGCTCCTGCTAGATTCTCCACTGCCACCAAACCTGCTGTGGGCGGGATGGGAAAATTCCACCATTAGAGAGGTATTTTGAGCCCGCACTTTCCGTCTCTGGGAACGGCAATACTCAAAATTCAGAGAGTGCGATTTGCGGAGGCAAGTTTCCAAGTTCCAATCTGCCCGGCTCCTCGCTGGTGGAATGGTATGAAACGTGCTGTGGGACCACGGAAAGTTCATTTGAAAATGTCATTAGCGAGCACTCTTACCGGAACTTCCCCTCCACCGGATATTTGCCAATGTGGTGTCACGCTGGTGCCATTTACAACAGCTCTACATAAGTGTGAACCTCTGAGGGGAGGTTCCAGAGGTCAGCGTTGCTCAGGAGGTACCGGAGAGGACTCAGCGAACACCACTAACTTCAACTGAGGGTTGGAGGTGGAGGCTCCCAGAATCACTTGGTTATAAACACCTTAGCAACCAGCTTACCGCATGCTTTTCCACCTTTCACAATTAAAAGTTTTGGCTGGGATTTTACAGCAGTTCACACCAACAGAATTGTTCAGTTACAATGAACTCTGTTTTGGCTGAGCACCAAATTCTCCGTCCTTGCTTGCAGCGGCTGTGGGGCATGAATGGCCAGAAAATCTGGGCATGGAGCAGGTAATATCAAAATGCTTAACTTGTAGCAGTCTGTGGGACAGGATTTCAAGTTCAGCTCGCATGAGTTCTTAAGATTCCAACTCTCTTGCAAATAAGAGTTTAATTTATTAGCTCCTTTCTCATTTAGCATGGTTCTTTTTACAGCTTTTCCATTTCCTTGGTCGGAAAATTGTCTATTTGGCTTAGTCTGGTTACTTTTATCAAAGACAACATTGCTGACTTTTACTCTCCCCACCCTCCTCAAGCACCTTCTCTTCCTTCGAGCTCCTCATCTTTCTTCCTCCCACTTATTCTTCTTTCTAAATCTCCTCTAACCCACACAGCGCTTCTTACTGGAATATCTGCTGTCCTTTTTACTCCCTCAGCTTCTGCACTGCGTGACTTCTCATTCCTCATGAATTCAATTCCTATTACAAATTTCCTCTGTCCCACTCTCTTGACTTCAGTTTGAATATTCTTCACCTCACCAAGTTTCCCACTTCCTTCCAATCCTAACTTCACACTTCCTGGGGACGGTGAAACAAATTCTCCGAGCCACATACAGCTATATTTTCAAACTTTTCATTCGTAACCTTTGGTCGACCATTTGCCATGCTATTTGTACAGCTGTCAAACTGCTCAATCCTTCCATCACTTCCTTCTTTCAATACACTCATCTAGAATACATTCCTTATCCTCTCCCACCCTGCTGGGTCATTTGGATGTGATTCCATCTCTGTTCTCTCAGGTTAACCTTAAATGCAGACATGAGTGTATTTGGTGCATTTCACCGTCAAACCTCGGTGACCCATATTAAGCATTAATGGGCCTCACTTCCCTCTGCCAAAGCTGTTTATCTCTCTGGAATCGTTCTCGTGAGTAAAGTTAACCTCTGGTTTCATTTTTTCATTTCTCCATTGAAATCATGCCATTAAGCCTCCGACTCCTTGATATCTTGGCCCTCATCTCCAACAAATTTGACCACCCCACAGATGTTTTTGTTGCTCAGTGATGACTATTCACTCAGCTACCTCCGTTGTGTTTCTCCTTATTCACCAACTCGAACCTCTCCCAAGTCCTGAACCTGCAGCTTTTCTCCGTTTACTCTCCTGTCTTGCCTTGTGCACTCACCAAGTTGCTCCCCCTTAGTTCAACAAGGGATAATAGTAGGTATTGAGGGCGCCATGCCCAGATAGCTCAAACACAAAGAGAACTGGCAAACGTTTAAAAAGACAAAGATGTGTAGCCAGGATGGCACACTCAGGAGGTCTCCCTACTCTGAGTACTCTTTCTCAATGAGCATCAAGCATGTTGAGAAAAGTAGAGGCCTTCAGAACGCTTATAGCCATTCATTGCCTTTGTTGCATTTGACGCATCACAGAATTCATTGAGACTTATGCCGGAATGTTACTGCCTTGCCTGCCTGAGGTTTGTGAGATCCCACCTGAGGCCAACGGAGGATGCCAGTCTGCGAGCCTCTCGAGGTGGGCATGCTGGTAAGATGCCAGCATTGGCTCCCCTCTGGTGCAACGATAATCCAGACTAAACTAACTTCAGGTTTTAGAACATTTCTGATGTTACTTGCTAACTGTAACATATTTAGTAGTGGCCGTCTACCATACGTTAATGATGATTTTAAGATTTTATTTCTTCCTTGTATTATTCCTCCCTCCCCACCACTCTCTCCTCCTGCATGCTGCCATTTATGTTTGTGTCCGTTGGCTCATGGAAAGATTGACCGTGACATAAGTGAGTGACAGGTCAGATTCATCGTTTAGTTGCAGTGAGACAGTCAGTCGGCTCTGCGTGTGCAGCAAGATACGCTTCTACATATCGCAGCCGTGCTGATGAGTTCATCACAAAGCCCCAAAGAAACATGCTACTGATTGATAATGGAGAAACATCATTAGTCCTACCGTTGCAACCCATGAGAGCGAAGATAGCAACATCTCATTACTCGCCATGTCATACATTTTTAGAAACTCAGTGACATTTTCAGCACGAGACAGATAACATTTGAAGACGTTGGAGCAAGATGCAGTTTTTAATTTGCCACGGTGCCTTCACTGCACTGCAGACAGCTGGAACGATTGGATGAATTCATGTTGCAGTACACCGTAATAAGTTAATTTGCCTGGTTCTTGTTCCAAACGGAAATATTTTTTATGTCCCTCCTTAAACCGATCAGGATTGCCGAATCCAAGAAATGTTCATTTTCTTTTTAAGTTTTCTTACATTAAGATCCTTTTAACATTTTAATATACAGGGATAAATCCCTATCAGCATTTAACTGAGAAATAAACTGCTGGCCACACTGAATTTTCCTGTCCTTGGGACTGCAAGTGGTTTATGTGATGCATATAACAGTTACGTTAATAAATGGTAGCCTCCAGGGAAGGCTGAATTTGCTGCCTATACCTATATGGAATAAATCTAAAATAATAAATATGCCATTACAAGCAAAGGGAACAATTCTCCACTTCAGTTCTTTCTTCCAAATTTGAATATTTGCAAGACCACATATTTCATTGAGATTCAACCAATGCAGGTCCTTTCTAGACTTCCTTAACTATGAGTTAAGTAGCTTTTAGAACCTTAGGCTGCACCTGGAATATAGTGTTCAATTTTGGTCATCACTACACTATCAGAAGAATGTGGAGACTTTGGAGAAGGTACAGAAAAGATTTACCAGGATGTTGTCTGGTATGAAGGGCATTAGCTACGAGGAGAGATTGGAGAATCTTGGCTTGTTCTCACTAGAATGCCAGAGGTTGAGGGGTGATCTGATACAAGTCTACAAGATTGAGGGGCATGGACAGAGTGGATAATCAGAAGCTTTTTTTCCCCAAGTGCAAGAGTCAATTATTAGGGGGCATATGTTTAAGATGGATGGACCAAGGTTCAAAGGAGATGTCGGAGGCAGGTTTTTTAACACAAAGAATGGTGGGTGTCTGGAACTCTCTGCCAGGTAAGATAGTGAGAGCAGATATGATAATGACTTTTAAGGAGCATCTTGACAAATACATAAATAGGGTGGGAATAGAGGGATGTGGTCTCCGGAAGGGTAGGGGGTTTTATTAAGTCGTGCAAATAGTCGGTGCAGGCTTGGCGGGCCGAAGGGCCTGTTCCTGTGCTGTAATTTTCTTTGCTCTTTGTCCTTCGAGTCAATTGATCTGTTACATGCAGAAAAATGCACTAAAAATGCTGTAGCAGCCTTTGATGATCAGAGTCAGTATAGATGACATGATAGAAACAGGTATATTACCTGTAGTGAGTGGCTGTTGACGTGCATTTTATAAACGTGTTCACCAGTCATTGAAAACCGGAGACCTGCTAGTTGGGCTTCCAACTTTTTACTCATCCAGAATGGATTACTCAATGAAAGGGTAATTAGATTTCCAATAATAAGATACAGCATCCAAATATTTAATCCAGATTCCATAATCTACTGTATCTAAAATATACTGGCCTATAGGGGTATATTGTAATTATATTAATTTACTGTCAGGTTGATGTGAACACGAAGTCATTTTTATCAAGCAAATATACAGATATTTCACTGCTGACTTTGTGCCAGATAAATGGGAGCAACACTTAATAGTGGCATGACATCTAAACGGTTTCCTTGGTAACAGTATAAATGCCTTTGCTATGAGGTGCGAGAACATTTTTAGAAGTCAAATTAGAGGGATGGAGCTGGGGGGCATGACATCTTCTGTAAATGTTTGTATTTTTTTAAAATTGGTTACAAATCTGTGTCTGGATGTTTGCATCCAGTTGCATCAAATTGGTGATGGTGTGGGGAGTCACCTGTGGTTATTCAGACGCAGAGACCATTTTTCCTGCTGTTGAAAGCTAGCTTGTAGCTCTGTTAAAAATAAAGCTGCCCAGTGCTTTCACAGCTGAAGTAACAGCGCTGTACTAAATCATTTATTGCAAATCGCATTAACATTGATCCCTCTCTTAGCAACGGATTAGCACTGACCACACTTGAATGTACTTTACCGTAGCTAGCTTTTAATTTCAATAGCATAACAATGCCGTGTAGAATTTTTTGCAGGCTCAAAACAGGCTTTGGCACAGTGGGTGAAGAAAAACCGTCCGACTAAAGCCCCGCAACCCCTGCCTCTGCTCCTCCCACACCGATCACCCCCACCCTCCACATAGAAGCAGAAGTAGGCCATTCTGCCCTTCAGACTTGCTCTGCTATGCGTTTTGATTATGGCCGATCATCAAATCAAGAGCCTAACAGGAAATAGTTTGAGGTGAGGTGAATTCAGATTGTAATGGGCATAGATGACTGACCTAAAACCAGTGATAGAACCATGTAATGTGGAGGGAGGCTATTCGGCCCATTGAGTCTGCATCAACCACAATCCTACCCAGGCCCTATTCCCACCTGGTTAGTCCCCCCAAACATTAAAGGGCAATTCAGCAAGACCAGTCCACCTAACTTGCACATCTTTAGAGTGTGGGAGAAAACTGGAGCATCTGGAGGAAACCCACACAGACAGAGGGAGAATGATAGTTTCCGAAACCAGGAAAACCTCAGCCACATTGATACTGAACTTCACTCTTTTGGAAGTGGCCGTGAATGCAGTATAAGTGAAACACTTCACTCATGGGATTGGGACACGTGGGCGCTATATTAGCGGCCATTCACTCCACGGTCTCCCTGCAGCCATATCAGAAAATTTGGTGTGTAGCCAAATCTCTGTTTGCTACAACATAATGGGAAAATCCCATTAGCATGAATGGCTGTAACGTTCTGGTTATGTAGTCTTCTGGATTCATAATTGGAATCATTTTGGAGCAAAGTGGAAGTAGATTTGCGTGGAAAGGAACTCTGGACAAGCAGAATATTGGACTCCATTGCACTGATGGCGTTCTCTTTGAACACAAAGATACTGATAGTGAGACTCACTCTTTGATTCTAGAGATCAAAATGCCACATCACCTGAAAAAATCAGGCTGAACTCTGTGTGACCCAGTTGAAAAATCTAAAATGCCTCACTTGTATGTTTAGATCCCATGCTTTGTCCACAGTTTAGAGCTGCAGTGTTATAGGGATGGATTTCAAATGGCACAGTAACAATGAAGATCTTAAATATCACAGTTTAAAGCTGTGTGAAGAACTGAAATGTAAAGTTAACTTAAATTCACATGGGGGTATAAAATTGTAACATCAATGAGTTTGTAGTTTATCTTGTCTGAACATACACAAATTATGGTTATGGCTTTTAGTTCTTAAGGAATCTTCAAGGTTTACAGCATAGAAACAGGCCCCTTGGCCCAACTTGTTCATACCACCCTTTTAGTCCAATTCTCTCTTTTCTGCTGACATCCTACATGTCCTGGCAAGTCTTTCTTACAATGCCGGGTTTATAGCCATATAAAACTGAAGAATATGGAAACAACATGGTGGTTGTTCTGACTAATTTATAAAGTGCGTGATTAACGAGATGGGATTGGCAGTTATCTGAAGCTTGTATTGCCAAAGACCAGCTGGACTGTTACTATGGTGACAACATTGGCTGTTTCACCTGAGAAGTGTGATTCTGTTTTTTGGCTAAGATCAAATGTCAGATCAAGCCTGAAGTCAGTTGTAGTGTCTTTTATTGTCAGCTTGGGTTCTATATATTTCTCTGTTGTAGGGACCATAAATTGGATTTGATTTGAGTTGGATTTTGAAGCAAGCAAGGAGATGAATTAAGGACTTGCCCCATCTGCGCATTGACTTTGTAACTTCAAGATTGGACTAAGAATCCCAAAACAAATGGGCTTCTCGGCCTTTTGGCTAAAATGTATAGGATCAAGCCCGAGTTCAGGTGTAATGCTTGCTCTTGTCACCTTGGATCTAGTATCTCTCGCTTGTGGGGACTGTGAATTGGATTCAGTTTGAATGGATTTTTGGAGCAAGCAAGGTGTTGCCCACTCTGTACTTTGGCTTTGTAGGAAGGAATACGTTTTGTAAATAATTGGTTCTGATGTTGAAGAAGTTGTGTTTCTGTAATGGAAAAACTTTTATCCAAAGTTGCTTTTATTGACAGAAAGTAGAATATTCAGTGTCTATGTCTTGAAGGTATGATGATGTGACAGATTTGTGACAGGCGGCACGGTAGTTAGCACTGCTGCTTCACAGCTGCAGGAATCAGCGTTCGATTCCCGGCTCGGGTCGCTGTCTGTGTTTGTACATTCTCCTTATGTCTACATGGGTTTCCTCCGGGTGCTCCAGTTTCCTCCCACAGTCCAAAGATGTGCGAGTTAGGTTGATTGGCCATGCTAAAATTGCCCCTTAGTGTCCTGGCATGTTAGGTAAGAGGATTTAGTGAGTAAGTGTGTAGGGATAAGGGGATAGGACCTGGGTGGGGATTGTGGTCGGTGAAGACTCAATGGGCCGAAGGGTTTGTTTCTGCACTGTAGGGTTCTATGATTCTATGATGAAACATTACTTCACAGTTCTTTGGCTTCTAAACTCTACCTTTCAACCCATCTAATTTGGTTTGTAATAATGCTACTAAGTGCAGTGAAGGAGGGGACTTGTTACATTTGGCAATATAACTTACTTTTGTGGTGTTCTTTATAAACCTACCACGCCCTCCTTAGCTTTCAGTTTAGCAAATTCAGTTGCAATGCAGGGTTCCTTTCTTAAAAAAAAGTAGATAATTTGAAACCATTCATTGAATACGTATAGCAGAATTCCTGGTAGCTTCCTTGCACCATTCTAGATATTGGATGGGATTTTATGGCCTCGCTCGTCCTGAACTCATGAAATCCTATGTGAGGTCAACAAATCTTTTCATTGTCCGTCCTTCATCCACTCTAATTCCCGTGGCGAGCAGAGTGGTAAAATTTGACTCTATCACAGTGTGTGTTTTCAATTTCATTGGCAGCAGTTCGTAGAAGCATTGAATCTTACAGTGCAGAGGGAGGCCATTCAGCCCTTTTGAGTTTGCACCGACCACAGTCCCACCAAGCCTTATGCCTGTAACCCCATGCATTTGCCTTAGTTACTTCCCCCAGGTAACTTAGCATGGCTAATCTGCCTAACCCACACATTTTTGCATTGTGGGAGGGGCAATGTAGACATAAAATCCTTACACTGGAGAAGGAGCTGTTTGGCCCACCTAGTCTGCGTCGACCACAATCCAGGCCCAGGTGTAAGGACAATTTAGCATGGACAATTCATCTAATCCACACATCTTTGAACTGTGCGAGGAAACTGGAGCACCTGAAGGAAACCCACGCAGACATGGGGAAAGTGTGCAAAACTCCATGCAGAGACTGACCTCAGCAAGGAATTGAACCCAGGTCCCTGATGCTGTGAGTCAGCAGTGCGAACCACCTTGCTGCCCTTTTTTAAAAAACATCATGCGCAGATTGACTTGTAGTTTTATATATTATAAAGAAATACTCCACTTGTTCAGTTCATCGCAGGAATGTTCCTCATGGAATTATTTAAGGGATTTGTTTCCTCCTTTAGCATTACTGAACAATGCTTTTTTTAGCAACTTAATTGCAGATGATTACATTTGCACTCCAGATTGTAATCTGCAGATTGTGTTTGAAAGCACTGAATGATGCGATTAGAAACTCGGGACTGAAACTTGCTACAATTGGCCAGTGTGATCAAACATCTTTATTATCACTTTAAAGCAGCAATAATATTGCAGTAAGATTAAAAATGGTACGTGAATTCATCCATAAATGCCACCTTTGTACTCAGTTCCTTTGAGCTATAATTGACCTTTCTAAAACACAATCTTTTGAAATAAAAAAGGCAGGCATGCTTAATTCCAAATAAGTAAATAAAAACGGCTGGAAAGCCATTCCCAATTGGGCCCCTTCTCTTCTGCTGTCAGCAGCAGAACTTTTTGAAAGCTGCATTGTGTTTTAAATGGGAAAGTTGGTGTTCAGCTGGAAACAGTTACCATCGAGACCAGAAGAGGAAGGATCAGGTGCCAGTATCCTTCCTTTCATTATCAAGTCGCAGTTCCAACAACTTGCATGATTCAGGCAGAAGGCCTTTTACTCAACGTGAAAATCAAGGTTCCGTAAGGGGCCAAGAGTAGTGGTGGAAAACTGGAGCTGATTTTCATTAATTGGAGCTTGACGTCCTGACCACAGATGATGTCACCGAAAGGTAATGCATAGCTGAGAATAGGATTGGGGCCCGCTTCTGTATTCAGTCATGGCACCTGCATGATCATTGCAAATTCCACTTGACATCTCACTTACACAACGTCTTGGGTCTTTAAGCCACCCACTGCATTTACCAATACCATCTAGCACTCCATACATCTCTTGGTGGGCGACCACCGAGATGTGACCGAGCATCATAGTTGACATCAATGGATACTTGGATTAGGAAGCTAAATTATTTCTGTGGACTACCCTGTGCTGCCAACAAATCTTAAGATTTTTTCTCAAGCAACACATACGAAATGAATTCAGTTTGCATTCCTGCTTCTGGTGCACTGTTCAAGACTTAGCACCATACAGCAGTGGGCATGGGCATTATGGATTCTTAGCTGTGTAGCAATTGAGTGTTCAGTTTCTCTCCGGGCTCTTGCCTGAAGCTTTCTAAAATGCCACTGCAGCACTCCCAATGCAAGCTGATATCTCCTCATCAATCTTCATTTCACTTGACACAGTTGACCCAGGTAGCAGGATTTGCCAATTTAGTGTTGGTTAAGCCATTGGCACTATCTTTCATGACCCCAAGTTCCACTGTATAACAACTTAGAATGTGTTTGGAATTAACTGCAGGCCTGTATTGAATGCACCACAAAAGCTGCATTACTAGCAAACAAGGAGCTCGCATATCCCAGATTTGATCCATTTTGGACTTTGCTGTCACCTGCAGTGAGGTGGTTTACATCGTGGTGAATCCCCATTCTGAAATGGTATACCATCATTCCATGGCACAGGAAGCTGCCTGTCGTACTGTTCTGCTTATTAGAAGAGGCTCTAGCTTTTTATTTCATCAGTACAGCCTGGTCAAAATTCTGTTGACCACTTTAGTGATGGATGTGCTGAGCAGATTTAACAAAATGTAAATAGCAACCATGTCATTAAAACACTGGATGCGTCATTAAGTCCTGTGTGAATTAGTACCCTCAGTCTGTCGCGAGTACCTAGACTCTGTCTCACAACATAGGAATGTAATTAAAGCTCATGTAACATTTCATTAGCATTGTGCGTCTGTGCTGTAGAATATGTGTAATAGGTCTCTGTAGTGACACAGATATCTTCAGTGATGCGTAACCAAGTGCCTTATTGTAGTGAGCCAATATTCTTATCCGCTTGTGAGGTTTAACGTGGACATGAACACTGACTGCTAAAGTCCTTGAAAATTGTGACCAAATTTGGTGATAAATGGTACTTCCACTTCTTCAAACGGAATTGCAATGAATCACCTTCTACTTGGTGCCCCTCAGTATATTTCACTTGCAGTGAGTCTTTTATTCAGATTTATAGTTAACCTCGTTCCTCCTTATTCATGAAACTTATTGATCCGTGCCATTATAAATTTGCTGCATTTTGTGAAGAACTTACCTTTTTAAAATGTCCCCATTAGATTAATTTTTATTTTTAGAAATGGTTGTAGTAATTCTAACACAGTTTCTAAATCTCAACCTCGGAACTAAAGCCACACATGATTTCGGATTTTTTTTACTAGATTTCTGGTCAGGAGAAGGGGTTTGAGCCCCAGACAATTTGGATCCAAATGGGTCAGCTGGGGTTGGGAGTCAGCAGATGTGTGGGAATAGACCAGCACAGTGATTAGCATTGCTGCCTCACAGCACCAGATCCCCGGGTTCTATTTCTGGCTTGGGTCACTGCTTGTGTGGAGTTTGCACACTCACCCTATGCCTGCATGGGTTTCCTCCTGACTCCGATTTGCTCCCATAGTCCAAAGATGTGAGGATTAGATGGATGGGCCACACTAAATTGTCCATTAGTGTCAGAGCGATTAACTAGAGTAACATGGGGTTATGGAGTTTGGGCTTGGGTGGGATTGTGGTTGGTGCAAACTTGATGGGCTGAATGGCTGCCTTCTGCACTGTAGGATTCTATGAACAGTATATGAAGCAGCAAACAGGCAGCAAGTCAGGTCCCACTCCTTACCCATGCAGAACCTATCCAAATTGTCCAGATAAGTTTTAGTTTTCTCCCATTGATGCCTGGCACCTTATAAAATCTGAGGACAATTCTGATTTTTGGACACTTGAATTTGAGACACCGCGCTGTATTTTAAATCTGTTAATGGGTTTGCTATTAAATTGTATTCAAGCGAATGGGTTTTGATTGGGTTAATATCAGATCTTTGGAGCGCGATCTCACCAGCTATTCGCATCACATTCCGCTGTAGCGAGGCTGGGGAATTTAGCACCCAGCCAAATCTCAGTTCACTGCAGCGGGATGGGAAAATCCCTCTAACAGCAATGGTGGTAACATTCCGGTCTAAATCCTTTTGTTAATGGAATGACTTGTAAGATGAATTTGCGACTACCACAGTCAGTAAAATTGAAATGTTAGCGAAATTGTGAAATCTGTGACACGGGTAAAAGAAATGCATTCATCAAACATTTTGGTGTGGATCAAGATTTGGGCAGGAATCTTAAAAAAAAATTCAAAATGTTTTCTCCTCTGTCCTTTGGTTGTTGTTTTTAAGATACAGGTGGAATAACACACATATGGCACCCTCAGGACTGAATCTGTGCTAGATTTTGGAACTGGTCTGTTTTTTGGGGAAAGAAAAAGAGACCCTTAATCTAACGAACAGAAGACACAGGGAAACACAATTATGTGATTACAAAGCACTTCAGATTAATAGCCGTGTCTCTGCTGATATCAATTCACATCTTGCGCATTAGATTGACTTAACACATACCTCCCCCACCTCCCTACATCAGCGCACCCTGTTTAAAATGAGAGAAGGTCAATCAAGCTGTAATGATGTTAGAGAAATACCCTGTAGTTTAACTGAAAGCTAAACATCAGATGCATGAAGCAAATCAGTACTTGACATGTCACTGTAACAATGCAGCAACTCCCCGAAGGTTTCCAAGCTGGGTTAGGTGAGGTCAAGGCTTACTAAGCCACTTGGGACAAAACCGGACAACACTGGTTTTTTGGTAGCATTTGCCTTACTCGATCTTATTGTGGAGAGGAGAAGAAATTAACATTGTAGATTTGAGATTTACCGTCAAGTTGGCATTTTTGTTTTAGTTTATTGAGCTACTTCCACAGATCAGAACATAATAATTACATTCCACGTCTACTTGTTTGCTGCAACACATTGTGGATTTAGTCTCACGTTAAATGTATCTTGATGATTATAGTATTAATTCAATGCATCAATAATTCAATTCTATTAAAAATTAGAGAGATTAGCACATGGTTCAGAGACTGGTGCGGGAGAAGTAGGTTTTGGTTTGTGGGACATTGGCAGCAGTACTGGGGAAAGTGAGGATTATACTGTTGGGACAGCTTACATCTAAGCCATGTTGGAGCCAGTATTTTTGCAGACCATATAACTAGGGAAGTAGAGAGGGCTTTAAGCTAAAGATTAGAGGTGAGGATTCAGTGGCTTGGAAAATTAAGAAGTCTAAGTTAAAGGTAAGAGAGCAGCTTATTGAACAGTCTGAGTATCAACAGAAAGCTGCAAATCATACAAACTTTATACTACACCAAGAACTCGTATAGAAGAGCCCAAACTAGGAGGGTTCCAAGAACAGGAGGCTTTAAAAAAAAAAACAAGCATATCTGAGGGAGTGGTGGTACAGGATAATTATATTTTTAATTCATTCATGGGACTTGGGTATTGCTGGTGGCCAGCATTTACTGCCGATCCTTAGTTGCCCTTCAACTGAGGGGATTGTTGGGTCATTTCACAGAGCAGTCAAGAGTCAACCACATTGCCATGGCTGTGGAGTTGCACGTAGGCCAGAGCAGGTACTGATGGTAGATTTCATTAGTGAACGAGCTGGGTTTTTCCGACAATTGACAATGGTTTTATGATCTTCAATAGATTTTCAATTCCAGATTTTTTTTTTCATTGAACTCAAATTTCACCATCTGCCATGGTGGGATTTGAACCCGAGTCCCCAATTTTAGCTGAGCTTCTGGATTAGCATCTAGTGATAATACCATTAGGAGATCACCTCCCGGTAAGGATCGTAAGGGAACTTGACTGTGACAGTGAGACAGATCAGGGCAGGGAACGTAGAGAAAATAGACCAAATCTAGAATTGTAAACAACTGTACAAAATCAAAGCTAAATGTTCTGTATCTGAATGTATGATGCCTTTGCAACAAGATAGGGGAGTTGCTAGTACAGATTGCAACATATGATTATGATGCATTAGCCATTATGGAAAGGTGGTTGCAGAGTGACCAGGACTGGGTGCTCAACATTCCAGGGTATACCATGTTCCAAAAGAACAAGCGAAGAGTAGCGCTATTAATCAAGGAAGTTGTCAGAACAGTGCTGAGTCATGATATAAAGGCAGTGAGTAGTGATGTAGAATTGGTTTGGGTTGAAATGATGAATAGCAGGGAAAGGAAAACAAGAATGCGAGTTGCCTACAGACCCCCAAAATGTGATCTGTTAAGAAGTCAAAGCATAAATAAGGAAATGTCAAGGGCATGTTTGAAGATAACTGCAATTATCATGGGAAATTTTGATCTGCATTTTGATTGGACAAACCAAACTGGCAAGGATAATATAGAAAGAGAAGAATTTGTGGATGCATCAAGGATTGCTTTTTAGAGTAGTACATTGTGGAACTTATCTGGGAATGGATATTTTAGATTTGGTCTTGTGTAATGAAGAAGGATTAATCTGCGATCTCTTGGTTAAGGATCCCCTAGGAAGTAGTGATCACAATATGATAGAAGTTGAGATAAAGTTTGAGGGATAGATAGATCCATAGATCTATCCATAGATCCACCATAAATCCATAAACAGTGTTTTCAACTTAAGTTATTTAAGTTGTTTAACTTATTTAAGTTGAAAACACTGTTTATGGATCTATGGTGCTCACCTTCAAACTTTATAATGGTATGAGGGAGGAATTGTCTGTGAACTAGGTAAACAAGCCAAAGACAAGGGGATTCAGAAAGGGAGAAAGTTTCCTGCCTTGTGCCTATCGGCCTGTTAGTTTAACATCTATTATTGGTAAGATGCTGGAATCTGTAATCAAAGAGGAAATACCTAAGCACTGAGGAAAGCTGATTATAATCAATCCTATTCTACATGGCTTTATGAAAGGTAAATCATGTTTAACAAAATGCTCGGATTCTTCAAGGATGTGACATGGAGAGTAAATAAAGGGGAATGTATAGATGTGGTGTATTTAGATTTCAGAAAGACATTTGACAAGGCGTCACATAAGAGGTTGGTGCATAAAATAAAGAGTTGGCATGGATTGAAAACTGGCTGTCACATCGAAAACAGAGTTGGAATAAATGAGTGGAAAGGTGTAACTAGTGAAGTAATGTGGGGATCAGTTGGCCCGCAATTGTTCACTATTTAGATTAATGACCTGGAGGAAGGAACTCAATGTAAGGTTTCCAAATTAGCCATGATATGGAGATACGAGGAAGGCGTGCTGTAATGAGGATATTGTGATTCCACAGCAGGTTAGTTAGATTGGGTGAAAACCTGGCAAATAATGTTTAATGTGGGGAAATGTGAGGTCATTGGAGGAATCAAAAGCAGCACAGTGGTTAGCACTGCTGTCTCTCAGTGCCGGGGGCCCCAGGTTCAATTCAGGTCTCGGGTCACTGTCTGTGTGGAGTTTGAACATTCTCCCTATTTCTGCAAGGGTTTCCTCCAGGTGCTCTGTTTCCTCCCACAGTCCAAAGATGTGCGGGCTAGGCTGATTGGCTACAGTCAGTTGCCCTTCAGTGTCGGAGAGATTAGTAGGATTAATATGAGGGTTACAAGGATAAGGCCTGAGTGGGATTGTTGTTGATGTGGGCTTGATGAGTTGAATGGTCTCTCTCACTGTACTATAGGGATTCTATAAAATAGCCAATTCCATCACAACAGTGATTCCCTCCCCCAGCATTTATTCTTTCAATTTGTAGATTAATGCTTTCCTAATAATATAAGTCTAGATGTGTTTTGGGATGGCAAGGTGGCACAGTAATTAGCACAGCTGCCTCACAGCATCAGCACCTGGATTCAATTCCAGTCTTGGATCACTATCTGTGTGGATTCGCACATTCTGTCCATGTCCGCTTGGGGTTCCTCTGGTTTCCTCTCAAAGTCCAAAGATGTGCAGGTTAGGTAAATTGCCCATTAGTGTCTGGGAGTTTGACAGGGTAAATGCATAGTGTTGGGGCCTGGGTGTGATTGTTGTTGCAAGCTTGATGGGCCAAATGGTCTCTTCCTGCACTGTGGGGATTCTATGAAAAGGAGATTACTATCTAACTGGAGAGAAGCTGCAGGTGAGTGAAGGATTTAGGTTCTAGTGCAAGAATCACAAAGCTTCCATGGAGGTCCAACAAGAAGGCAAATAGCATTTTGGCCTTCATTGCAAAGAGTTTAAAGTTTAAAAATAAGTAGGCATTGTTTCAATTGTATAGTGTTGATGAGGTCTCATCTGGAATATTGCATACAGTTTTGTGCCCTTGCATTAAAAAAAAAAGGATATAGCAGCATTGGAGGCAGTCTAAAGGAGATTCACCAGATTAATTCCTAAGATGAGCAGGTTGTCCTCTCGAGAGATTGAATAGTCTGAGTCTGTAGTCCTTGGAGTTTAGCGGAGTGAGGGATGTGTGAATGATGCTCATGATTTAGTTGTGTGTGTGGATTACACATGGTTGAGGTGTTTGTGTGACCTTATTCAAATACAAGAGATCCTGAGAAGGGCTTGATTGGTAGATGGTGAGATGCTTTCACTCGTGAGAGTCTCGAAGAAAGGGACATAGCAACAAGGAATTTTTGTTGTACGTTTTTTTTAAAAAAGAAATGCATACTGTCCATTTTGAACAAAGGTTAATAAATATATCCAGGCAAGATCCAACTGATAAAATTACAGGAATATTAAAAGAAAAGCCAGGCAATCTGCACAGTCATAGAACATTACAGCGCAGAACAGGCCCTTCGGCCCTCGATGTTGCGCTGACCAATTAAGAAAAAGCAATGACCCTCTAACCTAAACCATTCCTTTTTCATCCACTGACCTCTTAAACGCCCCCAAACTTGGCACATCTACAACTGCAGCAGGCAGGGCATTCCATACCCTTACCACCCTCTGGGTAAAGAATCTACCTCTGACATCCGTCCTATAACTACCACCCCTTAATTTAAAGCTATGTCCCCTCGTGCTAGCTTTCTCCTGCTAGCTAGTCGGACCATCATGTCAGATAAACTAACAAAATACTCCAATTCCAAATCCAAATCCAAATCCAGCTTTGACAAAGGGTTGTCTAGATTCAACCTCAGCTCTTTCCTTACAGATGCTGGCTGAACTGAGATTTTACATATTATTTTGATTTCAGATTCCAACATCCACAGTAATTTGCTTTTATCCAATTGATTAAAGATTAATTCATTCATTCATTACTCAAATGATTGATTAGCCAACTAGCTCTAGCTTTGTAACAACAATCTGATTTTGCCCTTAGTACGCCTCAAGAACATTAAAGAAAGAACATCTCTGGTTCTTTCTGCCAAATTGTAGATGTAAATAGATTTTTTTTTTTTTGAAGCGCGACGCTAGTCAGCCTTTCCGATATCAGATCTTTCACTTGTAGCACTGAACAGGGAGAATTGGGGTGCCAAGCATGACACTCTCAACCCTACCTGCACGTGCAGCTTTTTTGGCTGCAGTCACTCTTGAAATGACGAAGCAGCTCGTTTTCCATGTGATGCAGTTTTGAGAATTTTTGAGGGCAGAAATTTTGGGTGGCACAATGAATTAGTTAACACAGCTGCCCCAAAGTGCCAGAGACCCAGGTTCGGTTCTGGCCTTGGATGACACTCTGTTGAGATTACACATTGTCCCCATTTCTTCTGGCAAGACCAAAGAATCCTGCTGGCATTGGAGAATTTTGCCCAGTGTCTCTTTTCTCTTATTCAGGATTCAGTAATTATTAATCTCCTTCCCCCATCCCTTGTGACTAAAATCCCACATGGCCATTCTTTCATATTTGAGTCTTTTATAGTGCAATCATGACATTTGACTTTCTTGCTGAAAATGCTTAATCTTGGTTTTCAGCTATCATTAAGAAGTGTGTCTGTGTGGCACAGTGATTAATACTGTTGCCTCACAGTGCTCGGGGCCCAGGTTCGATTCCAGGTTGGGTCACTGTCTGTGTGGAGTTTGCACGTTCTCCCCTTGTCTGCTTGGGTTTCCTTCAGGTGCTATAGTTTCCTTGCAGCGTCCAAAGATGTGCAGGTTATTTGGTTTAGCCGTGCTCAATTGTCCTTTCATGTCGGGGAGATTAGCAGGCTAAATATGTGGGGTTACAGGAATAGAACCTGGGTGGGATCGTTAATGGGACGAATAGCCTCCTTCTGTACTACCGGGAATCTATGAAAAGTGCTTTGGGACATCAGATGTAAAAAGTGGTGCATGAATGGTGATTACTCATTCATTTACAAATAACCACTTGGATGTGGGACTGAATTATATAAATTTGCAGTTATAAACAATGAAATCAATCACATTTCACAAAGCATGCTGTACTCATGGTATAATTTATTCCTGTTAATGCTTTATGAGAAAGGTTGAGTAGTTGAGAGTGGTGACCTGAATCTGTTGATATGATGCGTGGCTGGATTTTGTCTATAGCCCTGATTCTTCCCCTGTCTCTCCCCCTCCAGACCACTGTTTCATGACTTAGCAAGATTCTAATTCCACTTTGGTCATCACAGGAGAAGGGCAATATTTGATGGAAATATTCAAGATAAGGAGTCTGAGTAGATGGGGAGAAACTGTCCGCACGTGGGAATAAAACGTTCACGTATGAAGAAATCAGACAGGAGGACATGACTTAAAATAATAGAAGCAAAAGCGATATGAGAAAAATCTTTTTCATGCAGCAAGTAGTTAAATTTGGGATATGTGAGAATGTGGTGGAGACAGGTTCAAAAATCAAAGTGTTCAAAAGAAAGTTACAATATTATCTCAAAAGGAAGAGCATGCAGAGTTGCTTGGAGAAGGTGGCATTAAATAAATAGCTCATTCAGAGAGCTTTATTCAGACATGATGGGCCGAATGCCTCCTCCTGCTGTTACAGCATGTTTCTCTGACCCTCTGTGTGAGGAGTACAATGTAACTAAATAAGACCTGAAGGGAGAGAAAGTAGATAAAAGTCAGGACATTACAAGCAAAGCAAGTAATGAAAGCCCCACGCGAATACAACGCGGGTAGAATTTAATAAATCAAGAATGCGGATAGTCATGTCAGCACCAGAATACGCTTACATTTTTATCTTGCAGTTCATATGGTCAACAACTGTTCTGCTGTCTCCTTCAATCAAATAATTCCATCTGCCACAAATATGAAATGGAATTCATTGGAAATGTGGAATGTTAAAATTGGAGCAAAATTGCATTTGTTTAGAAGATGCCTTTCTGGAGAACCCAAAGATCTTCACATCTATCCGACAGAGATCTTATAGAGACATTCACTAAGATAATGAAGGGGCTAGACAGGGTAGAAGCAGCAAGATTATTCCACTTATAGTGGAAACAAGAACTAGGGAGCATAGTCTTAAAATACAGGGGAGTCAATTTAGAACAGAGTTGAGGAGGAACTTCTTCTCCCAGTGGGTAGTGAATCCTCTGCTCAATGAAGCAGTAGAGGCTACCTCATTAAATGTATTTAAGTCACAGATTTTTAACCAATAAGGAAATTGAGGGTTATGGAGAGTGGGCGGGTTAGTGGAACTGAACCCATTATCAGATCAGCCCTGATCTTATTGAATGACAGAGCGGGCTCAAGGGGCTACATGGCCTACTCCTGCTCCTCTTTTTTATGAACTTATGTTTTGAAGTACTTTGTTGCAATGTGGGCAAACGTAGTGGCCAGGTTACTAACACTTTGACTGGTTGATGACCATAAAACCATTGTTGATTGTCGGGAAAACCCATCGGGTTTACTAATGTCCTTTAGAAAAGTAAATCTGCCATCCTTACCTGGTCTGGCCTACATGTGACACCTGACCCACATAAATGCAGTTGACTCTCAACTGCCCTCGGGCAATTAGGAATGGGCAATAAAATGCTGGCCCAGCCAGCGACGCCCGTGTCCCATGAATGAATAAAGAAAAGATAAGAGCATGTTCAAAGGGCAAAGAATGTGCATGTTAACCTTTGTGTATTTTTCAAGGGAACACATGAGCAGATGAACTGAACAGCTCAATGTTAGAGTTCGCAACTTTTTTGGAACAACTGTAAGTTCCCTGACCACAGGGATACAATGCCTCTAGTGATGTCGTCAGCTGTGTCCGTGCGGACTGAAAGTCTTTTGGAGGCTTAGAGATCATGAGCCTTGGTATGTGGGGAACCCCTGAAATCGAGCAGGAAGTTTGGGGTGGGGAGTAAGAGCAAACAAGTTTGGGAAATAGAAAAGGGATGGGGAATAGGGATCAAGTGAAGAATGGCGCTGGGATGGGAATATCTCTCGGGGTATGGGAAACGGAGATTTGGACCATTTCCCAAAACTGACTTGGGGAAAACGGTCAAAGGCCTTGATTTTCATGAAAGCGGCCAATTCACGGCTTACAATCCATTTAAGGACAGAAGGTTGGCTCTTTGAAGCTGGAGATCCAATCAAAGGCCTTCCAGCATGAAAAGAGCAATGGGCTGCAGTAGAAGGTATGTAAAGGAGAGGATGCTTCAAAATGGCAGCACCTTCTTCCCTCCCTTCAACCCTTTAAAACTAAAAATGTATCTTACAGTCAGGTAATCACAGGGGAGAGGAACCCCTCTACAGGGTGACTTGCAGCTGGTCTTTTAGCAGGGAAGGCAACTAGTTCTACTTGAAGCCATGCTCCTATTCCTTCACCACACACCACCCCTGCCTCTCCCCACCCGACTCTATCCTAATCTGCTGCCAGGAGGCCATCTCCAGGCAGTTAAACTTGGTCCCCTCCACCTCTGGGGACCTGGAGACAGGAGAATACATCGATCCATCAGTTGACCTTAAATAGCCCATTAAGCCACGTCGGCTCCCATGGACCCTCAGCAGCAAGGTGGTGAATGGGTGCAGCATTGGAAAAAGGAGCAACCGGTGAGGAAGAGTGAAACACCCAAACCTTACTGTGACAAACAACAAGAAATTATTTTTATTTTTGCGTGACTGGAGAGTTGAGAATAAAAAACAATGATTCATAATTGAAGAGCCAAGGTGAAATGGAGCAAGTGAACTGGAGTTAGTCGTTTGATGTTTACAATGTGGAAACCAGCCCTTCAGCCCAATTTGTCCATGCCATTCTTTTTAACCACTAAGCTCGTCCTAATTGCCCGTGTTTGGCCCACGTCCCTCTACACCCATCCTACCTTTGTAACTGTCTAAATGCTTTTTAAAAGACAAAATTGTACTCACCTCTACTACTACGTCCGGCAGCTTGTGCCAGACACACTCCACCCTCTGTGTGAAAAAACTGTCCTCTCTAGACCCTTGCGTCTCTTTATTCTCACCTTTTAACGTATGCCCTCTAGTTTTCGACTCCATTATCTTTTGAGAAAAGATGTTGACTATGACCCTCGTTACTTTTATAGACTTCTATAAGATCATCCCTAAGCCGCCTCCGTTCCAAAGAAAAAAGGCCCAATCTATCCAGCCTCTCCTTATAAACTCGAACCATCAAATCTGAGTAGCATTCCAGTAAATCTGGGACTATTTGACTATTAGTTACTCCAGCATGAGTGATGATTGCCTTTATTTACAGGGAATGGGATTGTACAAAGATCTTTGTGTTTAGAAATGGGAAAACAAAAGTGAACACAGCGTAGAAGGCCAAATGGCCTCTTACAATGGTGTAATTATTATGATGCTATGGAAACTCCGCTTTATTGAGCTCAGGATTTTAGAAGTTGTGTTATGGGTTTGAACAGAAGCTGTTAACTGGTAATCAAAGAACAAAGGACAGTACAGCACAGGAATAGGCCCTTTGGCCCACCAAGTCTGCACTGATTACGTTGTCCTATCTAGGCCAACTGCCTTAACCATGTAATAGTCCAGTTACTGACATGCATCGTGCTGTTCCCATGCAGGTCCTCAAAGTCTATTACCATGTGGCTTTTATATATTATATCGTGGATGGTAGTATCCTCCAGTCCCACGTTAGCCCTTGCTCTGCCAAACACCTTTTCGTCACGTACAACAGAGGTGTTTCATGCTGCTCTGAATTTAGGGTAGTGGCTAATATGTCCATTGAAAACTGGCCCAAGTATCTCTTGTTTTGATTCATATTGGGTCTATGCTGCTTGTTCAAGTAAATGCAAATATGGGCCTGGATGGAGATCCCCAATTTGAAGTTGTGTCTTTCACACTGAACAAGCGCCGAAGGAGATTGGGAAAGCAATTATGCTGTTTAAAGCATCATTGACATTGGGGCCCTAACCACACCTTGTGTTGTGCAGAGAGATTCTTGCAATGGTTTTCGGGGTGGATATCAGCAGGTTATTGGCTTATTACTAGTTAAGAAGTGGGCTGTGTGCACATAGTAGTAATATAGCAATAATGAGTTGTTATATTACTGTCAGTTATGAGGGAAATCTGAGTGTTGTCACCTAGTTATTAGTGAACTGTAATTAGCTGCTTGCGGAATCAAAGTTTGTTCCATTTCTGGTTTCGCTTCTGCAAATGGTTCTCTTTACTTTGATTTTCCCCTCTTTGGTTCACCCCCTTTCCCCAATCTCCTGCCTTCTACCTGAGGAATAGCCCAACATAAAACTGTCTTCAAAAAAAGAGAAAGAACAAAAAAATCAGTTGCAAGTGCAAAGCAAATTTTTTGGTTTATAAAGGTGGAGCTTCCATCGATACCCATCACTTAAACGTACAAGATGAGTGGTATGTTGGCGCAGTGATTCTCAGTGCTGCCTCACAGTGCCAGGGACTTGAGTTCAATTTGAGCCTTGGGTGACTGTTTGCACGTTCTGTCTCTGTCAGCATAAGTTTCCTCTGGGTGCTCCAATTTTCTCCCACAATCCAAAAATATGCAGGTTAAGTGGATTGGCCATGCTAAATTGCCCCTTAGTATTCCAAGATATATAGAATAGGGGAATTAACATCGTAAGTATGTGGGGTTTCAGGGATAGAGCCTGGATAAGATGCTCTATTGGAGAGCAGATTAGATGAATTGGCTGTGGTAAAATTCCCCGTTAGAGTCCCAAGATATTTAGGTTACTTGGATTACCGTGCTAAATGTGTGGAGTTGTGGTAATAGGGTTGGTGAGGGGGCCTGGGTAAGTAAGATTCTCTATCAGAGAGTCAGTGCAGACTAGATAGGCTGAATGGTCTCCTTCTGCACTGTAGGGATTCTATGAATGTATGTATAAAGACCTAGATTATCAAAGTGTGGAAAAAAAACTAATGTAATTTTTTGCAGAGATTTACCCAAAAAGCACCTTCATTTTTCCAATACTGAAGTTTCAAAGCATTAGAATGAATATTTTGCTGTTTCTCACTTTGTATATATTACTATATTTTTAAACATGAGGTTTACCACATTTTGACTCACAGAAAAGAAGTACTTTTGGCTGTTTGCTTTTCAAAATGCACTGTCTCTGATATTGGTAATCTATAGTTCTTACAAAGGTCAGCATTTTTTATAGATCTAACAGGATAGTCAGCAGATATGTTCCTCTCAGATGCTCCATATGTTCACAATGAATTAAGAAATTACATGTCATAGCAAAACTAACACTTAAACAGTTTGCCACTTTAAATTTGAAGTGATATTTTTTAAGGCTGGATTTCCTTGTTTATGGATGAATAAACTGTTAATTTAATTCATGAGTCTTAGTCTCTGACAGTGAGGTATGGGATGAATTTGACAAAGTCCCTCATGGCAGGCTGGTGCAAAAGATTAAATCTCATGGGATCAGGGGTGAACTAGCTAGAGGGATTCAGAACTGGCTGGGCCATAAAAAGAACTTAGTAAGAATTTAACGACACCAATTTTAAATCCAACCGATTTATTTGATAGTAAATTTGCGAGCTAAATTTGATAGTAAATTTGCGAGTAAATTTACTATCAAATAAATCAGTTGGATTTAAAATTGGTGTTGCTAAATTCTTACTGAGTTCTTACTACCCCAGTCCAACGCCAGCATCTCTACATCTGGGCCATAAAAAAAACAGAGGGTAGCAATGGAAAGATGTTTTTCTAAATGGAGGTCTGTAACTAGTGGTGTTCTGCAGGGATCAGTGCTGAGATCTCTGTTACTTGTATATAAATGACTTGGAAGAAAATGTAGCTGGTCTGATTAGCAAGTTTGCGGATGATACTAAGGTTGGTGGAGTTGTGAATAGCGAAGAAGATTGTCAGCAGGGTATAAATAGACTTGGAAATTGGGCGGAGAAATGGCAGATGAAATTTAATCTGGACAAATGTGAGGTGATGCACTTTGGTAGGTCCAGTTCAGGTGGGAGCTATAAAATAAATTTCAGACAATCAGGAGCATAGTCACACAGATCTGGGCATGCAGGTCCATAGATCCTTAAGTGGCAGCACTTAAGGATGGAAAAGGTGAAGAAAACATATGGCATGCTTGCCTTGATCGGATGAGGATTCGAGTATAAAAGTTGGCAAATTGTGTTACGGTTGTATAAAACGTTGGTTAGATCACATTTGGAATACTGTGTCCTATTCTGGTCGCCAAACTACCTGAAAGACGTGGAGGTTTTGGCAAGATGCAGAAAATATTTACCAGCATTCAGGTATGGAGGGTATTAGCTATGAGAAGAGATTGAATAAACTGGGAATGTTTTTCCTGGAAAGACGGAGACTGAAGGGCAACCTGATGAAAGTTTATAAAATTAGAAGGGGCATTGATAGGGAGAACAGTTGGAAGCTTTTTCCCAGGGTCAAAATTACAATTACAAGGGCACAAGTTCAAGGTAAGGAGGGAAAGGTTCAGTGCAGGGTAAATTCTTTTACACAGAATGAGGTGGGAGCCTGGAATGCACTGCCAAGTGAGGTGGTTGAGGCAGATACACTTTAAGATTTACTGGATAGACATATGAACAGACAGGAAATAGACGGACACAGGCGGTTGGCCTAAATAGGACAACATGATCAGCACAGGCTTGGAGGGCTGAAGGGCCTGTTCCTGTGCCGTATTGTTCTTTGCTCTTTGGATATGTTTGCAGGGCAGGAACTTAAACGAGCCTGGTTTCAGTTGCTCTAAGAGGAAAGTGGCCATGTTCGGAGGCTAAGGATTCAAATCCCACCATGGCAGCTGACGGAATTTAGTTCTATTCACAATCTGGAATTGAGAAAGGAAAAGTTAGCCTTGCTTTTCATGCCAGAATCGACACTGCCATTTTTTTGCTGAGGTTCCCCCATTGTAAAAGATTGCGACTCGGCCATCAAGGCAAGGGAAGCTCTAGGAGTTTTCAGACAAAGATTGCATCAATGAAATTGCTGGAAGTTATCAGCTGCTGACCTGGATTGGTAGTGGTTTGCTAAAACAAAATATTGTTTGCGCAGATAAATAGAAGAAGAAAACCCTCATGTCTGCTCTGCCACTCAATAAGACCATATCTAAACTTGATGATTATCTCTACTTTTCTGCCTCATCCCCCCTGCCAAAACCCCCTGATCCATTCTGATGACAGGTCATCAAACTGAAACATCAGGTCCACTTACCCCCTCACAGATACAGCCAGAGTTGCACCATTCTGTTTTTTTTTTATTTCAAATTTCCAGCATTTTATTTGTGTATGACCGTTTGTTTTAGCGGTGTTGTTTGCGGGATTAATGTCAGCTAGGACACTGGAAGAAACTTGCCTGTTTCAACAGCTTTAACCACTCCTTTTAAGTAGTGAGTTGACCATAAGTGTTTTGTGATGTCCTGGGGTTGTGAATAGATCGATTATAAACACAAGTTGGTGATCCTTTCCTGTTCCTCTTGTTGAACAGGGCAAGGCAGAAGTGGGGAGTGCTCCTGAAGAGGATTGCGATGAGTGGTGAGAAGCAGTTTTAAAATTCCGAGCAGCAATTAATGTATTTCAGGGACCCTAAGCTATCTGGGAGTGATTATGTTTCCTTCCATTTGGTAAAGTTTCAGTCTAAATTTACTGGAAGTAAAAATGTTTATGTAATGGCTTATCTTGTTCATGTGATCGTACCAGTTGTGTGTGTGTGTGTTACATTCTTACCGGGATGTGGCTAGGCCAGCAATTTTATTGCCCATTCCTAATTGCCCTTGAAAAAGTGGTGGTGAACTGCCGCCTTGAACTGTTGCAGCCTATGCAGTATACCCCCACAGTGTTGCTAGGGAGAGTGTTGCCAGGATTTTGACTCAGTGACAATGAAGGAATGGGCATAGAAAATAGGTATAAGAATAGGCCATTCAACCCTTTTTGAGTCCGCATCAATATTCAATATGCTCATGGTTGATCGTGTACTTTCAGTATCCCTTTGTCTCCATACTCTTTTTGACCCCTTTAGCCACCAGGGCCATGCCCAGCTTCTTGAACACATCTAATGAACTGGCCCCAACAGCTTTCAATGGTAGAGGGGTTTGCAACTCTGAGTGAAGAAGTTCTTCCTCATCTCAGTCCTGAATGGCTGTCCCCTTTATTCTTAGACTAGTTTTGGGCTTCCCCAGCACTGGGGACAGTCTTCCCGTATCTGGCCATCCCTGCTCATACCCCTGGTTCCCTTAAGCCCAGGGGACTGCAGGCATTCCAGGCCTGGCGCCAACAAGGAATCAGATTGCCCAGCAGGCCTCCCCAGTGGAAGTCATGACTCCAGCCAATTAACAGTGGTTGGAAGAGTGAAATCTCTGCGATTCGGACAGTATTGGCGGAGACATGTTCTCCACTAATTTTTTGGATGGCAGGAAGGGACAGTATGCCCATTGAGGTGATTGCGTAATCTTTTGCTATATCTCTGCTTCCTGTGAGCAAATTTGGGTCCTGATTTGAAAAGGCAATTTAATTGAAGTAAAAGAGCCTTTAAATTGAATGTAATCATGTTGTCCGGTTGATTTAATTCCTGTACCTATAAAATACAAAATGAGATAACTTCTATGATGATGTTTGGTGCATTCTGTCATTACTGCAAATAGATGTCATGTCTTTTTATTATGATACAGGGAACAATAATCTGTGCACATTTTACATATGATCTGGCCTTGAGAAATTGATTTGGAATTTAAATTAGCTTTTGATGTTGCAGTATTGTGAGCATCTGGGTTTAATATCTGTCGTTTTGTTAACTTCCTATCCCCTACCTGCTTTGTAAAAGAACAATATCCTTTATCTAATTATGCACCAGGAAGCCCCACAGGACTGTGCTAATAGGTATCAGATGTTCTCAATGATGATGAAATTTGCATTATTGCAAGCAAACAACTGCTGAAATGTACTTGAGCGCAACTGTCAATAAAATATTATTGAAAAAGTAGCAAAACCCTGTAACAGTTGGAGAGCTGGCATGCAATAGATTGGCAATTATTATAATGGCTTTATTTAAAATTATATTACATTGTCATTATACAGTCTGTGCATTAGATGAAACCTTTCTTTGTCAGAGGTACTTTACAGCAGGGCTGATGATGCATGTCGAGCATTAACCATTTCATTGTGTTCAGTTTGTTGGTATTGAGATGAATTTTGAGTCTGTTAAGATGGCCTTTTGAAGAACTGATCTCTGTAGTCCCTCAGATCAGCATGCGACATAAGCAGGGATGCTGATGGATTGGGTATGAGGGTTATGACGCGGTCATTTGGTAAAATTCCTTTCTCAATACCATGGTTTTCTCATTCCTTGAGTCTGCACAGTCCTTTTAGCCCTGGATTTGCATGGTGCACAGAATTTCTACTATATTAGACTTCCTGACTCCCACCTGAGATCAGTGGAGGTGCCAACTTTGAAATGGGTACAGACCCTAAATGCATTGTAAGTTGTAACAAGGAACAGCTGCTGGGGAATTAGCTGAGAAGAAAGAGAAAGAAAAGGGTTTTCAATATGTTCTTTCACTACACCCTCCTGTTTGAGATGACGTTACTTGTTTGAGTGTAACAGTCCGCCCAGTTGAGATGCTCTGTACAAGTGAATAATAACTGGGCGGAATTTTACACGGAACATGCCATGTGTTTCATGGAGGTGGAGGTAATCCAGTACTGGCTGACGGCGGGATCTTCTGGTTCAACTGCCGCCAAAAGGGTTTTCTATTGAATGCACCCCTCACTGTTGGGAAACAGTGGTGGATGTGCATCATCAGCAGGATTGGAAAGTTCAATCGGCGTGAACAGCCAGAAAGTTCAGCCGCTGTAGGCGGTAGGAGGAAACTCTCAATCATTCCTTTCCACAGCCATATCTTTATTTATACTATTCACAGGCTTGTTGCTCTCTATCCGTCAAACTTCCTCTAGCTGTACAATCAGACACCCTTTCCTACAAGCCATTATTCGCCAGGCTAAACCGTACACTCAAGTTCCTTCCCTAAACTTCTACATAGCACAATCCCACTTAAAGGTGGGATCGTACAGCTAGAGGGAGTTTGAAGGATAGAGAGCGGCAAGCCTGTGAATAGGATAAATAAAGATGGAAAGGAATCATTGAGAGTTTCCTCCTTCCGTCTATAGTGGCTGGAACTTTTTGGCAGGACAGGATTTTCCGGTCCCACTGATGCCGCACACCCACCACAGATTTCCCAACAGTGAGGGATGTATTCAATGGAAAACCCTGCTGGCGGCAGCTGAACCAGAAGATCCTGCCGCTGGCCAATGGTGAGTTGCGTCCGCCACCATGAAACACATGGCATGTTCCATGTAAAATTCCATCCAGTATTTTAGTATCACTCACCTTGTACAGAGCATCTCAACTGGGTGGACTGTTACAGCCAAATAAGTAATGTCATCTCAAACAGGAGGGTGTTATGAAAGAAAATGTTGAAAACCCTTTTCTTTCAACCAATTCCCCAGCAGCTTCTCATTGATCCAGCTTACACTGCATTTAGGTCTATACCCATTTCAAAGCTGGCACCTTCACTGATCTCAGGTGGCAGTCAGGAAGTCTAAGGGAGTTGAAACACTCAGTGCACCATGCAAATCTGGGCCCAAAAGGACTGTATTGATGCAAGTAATGAGAAAGCCATGGTATTGAGAAAGCAATTTTACCAAATGGCCCTCTTCCAAATCCATCTAATGGATAAAAGCAGATGCTGGGAATCTGAAATCAAAGCAGAAAATGCTGGAAAATCTCAGCAAGTCTGGGAGCAAATAACGCCAACATTTCACATCTAGATGACTTTTCATCAGACCATCTATTATATCAAGGTTTTGGTCACCCCTCCAAAGCACTCACTGGAAAATCCTTGAGATATTTATCTACAGTAATGAAGCTACTGAGATGAAAGTTGCGGATATTGTTAGAATTAGATAAGAATGGATTCCCTGTTTTCTCAGTTGACTGTAATAGGACACACTTGCTAAGTTAGTGATCATAAAAAAAAACAATTGAAGTTTTCTTGAGTTTAATATAGATTGACGTTAGCTTTAATATATTTGCACAAAATAATAGACTACACTCCAATGTTCATATGCAGACACACTCAATTCACTCGTACAGGGCAATAGGTTACATTGCCCTATTGCCCTGTACAATAGGGCAAGGATAGATTAGTCAATCCAAGAATCTAGAGAAGTAAAAGGGATATGCAGTCGGTAGTTTGGTGACTTGCACTGCATTTGATGGTTTCATGTTATTCCTTTGGTAGTCCCAATGCTTCCAGTCTAAAGATGTAGCCGACTGCTGTCCTGGGGATGGCACTGTAGTACAGTGCTTAACACTGCTACTTCACAACACCAGGGACCCAGGTTCAGTTCCCAGGTTGGGTCACCGTCTGTGTGGAGTTTGCACATTTTCCCCATGCCTGCGTGGGTTTTCGGTGTTCTTGTTTCCTCCACAGTTTAAAGATGTGCAGGTTAGGTGCATTGGCCATGATAAATTCTCCCTTAGTGTATCTGAACAGGCGCCAGAGTATAGTGACTAGGGGATTTTCACAGTAACTTCATTGCAATGTGAATGTATGCCTATTTGTGACTAATAAATATGTAAACTTTAGATGGTCATGCTGGATTGAATTCCTTTATAAAGTCTCCGAACGCAGCAGAGGCATTCCTGGATGATTATGGCCAGCAAACAGGGTTCAAAGCTTGCAAGGTAATTGTATAGAGGAGGAGGAGCCCTATAGGGATCATCTTTCAGCAGTAGTTTATGCACTGACTGCATAGACAGCAGATGTTTAGGCACACAAGGGGTCACTCAGTGATTTAAACATGTCTGTGTCTAGGTTCTCACCCCTTGTAACTTCATGTTTAGGAAAAGCCTCACTTAGCCAATGTCCCACTATTCAAATGATTGGGTTTAGCTTGATGAGTTCATGACTGGGAACCCCCTATTAAATATCCTAGGTGATTGGCTTGATACCTTGCTCATTGGGGCAGGATATGTGGCTCACTCATCTTTTCCAGAGGCCATGGTCGTTGATAGCTCTTTGTAGACATGGGGTGAAGCTCTTTGGCCTACCTGTAGAGTGCTTCTCAGTGGCAAGAGGTGATGTACCATTGCCCAGCGGCAGATCCCATCACAAATAATGGGATTCTTCATTAATTCCACCCTGTGTCACAGCTAATTCGTGACAGGAGTGCACTGTCAATGGGATCAGAAGATCCTGCTGGCATGAAGAACCAGAAGATTTTGCCCAAAGTCTCGCATCTCTGGTTTGCAATTATTTTAAAATTTAGATGGGCATCATTGACTGGACCAGCATTTATTGCCTATCCCTAAATGCCCTAGATTTCAGAGAGCATTTAAGAGTCAACTGCATTGCTGTGCTGTGGGTCTGACATCAGACGTAGGCCAGATTTCTTTCCTGAAAGGATGTTAGTGAATCAGATGGGTTTTTAACGACAATCGACAATGCTTTCATTTAACTTTTTTAATTGCAGATTTCTTTTGACATTGAGTTCAAATTCCACCATCCGTCTTGTTGTGATCCAAACCACAGTCCCAAGAACATTACCTTGGTTCTCTGGATTATTGGTTCAATGGCAAATCACTAGGCTACCAAGTCTCCATATCAGAGCCTTCAGTCCTGGAAATTGGATAGCCATCTTCGTTGTGAGTTCAAGACACGTGTTTAGTTTGAATTTTAAAAAGGCTCCAGTTCAGTTCTGTTTACTAAGTGGCAAATTAATAATCACTATTTGGCATGAAGCATATTTTTGTGACCATATAAATTATTATTTATGGTGGTTGAGGAAGTAATGTTGGATAGAACAGCAGGAGATGTCCTTGCTCTTGTTTAAATATGCCAAAGGGTGGTTGATCTCCTGCACGGGATACTGATTTAAGATTGCCACAGAAGGAATGGAATACCCCACTTCCCAGGAGCGTGAATCTAAATCACCTCCCCACTCCTCCTCCAACCATCACCAGTATCATGGCAAATCTTCCTAACTTACACATCTTTAGACGCTAAAGGGCAATTTAGCACGGCTAATCCACCTAACCTGCGCCTCTTTGGAGTGTGGGAGGAAACTGGAACACGCGGAGGAAACGCATGAAGACACTGAGAATGCACAAACTCCACCCAGACAGTCACCCAAGGCTGGAATCAAGCCTGAGTCCTTGATGCTGTGAGGCAGCAGTGCTAACCATTGCGCCACTGTTGGTGCAGGGCTTTCATAGACCTGACTGATGATGGCTACGAGCTTATAGCATATTTCTCTTAACTTGCTTTAATTGTCCTTTTGAAGCTTTTCTAATTGTCTCCGAAAGCACACTCATCATGTACTTTTTAATTAAATTGCCTCCCCATTTTTCTTTTGAATCCTGCCCAGCAAATGGTATTTCTGCGGATTGTATGTCATTTCAGTGTTTGATTGCTGCTCACTGCTGACTGCGATAATTGAAGTTTATGAGTTGTTAAACAAATGTATATTATTTCTAATTAGTGTAACATGTTCAGGCTCTCCTTCAATGAATCACACTGTGCCCAAGTCCCCCTCCTTTCTCAATCAGCAACGCCACTCATCTAGTTGTTTAATGATAATGCAAGTATGGATCTTAATGGCTTCTCATCAGCTTTGAGGCAATTCTTTGTACAGTAATGTGCTGGAAACTGGTAGAACTGACTGACATAACACACATGATGCACCAAAAATGTGAGTTGATGAAAAGAATCAGCGAGCACTTGTAAGATCAGTATTAGCAGTTGAAATGCTAAAGGAATGCCATACCCTTTTTTCTTGTTCCTGAAAAGTGACTTGTATTTTTTAATAATTTATTCAAGGTACAGTGAGAGTGAATAAAAATCCCCTTCGGTATAGGAACTGCCTCTAATTTTACTTGGTAATCTCCCAAATTAGAAATGGACTGAAAGAGCTTCTGCAGCTGTCTCATGCCAGTAACTCCTTCATATTTTCCGCACTCCTGGTGGCAGTTCCAGTCAGAAGCCTGGCGCAGTCACGCTTTGTCAAGAAGCAAGCTGATAATGAAAGGGTGTACATTGCATATAATCAGTCAGAGAATGGACACAAAAGCTGAGCTGTCGCTCAACTCTTTCCTCCCTAATTTTCTCTCTATTTCTGGTCATTCACTGTAGCTGAGGAGCACATATCAGCTGTTGTATTGGTTGAGATGGCCACAAGGAGGTTAATAGTGATCCTTCCCTTTTTCATAATGTCACACACTCATGTTCCAACACACACAGTGCTGCAACAGTTCTCAAATCGCCAATCTTTTAAAGATCAGGTTGGAATTGAATATTTCTAATATCGGCATGTTCTGTATAATAATATTATCAAATTCCTCATCTGGGCTTAGTAACATCATTAGGTTAATTCTGAAGTGATGGGCTGAAAATCACAATTAGTTTGTCCCAGTGGCCAGCTAATTGGCACTAGCTTGCTACTTGCTTCTGTCACGAGGTTAACTGTTTCCATTGCCCAATATTATAATATGCCATTGGGTACACTAAGAGCTTATGTTATGAAATTCATACCAAAGTGTTTCTGAAAAGCCACAACACCAATAATATATATTTATTTAGCAGCCTTTATGGACGATAACACGAATATTGCTAAAGAAAATACATTTTTACCAAAGCTTTTGGTCTTGCATTGATCAGGACAGTTTGGCAAGATTGGAATGCACCTGGTAGCCTATCCAGCAGGTCATTTTCAAAGGTTACTCTTCCAAACACCCCCCCACCCCAGCCTACCAGAGAAACGGTGAGGGTGGTAAGATTCCGCCCTAAATGTCTGACAAAGCTTTCATGTTAGCTGGAGTAACCATCTTATAATGCTGTTAAAGCAGTGGGATTTGGAAGTTTTAGCTGTGCTTTTACTTAATGGGCAGCATGGTGACAGAATGGTTATCGCTGCTGCCTCACAGCGCTCAGTACCCGGGTTCAGTTCCTTGCTTGGGCCCACTGTCTGTGTGTGGAGTCTGCATGTTCTCCCCATGCCTGCATGGGTTTCCTCCAGGCGTTCCAGTTTCCTGCACAGTCTGAAAGACGTGCTGGTTAGGTGCATTGGCCAATTCTCCCTCAGTATACAGAAACAGGAGGGTGGTGACTAGGGGAATTTTACAGCAACTTCATTGCAGTGGTAATGTAAGCCTACTTGTGACACTAATAATAAATAATTGCCCCAGGATGTGATTATAACATGCCATTGGATACGTTGTAAGACGTTATGTTATGAAATTCACACCAAAGTGTTTCCGAGAAGCCACCAACACCAATAGCTTGTACTTACTTAGCAGCTTTTATGGATGATAACACAAATATTGCTGAAGAATATACATTTTTACCAAAACTTTTGGTCTTGCACTCATCAGGACAGTTTGTAAGAATACTAATGCAAGGGAAACAACAAATTTACACTGAGAAGAGAATGCTGATTGGTTGACAAGTGGACTCTGATACAGGCGTTACTGTGGAGAGTGCATCAGTTAATGGTGACTGACTGTTAACTGCTGAGTGTTGTTTGAAATTTAAACTAGGCAGCATGACTCTGGTCAAGGCATTGTCCTGAAGAATGAACCAGCAAATGGCAATTGCTTATTTTGCTTAACTGAAACAGGCACAATGTGTGTACAAATTCTTTTTGTCGGCAAAGGGCAAGATCGTGAATATTAATTAATATGTAGTTTACGCTATATACAAATGAGCCACATGTTGTGAGCCTGATTGACAATCTTAAATTAGTTCTCGTTATAATTCTTTACTCACCGAGGATTATTAAGCAAATGTTGAACATGATGATTTGAGTTTTGCAAGCATGGCTGGTTGGTTGCGGTCTGTAACTTGCCATTGTGGACAGTGGAAGGGACTTGCTGTATGATGTGATCGACCAGTCTTTGAGGTGTATGGCCCACATCCCATGCATCACAGTGGCATTGTCCAGGGTTCCAGCGTTTAGGGTCCACTCTGAAGAAGGCACACAGTCGGCCATTCAGCCCATTCAATTAGATATGGTTGATCATCTACCTTAACACCATTTTCCTGTGCTATCCCCATAATCCTGTCATGTCATTAGTATCCAGAAATCAGTCAATTTCTATCTTGCAAATGCTTAATTCACTGAGGCAAAGAATTCCAAATTCTTCATCCCCTCAGTGAAGAAATTCATCCTTATCTCAGTCTTAACTGGCCTGTCCTTTATTCTGAGACTGTCTTTTGTTTCTAACTCACCAGCCAAGGGAAACCCCCTTCTTGCATCTACCTTGTCGAACCCTGCAAGAATTCTTTAAGTTTCAATTTTCATTCTTTGAATCTTTACAGGAACCCTTTTCAAAATGGAAGTTACGACCCGCAAATGTGTCATGGGACATTAAAAACGGTTCATCAAATAAATTCTCACTGCCTTATAATCCTGTTCAAAAATTGCAGGATGTTCTGTGATCCTGTTCAAATAAAATTATAGAATGTTCTATTTGTCACATTCTGTAGAAGTTGGTAAGACAATGAGGATCAGTCAGACAATGACATAGCCAGCATGAGGACTTCTGATGTGGAGGAAAAAACTTAGTATTACCTCGTAATTCAGGTTATGGCATTGTAGCACTGCTGCCTCTCAGTGCCAGGGACTGGGGTTTGATTCCCGGCTCTCTCTTTCACTGCCTGTGCGGAGTCTGCACGTTCTCTCCGTGTCAGCGTGGGTTTTCTTCAGTTTCCTCCCTCAGTCCAAAAAAGGTTTATGCTGGTTAGATGCATTAGCCATGCTAAATTTTCCCTCGGTGCGCCTAAACAGGTGCTGGAGTGTGACGACTAGGGGATTTTCGCAGTAACTTCATTGCAATGTTAATGTAAGCCTACTTGTGATATTAATAAATTCAAAATTTCTGAAAGGAAAGGTAAGAATTCTGAGAGGGGTGTATTTTTAAATGTACCGTAAATCCTGTTCAGATTGCAACTTTAGCAGCAGTACTGCAGCTTTCCTGGTCAGTAGACTCTGCCCAAGGCTTGAATTTACCACTGTGAAGGCAGACTATAACTTCCGTATTTGACAAGTATCATCATTATCACACATTCCAACTCCTTACTATTCCCCTGTGCGCATAGAAATATTTTGCTGCTGATTCAATTTCAAAATGAGATGAGATCCGAGAAACAGGAAAGCCATTGAGACTTTTTTAAAATTATGGATGAAACAAAGATATGTGGAGGGACAGGTAGTGTCGAGGAAGTGGGGCGGCTGCAGAATGTCTTGGACAAGTTAGGAAAGTGTGTAAAGAAGTGACAAATGGAATATAATGTGGAAAAGTGAGAGGTTGTTATGCGCTTTGTGGGGAAGAATAGAGGCAAAGAGTACTTTCTGAATGGGGGAAAAAAAGACCTTGGAAATCTGAACATAAAGGGAGTTGGGAGTCCAGGTTCAGGGCTCTCTTAAGGTTACCATGCAGGTTCACCTGGTATTTAGAAAGCCAAATTCAATGTTAGTGTTTATTTCTAGAGGGCTAGAACACAAGGGCAGGGATATACTTCTGATGCTGTACAATGTCCTGGTCAGACCCTGATTTGAAATACTGTGAGCAGTTTTGAGACCCATACTTAAGGAAGGGTGTGCTGGTCTTGGAAGGGATCCAGAGGAGGTTCACAAGAAGGATCCTAGGAATGAAGGGTTTGTTATACGAGAAGTGATGGAACGTCTAGGTCTATATTCAATGGAGTTTAGAAGGATGAAGGAGGGATCTAATTGAAACTTACAGTATACTGACAGACCTAGATAGCATTGGTGTGGAGAGGATGTTTCTGCTACTGGGATGGACTAGAACTCAAGGGAACGACCTCAAGAGTGAAGGGACGTTCCTTTAATACTGGGATAAGAGGAATTTCTTCAGCTAGAGGGTGGTGAATCTGTGGAACTCATTGCCACAGAGGGCTGTAGAGGCCAGGTCTTTAAGACAGACAGGTTCTTGATCAATAAGGGATCTCAGGTTACGGGGAGAAGGCAGGAGAATGGGGATGAGAATCATATCAGCCACGATTGAATGGTGGAGCAGACTCAATAGGCCAAATGACCTGGTTCTGTTCCTATATCTTAAAAGTAGCATGTTGATCTGGTGAGATCTGCATTCCAAAGGTGCATCACAAAGCAAGAAGCCTGTCACAAATAAATGGCAGTGATTTTCTGTGGAAAATGGATGCACAATAAATGTGTATTGTCTGATGTCTGAAAGGAGAGTTTGCAAAATACTGACACCAATTTCCTTTGTGCTGGGATGTGGAATGATAGAATCTGTACGATGTAAGAGGAAGCCATTCAGCCCATTGAATCTGCGCTGACAACATGATGCATCTTACTCTGGCCTATCCTCTGCCTGTAACCCACATATTTACCCCGTTTATTCACCTAGCTAACACATCTACTGATGACCATGAAATCATTTGACAATTGTCAGAAAAACCCATTTGGTTCATTACTGACCTTTTAGGGAAGAAAATCTATCGTCCTCTGCTAGTTTTTCCTACATGTGACTCCAGAACCACAACAATGTGGTTGACTCTTAACTGCACTCCAAAGGCAACTAAGGATGGGTGATAAATGCTGGCCAGCCAGTGATGCTTTTGTCCCATGACTGATTAAAAAAAATCTTGGGACACTAAGACGAAATTTAGCATGGCCACTCCACCTAAACCAGCACGTCTTTGAATTCCGGAGCATCTGGAGGAAAGCCACGCAGACACTGGGCCAGAATTGGAAATTGGATCTGAAACAGCCCTCCTGACATTTAATGCATTGTTAGTACAAAGTGGAAAGATTGTATTTCATTACACATCCCACATAACATACGTCGCAAGGGATGGTCATTTGGTAAAAGTGGGTCACTGGGGGGAAAAAAGTTTGTAAAACACTTGTAAAGAATACAGTCTCAATTACCTTAACCTTTCCTCACAAGACAATCCTGAGGATTAATCTAGTGAACATCTGTTACATTCGCTCAATGGCAAATATATTGATCCTTAGGTAAGGAGACCAAAGCTGCGAATAATATTCAAGCTGAGAGATCACTAAGGCTGTATACAATTTAGCAAGAAATAAGAACATGCGATATAGAAGCAGGGTTAAACAATTCTGTTTTGAGTCCGTTTCACCATTCAATGAGTTTGTTGCTGATCTACTTCAAGACCATTTTCCTACACTATAAAAATATAGTGTAAAAATCTATCGATCTCAGCCTTGAACATACTCAACTCCCATTGCACTGAAGGCCAACATACCATTTGCCTTCCTAATTGTTTGCTGTACCTGCATGCTAGTTTTTACTGACTCATTGGTAAGGATATCTAGTTTTCTTTGGACATCAACACTTCCTAATCTCTCCTCATTTAAGAAATATTCTGCCGTTCTGTTTTTCCTACCAGAGTGAATAACTTCATACTTAATCACCTTGTATTTGATCTGACATGTTCCTGTCCCTTCACTTAGCCTGTCCAAGTCCCTTTGAAGCCTCTTTACAAGCTCCTCACAATTTGCATTCCCAACTAGTTCTGTATCAATTTAGCAAATTTGGAAATATTTGACATAGATTGATATAATTGTAGACAGTTGTAGTCCCAATAGTGGTCCTTGTGGTACCCTAATATTAACAGCTTGCCATCCTAAGAATCTATTTATTCTTATCCTGTTTTTTGTCTGATAACCGATTCTCAATCTACGTTATCCCCAATCCCATCTGATCTAATTTTGTTTACTAACCTTCAGTGGGGGACCTTACCAAAAGCCTGCCGAAAATCCAAATGCACCAAATTCACTGCATCTCCTTCATCTATGCTGCAAGGAACATTCCCAAAAAAGCTCCAACACGTTCATCAAAGCTGATTTCCCATTCATAAATCCATGTTAAATTTGTCCATTTATGTTATTATTTTCCAAGTGTGTGGTGTATCCTTTAGATAAGGTTTTAACATTTTCCCTACTACTCCTCATGTCAAAGTAACAGTCAGCAGTACTCATTTTCTCCCTCCCACCCTGCGGTGATATTCCCTAATTTCCTATCTGTAGGCCCTTTCCAGAAGCTATGGAATCTTGATAGATAAGGGTCAGGATTCGCATAATAAAAATCCAAGTCCCCAATTCCTGTGAAAATGGGAGTAACTCTCACTGATTTTGTTGGCAGGATTTTCAGAATGTATCTTCAACACTCAGCACTACAGAGTACCCTAGTGAGATTCACTCTGAGAACCAAGAGGCGGGAGAAGCCGGAGGCATAGCACTGAGTGGGCCACTGAGCGTGCGCAATTTATCAGTGCTGAAATTGGCACAAGCGCAATAGTCCTGCCAGTCTCCCAATCATTGACCCCTCCTATTCCCCTGATTGCTGGCTGTGCCATTCCCCTACCATAAGACATAGGAGCAGAATCACGTCACCAGGCCCATCGAGTCTGCTCCACCATTCAATCATGGCTGATATTTTTCTCACTCCCATTCTCCTGCTTTTTTCCCATAACTCCTGATCCCCTTATCAGTCAAGAACCTATCTATCTCTATCTTAAAGAACTCAATGATCTGACCTTCACAGCTTTCTGCAGCAAAGAGTTCCACAGATTCACCAATCTCTGGCTGAAGAAATTCCTTTTCATCTCTGCTTTAAAGGATCGTCCCTTTAGCCTAAGGTTGGGCCCTCTGATTCTAATTTTTCCTACTAGTGAAACATCTTCTCCATGTTTGCTTTATCCAGGCCTTGCAGTATCCTGCAAGCTTCAATAAGATTGCCCCTCATCCTTCTAAACTCCAACGAACACAGACCCAGAATCCTGAACAAGCTCATATAACATATTCCTCATATAACAAGCTCTCCATTCCAGGGATCATTCTTGTGAACCTCTGGACCTGAGGCCAGCACATCTTTCCTTACATTTGGGGCCCAAAACTGCTCAGTGTTCCAAATGGGATCTGACCAAAGCCATATGCAGCCTCAGAACTACACCCCCGTTCTTGTATTCTAGCCCTCTCATCATGAATGCTGACGTTGCATTTGCCTTCTTAACTGCCAACTGAATCTGCATGTTAACATTTAAGGGAATCTTGAACAAGGAGTCCCAAGTCCCTTTTTAGTCTAATTTGAAAATTAGCTCATGCCTCCGTTCCTTCTCCCAGAGTGAATAACCTCTCACTTTTTTCTACATTGTGTTCTATCTGCCAGTTCTTTGCCCACTTGCCTAACCTGTCCAAATGCTCTGCAGTACTCAATTCTACCTGTCCCTCTACATAATTTTGTATCAACTGCAAACTTAACAACAGGGCCTTCAGTTCTTTCCTCCAAATCATTAATGTATACTGTGAAAAGTTGTGGTCCTAGCACTGACCCCTGAGGCACACCATTAATCACTAGTTGCCACCCTGAAAAACACCCCTTTATCCTCACTGTCTGCCTTCTGTCTGTCAGCCAATCCTCTATCCGTGCCAAGATCTTACTCTTAGCACCATGGGCACTTTGTTAACAGTCTCTTATGCGGCACCTTGTCAAAGGCCTTTTTAGAAATCTAAATAAATCATGTCCAATGGTTCTCCTCTCTCTAACTTTCTTGTTACCTCGGGGGAGGGGTGGGGGGCACTGGTCCTGGGTTGACTGATGACATTTAAATGAGGATTATCATTTTCAAATCAGCCTCACGCGATGCTGCAATTCTTAGCCTTAGAGACGTGTGTATGCCATGGTACCCGCCTGGAAGCCTGCAAAACATCTGCTGATGTCTCCTGGCCTGTTGAGTGGCTAGAGTAGCGCAATCTTTGGAGAAGATTGGGAGAATCTTCTCCCAACTCCAATGCATCCACTATCTCTATTGCCACCTCCTTTAGCACTTTGGAGATTGCTCATCAGGTTCAGGGGATTTTTCAACCTTCAATTAATTTTTTTGAGTACTACCCCTTTATTAATATTAATTCTTTTTAGTTCCTCATTTTCACAAGCCTCTTGGTTCCCTACAATTTCTGAGAGACTTCCTTTATCTTTCTCTATTAGGGCAGATGCAAAATAAGGAGATGGTGGCATAGTGATATTGTCACTGGACTACTGATCCAGGGCTCCTGGGTCAAATCCTGCCCAGCGAATGTGATAAAATTCCATGAGGCCATTATTGATTGTCATAAAAATCCATTTGGTTCACTAATGTCCTTTTAGGGAGGGAAATCTGCCATCCTTATCTGGTCTAGCCAACATGTGACTCCAAATCCAGAGTAATGTGGTTGAGTTTGAAATGGCTTTGCAAGCCACTCGGTTCAAGGACAATTTAGGATGGGCCAGCCAGAAATGCAGACATTCCATGATGTTTTAGTTTCACGGCCATTTCCCTATTTTCCATTATAAATTCTCCTGTCTTTGCCCAATATGGATCCACACTTCTACCTGATCTCTTCCTTTTCACGTACTGAAATACTTGTTTACAATCTGTGTTTACGTTTCTCACTAGCCTGCAATTCATATTCTCATTTTTCATGCATTTCTTGGTTTTCCTTTGCTGGATTCTAAATTCATTGAATCATAGAACCCTACAATGAAGAAGGAGACTCTTCGACCCACTAACACTGCACCAACAACAGCCCCACCCAGGCTGACTTCTGTAATCCCATGTATTTATCCTACTAATCCTCCTGATACTAAAGCTATTTACCATGGCCAATCCACCCAACCCTTACATCTTAGTAAGGATTGATCCTAATCCTCAGGCTTACCATCTTTTCTGCCAATCTTATGAACTGCAATTTAGGGATAAATTACTTCTCTGGATTCTAATTGCCCTTGCATCAAGTGTTATGTTCTTGTTTCAGCAGAATATCCTTAATTTATTACAATGTCCATGGAAACCGATAACTTGGAAACAATGATACAAACTTCCGGTTATTAGGTGAAAGAATAACAAAGAATTTCATGTTAAGAAGCTTTACTGTAACAAATGAGTGGAAAAACACTATTCACTGCTTTCTTTTTGTAGGCAACATGTACTTTAAACTACCAAAAGTGGCATTTCCCTTGTAAACCTATATTCATTGCACCCTCCTCTGAATTAGTCTTTTTCGCAAACAGTCTACAGTTGGTACCAGCTTCAAACTGGCTTTTGTTGCCCCATTTTGCCATGAAGTGTATTTTTCAGCCAGCACTCTAAGTGTAGGATGTGAAGATTCTTCTTCCTTGGACACGCCAGGATGAATCTCCTGGTAACTTGCAAAACAAAGTGGCTTCTTCCTTTTGCTGACCACCCAAGTCTGCTGTCTATCTGAGACATTCATTGATTTGTAGGGAAGCTTGTAACCTGATCTCAAAAATGGCTCCCTTTATCCTCTTCTGCATATCAATGTGAAACACATTATCCTTTTATCTTGATAGAAATTATTTCTGCTTGATCCCCAAACCATTTTTCATTTTGGAGATAAATGGACAGCTCACAGCACAACTGTTTACGACCCAGTACTTTTGCCACAACTTTGGGGGATTCAGAGCCTATCCATTGTAAATTAAAAGCCTTCTAGCCATTTTCTCCAAGTATAGATACCTTGCTCAGGCAAACAATCTAAACAGTCCATTGATCTCTACCCATCATACCAAACAGGTTTACTGTCCACATAAGATCCTGTCATTTACTCTTAAATTTACAGTCCCAAACTATTATAATCTTTTAAGGCTCATAATTGTAACAATATGAAAAAAAAATAACATTGTAACCTCTTGTGCAGTAATCTATTGTTCGGAAAAAGCAGTTGTCTGGAGCTTTTTAAACAGACCTAAGCAACTCAGGCCATTATCTTAATACAGTACATTGAGAGGGAAAAAAAACATAGAAGTTATGGTATTTAGATAAGTAAAACAATTATTACTACTGCTTTATAATGTTTTATCAGTGTTTTATGTTTACATTTATTGTATTTTCCAGTTCACATACTTGTAGTTAGGCACAATAGCATCATGTAATTATCCAGGAAGTTTCAAAATCCAGAAGTGACTGACCCAAGCACTCCTGACTGGAGAGGTTACTGTTTTTCATGAACCTATAGGTGTATTCTATGAGCTGCATACACTTCAAAGTCAGTTCCTCACTGGTAGGGCAAAATGAGTGAATTTACCTACTCCAGCACACACGATGGGCTGAAAGGCCTCTTCCTGCGCTGTAAAGCTCTGCAGCTCTGATATTCCTAGTTTAGTTTCACCTTGAACTTTATCTTTGTTTCCATCTTTCTCTTTCAGCTGATATAATTTCCACTGTAGAGTTCAACCACACTGGAGAATTACTGGCGACGGGGGACAAGGGGGGTCGGGTTGTTATATTTCAGAGAGAACAAGAGGTAAGTGTTGCGGAATTGTGATATTACTGAGTGACAAGATCTTATTGTAATTTTGCTATTATGGGAACTCTGCATTCTTAGCTCTCTTGCCATTTGTTGTTATTTTAAATGTTTGTTGAACTTTCTCATTCAGTAGAAATGTTTTGTTTCTCTAACCAGGAAAGTGAATGGAATTAAAACAGGAAATGCTGGGTAAACTCAGCAGGTCTGGTAGCATCTGTGGAGAGAGAGAAAAGTTAGTGGAGGGGTTTTCGACTGTTCACGCCAGTGGGATTCTCCAATCCCGCTCCCATGAACGGAGGTTTGACTGAGTGCCAAATTGTCCATCCTCACTGGTGGAGATGGGAGAGTGTAAATGGTATGGTGCCACATGTGGGTGGTATGCTGGCAGAGTGGTTAGCTCTGCTGCCTGACAGCAACCAGCGACGTGGGTTCGATTCCCGGCTTGGGTCACTGTCTGTGTAGAGTTTGCACATTCTCCCCATATCTGCATGGATTTCCTCTGGTTGCTCCGGTTTACACCCACAGTCCAAAGATTTGCAGATTAGGTTGATTGGTCAGGGGGATTAGCAGGGTAAATATTTGGGGTTATGGGGATAGGGCTTGGACAGGATTGTTGTCAGTGCAGGCTCAATGGGCCAAATGTCCTCCTTAATGTTCTGAGTCCACGCGAACCTTTTGTAGAAGTATCGGTAGAAGGGTAATATGGACTCCAATTGTTAATTATGTTACTCTCTCCAAAGAAGCTGTCAGACCTGTAGAGTTTATCCAGCATTTTCTGTTTTATTTCATTTCCTGTATTTGTAGTACTTTCCTTTGATTTAAGTGAATGGGATAGATGAGTTGTTTCCTGGTTATTGAGCAGCCACTCACTTTCCCTAATTTTAGACATTTAAAGAGTTGGCAGCTTGAGCTTGCGTTACCCATCAATGCATTATTGTATATCAAAGCATTCTGATACAAAAGACCAGTATCTCCCAAATAAGAACAGTGAATAACTGCATGTTAAAGAAAGTAATGGTGTTGCTGAGCAATAATATAGAACATAGAACATTACAGCACAGAACAGGCCCTTCGGCCTTCGATGTTGCGCCGACCAATATAAAAAGCAATGCCCCTCCAAACTAAACCATTCCCTTCTCTTCCATATACTTATCAACTAACCTCTTAAACGCCACCAAACTTGGCACATCCACAACCGCTGCAGGCAGGGCATTCCACTCCCGAACCACCCTTTGGGTAAAGAAAATATCACTGGTTTCATTCTGTGACTGAAGCATACATGAAGATTCAGATTGTTATCTGGAATGACAGTAACACTCAAGTGCTTTATAAATATTGTGAATACAATGCTCACACTCTTGCGGTTTTTTCAAGGATAATACAACTTATTTTATTCAAAGCCCTTCCTTCACAATGCAGGAGCAGTGGGAAATACGATGCAGTAACAATTTTGCCAAGTACAATTTATTTTCCATCACTAAAATTTGTTCTACAGAACTGTCAACTGAACTTTACCCTTCCTTCCATAGGATACTTGCACAGCCCATTGCACATATTCTGTGCCTGTAACCAGCCCTGCACATCTCTGAACTGCTCTCTACTGATGATACAGAAGTGGAAGAGCACAGGAAGAATGTTATGTTACTGTAGTCTGTGGCATTTTGAGGGAAATCTGATATATCCGGTATCAATTACTAGCATTGCTCATCTCCCACTTTTCACCCACACATTTCCTCTGGAGTTCCTAATTTCAGAATTAAAATGTATTATCATTGTTGCCTAGTATGGAGTTGGACAAAATATATTCTGCAAGGAAATAATTGTTGTTTGCAAAGGGGGGGGAGTTTTCCCAAACCGCCCTTCACGGGGCAGGAATCTTCAAAGGTCTGTTGATATAGGGCAGGATTTTCTGATTTTTGGATGTGCATGGCTGGAAGATCCTGCCCATAGCCTCCTTCCCACTCCTATTTTATTAAAGCATTTGACAAGGTCCCACATAGCAGGCTAGCACAAAAAGAAATCACATGTTATAGTGTAGGCTGGTTAGATGGATACAGCGCTGGCTTTGTTACAGGAAACAGAGAGTAGGGTATTTTTTTTCAGAATGGATATCTGCGGCTAATGGTGTTCTGCAGGAGTCAGTGCTGGGATTTCTATTGTTTGTGGTATAGCTAAATTAATGGAGGAAAATGTGGGTGGTCTGATTAGTAAATTTGCAAATGATATTAAGATTAGTGGAGTTGCTGATAGTGCTATACTGTGCAATCCCAAACGATCGCACAGCATAGCGAGCTTTAGAAAACACTGGGGTCTGGCCAGTGAGTTGCTCCAGCACTTTAGCAGCTCTGGTGACTCTGTCACCACTTACACCTACACAAATGTTCAGACATAGTCTGATACAGACTATGGATACAACAGGATACAGATAGATTGGAGACTTGGGCACAGAAATGGCAGCTGGAGTTTAATCCAGACAGATGCGAGGTGATGAATTTTGGAGGATCAAATTTAGGTGTGACTTTTCCTATAAGTGGAAGAACCATTAGGAACGTTAACGTACAGAGGGATCTGGGTGTGCAGGTTCACCGTTCCCTAACAGTGGTAACACAGGTGGCCAAGGTGATTAAGAAGACATATGGCGTGCTTACTTTCATCAGCTGAGGCATTGAGTACAAGAGTTTACATATGTTTATATATGTTGCAGCTATATAAAACCTTTATTAGGCCATAGTATAATGAGTAGAGTTCTGGTCGCCATATTACTAGAAGGACGTGGAAGCTTTGGAGAGAGTACAAAGAAAGTTCACCAAGATGTTGCTTGGCCTTGAAGGTGTTGACTATAAGGAAAGGTTGAATAAACTAGGATTGTTTTCACTGGAAAGACAGAGGTTGAGGGGAGATCTGATAGAGGTCTACAAAATTGAGAGGCATAGATAAGATGGATAGTCAGAGGCTTTTTCCCAGGGTGGAAGTGTCAATTACAAAGGAGCACAGGCTCAAAATGAGAGGTGGCAAGTTCAAGAGGAGTTTTTCACGCAGAGTGCTGGGTGTCCGGAACATTCTGTCAGAGGAGTGATGGGAGCAGGCACGTCAACAACATTTAAGAGGCTTCTGAATGGGTATGTGGGAAGGAATAGAGGGATATGGACCGATTAAGAACAGAGAGGTTTTTTTAGTTTATTTAGGACACCATGATCAACATGGGCTTGGAGGGCCAAAGGGCCTGTTCCTGTGCTGCATTTTGCTTTGCTCTTTGTAATTGCAAGTTTCCAAACTAACTGGTCTGTTGGTTAAGGATAACAAGACATTCACAATGGACAACAATATTGGCATGTCTAGACTACAAGACTGTTTTCTGTTTATACTGATGTTGCTGACGATAATTTAATCTGGTTCAAAAATGAATTTTAATTCAAAAAGGAACAAATAAAAATTGTGATTGGATATATTTTTCCAGTACAGAATTCAGTGTTTCAATAGTTGTGGTTCATGATTTCTGTGGATTTCCCCCTCCCTCCCCCTCACAACCAACATTTTTGGGGATGTTATTCTACATTGGTGATATAACTTTTGTAGGGACTGACTTGTAGTATGTTCACTTTTTTTTTAAATAATCTGAAAATCCAATATTTATTAAAAGAATAAAGCAACAAGATCCACTGTTTAAAACGAGAGTTTTCCTACACCCAAAATCAAAGACTGTGAACCCTAATAACTACATTCTTTCTTAAATAGTCAGTTATGCTAAAGGTGTTAAAAGCACAAGGAACTCGAGTTATAGTCTAAATCAAACTCCTTAAATTTCATTCCCTGCCACGTCTATTAGTCTTGCATCACCATTATTCAAATCAGATATTTAACAGAAATTGGAAGTTTAACCACTGTTTTGGAGGATATTTTCCAACTTCTGTATATGGATTGAGCTTTCTTTGGTCTTCTGCTTACTTCCAGCAAGGTTGTTCATAGAATCATATGTTCCCCTCATTGCAGAAGGAGACTATTCAGTACATCAGGTTTGCTCTGACTCTCCAACACAGCACTCCAAGGCCATGTCCCTGTAACCCCTACACATTTACCCTGCTCATCCACCAGTCAGCGGCAACTTACAATGGCCAATCCATCTAACTGGCACATCTTTGGACTGTGGAAGGAATGACGTAGAGATGCCGGCATTGGACTGGGGTAATCAGTAAGAAATCTGGTGTTGTCAGACTTCTTACTATGGGAGAAAACCAGAGCATCTAGGGGAAACCCATGCTGACACAGGGAGAATGTGCAAACTCCACACAAACAGTCACTCTAGGAAGGAATCAAACCTGGGTCCCTGGCAGTGTGAGGCAGCAGTGCTAACCACTGTGCCACCTTCCTTCAACTCTCCTCAAACCACTCCATAGTTGTCTGCGTTTTATACAGCTCCTTAAGCAAAGCTACCTTGGCTCAGAACTCCCATGTTTCTATTACCTTTAACTTTGGAGTCTTGCATCTAAATCTAAATTGTTTTTGGATGTTCTCTCTTACTTGCTGTTGCTCACACTCTCTTTAGCTTTGTTATACTAGAAGTCCAAATTGCAATTGAGTTCTTCAGTTAAGAAGCATTTTGAACTGTTAGTCAACACAAGATTTTAGCCAAATCCCTCTTGCAAGAGATGTAGCTTGGTTTAAGCTTTATATAAACTTAAAAAAAAAATACCCGGCTTGAAATAGAATTACACCCACAATCTACTCATTCCTATAATTAATTCTTGGTTGACCCTGCTCTTGTATTGTTTATTTCCCTGGCAAGCTAATCATATAATTGTTTACTGGAAGTCAGTTGCTTTATTATAAATTCCCTTCCAAAGAATCCCAATTTCTAACATTTTTCAAAAAGCACATGGGCCATCACACCAGCTTAAAAATCAAGTGTTGTCATGAGGCTAAAGTTATCATTTAGCAGATCCATTTGAATCAGCAGATACTTGCCATGAACAATGTCCAGTGACTTCCTGGCTCCGTGTCAGATTCAGGAGCTGGGGCCCTACCCCAAAGATGCACCTGAAAATGATTTTGCGAAGTTCCCCAGTAAGCGTTTACACAGCATTTGTTCAGATGTGCTAACTTCCCTTGGACAACTACGCTACACTGGGAACCATTCAACAAAGCGATTTCAATCACTAATTTCGGGAGGTTCAATTTACTCTAGAAGAGATACAGAAAAAATAAAAGCTCTTCTTCTAAATTCAATATAGCTATTTTAAAGACCCAGGCACCTACTTTCCCCAACGCCCTATCTGTGCACACTCACCCACACGCATACATAGGCGTGCATTCTTGTGCATACACATCTATGCACGCAAATACTCCAGAGACCACCCTATCCCCACGGTATTCTGCATCTCTGACCCCATCACCCACATGGGATACTCCACTCTGACCCCCATTTACACCCGCATCCCATCCACCCACCCGATCTGACAGCTGACTTGTCACTCCATTTCTTTTGGATGCTGAAGCTAGGGATGTCCTGTGCTGTCTGAATCCCACCCAGCCTGAGGCAGAAAGATCAGGCGAGACAGGCAGTTCAGAATTCTAGTGAAAGTAAGTGCGTGCAGAGTGTCAACCTGGCACTAATTGTCACTCTGATAAAGTTAAGGCCCAAATATTACTATTCCCCGTTCCCTTCCTGGAAGATGAACGTCTTGCTGGGACAGAGCTGTGTAGTTACTTGTGCACCTTTTGATGTCCTGCCCCGTTGAATATTGAGAGTGATGTTGGCTTCTATTTTGTCAATGCAGGGAATCACATGAATGCGCAATTCCATTAAAAAGCGAAGGATATGTTTGTGGGTTTGAGGATTGGCTAATTTGGCTTGTTTGGCTCTTTCCCCTTACTCAGACACAATGATCGTGCTCCGAGCAGATACCTGAGCTAAATAGCAATGACCAGTGATCAGAAAATATCTTTTGGTTTGATTGTTCAACTCCAGACTCACCAGATAGCAGGAGCAAACAAATCCTCCCAAAGTAAATAAGCTACAGGTTTCAAGTGTTTGACCAATATACAGCAGTCAATTTTAATAATGCATCTGAATCTCTTATAGGTCTATTCTGACTTGGTTCCACAGTTTAAAGGAGGCAATCCTGTGTTTCCCAAAACCTTTTGATGGTATGGTTTCCCTGCTCGCTGCACCAAAACCAGTCCATTCATCTGCAGGTTTAAAATTAACCTTTTAATTCCCTCCTTTTAATTTTAGACAAAAAGCCAGCCTCACCACCAAGGTGAATACAATGTTTACAGCACCTTCCAGAGTCATGAACCTGAGTTCGATTACTTAAAAAGCTTGGAAATAGAAGAAAAAATTAATAAGATCCGGTGGCTGCCTCAACAGAATGCAGCCCACTTCCTCCTTTCCACCAATGGTGAGTAAATTCAAACTCTTGCTTCCTCCTGAAAACTTATCTCCATCCGTGCTTTCGTTCATAACCCTCCTTCTCACAGCACTCCCTCAACTCGTACATCACTGTGGTCATCTCACTCTCTCTCTTTTCTTGTTGAAGTGCTTGTAGGTATTTAGTTGCTAATGCTGCTGGAGCGAGTTCTTGTGGCACAATGGTGGTGTCCCTACCTTTGGGCCAGAAGTCCCAGGTCCCACTTCAGATTCAGATGGCCACAGTCCATAAGGTCAGTCATACCGTGCTCAAACAGAGCCAACCCAGTACAATATGCCTGATGGCAGGTGGTAAGAATGGGAGGATTTCCGAATAAAGCCACTAGCAAACCACTGCAGTACTTTCCCAAGCGTTATCATGGACCCATATAGAGTAAATCCATGGTCACCAATACTCTCTTAGGACAGAGTACATGAAGGAGGGGGAATGCCGTTCTATTATTGCACATTGGAGACACAAAAGTGATTTGCAAAAGACTGAGCATTCCAAAAATTGAATGTTACATTTTGAAGGATTGTGCAACAAGCTGAACATTTTCAGTTTTCTTTTATTTCTGTGTTATGGTTGTTTTGTATTAAAATGTTTATGTCTTGGGTATGACTGTGAAGTAGTTAGAGATCTGATTTTCATGTAATTGTGGAATCCCTACAATGCCGAAAGAAGCCACTCGACCTATTGAGTTTATACCAACTCTCTGAAAGAGCATCTTACCTAGGCTCACCCTTCAATCTCCCGTGCATTTGCTATGATTAATCCATCTAACCTACATATCTTTGGACACTAAGGGGCAATTTACCATGGCCAGTCCACCTAACCAACACATCTTCGGATGCTAAGGGACAATTTACCATGGTCAACCCATCTAACCTGAATATCATTAGTGAGATTCTTTCAAAACCCAGAACAAAAACAAACCTGTTTACACCTCTGGTCACACAAAAAATTCCAGGAAGGTTTGAGTGCAGGCTTGTGACTTCCACAAGCAACCTTGCCTTAAATCAATTAAGCGTCTCAATTACATTTTTCAGCTTTGATGTATTAACTACTTGGTTTCAATGGTGTCGGGCACTTGAGAATGGAGTCTGAGTAAGTTCCGTGTGTGGGAGTTTCCTTGCACCAATCATTATTTCCACCTGAGATTTCCTTAGCCTGAGTGACACTTAATACTGTGGGCCTCTTGAAAAGTGATCATAGCGACTCTTGTTGGCTCCCAAGACAGTCGTGCAGGCTTGCGTCATTTCAATTAAATTCCACCATAGCGTCAAAAGGCTCTGGAGCTGAGGGTTATTCTAAGGTATTTTGTCAGTGGTTATGTGGGGGCTGAGCTCAATAAATTAGCTGGGGAACAGTTAATTACACTTTCTTATGAGTCAGCTGGGGAGCAGCACAGTATTTGTGGGGATGTTCTTAAGCTGAAGTTGCCTTGTACTGTAACCAAGGCAAATGGTTGAGGGATAATGTGTGACTGGCAGAAAGGAGAAATTGACAGGTGGTAACACAAGAGCTCAAAAATAAATGTTTTCAGCAAGTGAGCTTCTGTTATCAATCTGGATGACAGAACTGACTTTTCGAGCAGATTTAGCAACATGGATTGTTCCTGCGGTTGGACGAATTACAAAGGCTCACTAGTTATTTTCCAATTGCTGTTGTATTCCTAAATAAGCCATGTGTTAAAGAAGGAATGTGAATATCGTAACACATGAGGAATAAACAGCTACACCTGTTAATTATCCTGGCTGCAAGTATTTTTTTAAAAATGCAATTTATTTTTTTTTTTCTGCAAAGGTTTAATGATATTAAAGGTTATTGGACCATTATTCAAAGCTACTATGCTCTGGGATAGTAATCAAAGTTTGGCTTTTGATAAATGGTCCTGTCAAAAAAACTGAAACTGGTTCATATTTTTCACTCACTCGTTCATTGTCCTTGGTATTAGTAGGATGTGAAGAATGAATTCATAGAATCCTACAGCACAGCAAAAGGCCATTCGGCCCATCGAGTCTACACCAACCACAATCCCTATCCTCAGAACCCTACATGTTTTCCCACTAATCCCTCTAAATTATGCATCCCGAGGCACTAAGGAGCAATTTACCATGGCCAGTCAACCTAGCCTGCATGTCTTTGGACTGTGGGGGGGAAACTGGAGCACCAGAAGGAAACCCACGCAGACACAGGGAGAATGTGCATACAGACTGTGACCCAAGCTGGGATTCGAACACAGGTCCCTGGAGCTGTGAAGCAGCCATGCTACCTACCGCCCATTATGTGTGAAATTATGTGGCATCAAATACAGATTGTCAATTATTATTCTAAATAAGGCTATGTAATAACCAGTTTTGAGTTGACAACTGAATTGGGTGTGGAGATTCCCATTGACTTAAAATTTGGTTTCTTACTGTCACAATGATAAACTGCAGTGAAGTTACTGTGAAAATCTCCTAGTTACCACATTCTGGCGTCTGTTCAGGTATGTGAGAATTTTAGCACAGCTAATGCATCTAACCACATCTTTTGGACTGTGGGAAGAAACTGGATCTCCTGGAAGAAATCCACGCAGACATGGGGAGAATGTGCCGATCCCTGGCGTTATGAGGCAGCAGCGCTAACCACTGTGCCACCATGTTATGATATGACCTGGTAGAGATTTAGACTTTCCAGCAGCGAGGAATAGCCTGCTCAAAGTTGAAATTTTTTCTTGCAATGGATTTGACTATGCTTGTGGAAAAAAAACACTGTCAACCATTTAGCAAAATATAAAAGACATTTTAAATGTGGGGGGCAACTTTTTGGGGAACAGAAGTGACTGCAAAAAAAAACAAGTGAATGGAAAACCAATATGATGGAACAAGTGTGCAGGCAAATGAGTGGAGAACCCAACCCTTCAGTCTCTGTTTAATAGCTGATGAAAGTTTGCTTCTAAGTATCTCATTAAAATTACAGCCTAACTAATCACACTGAGTAAAATAACTAGGGATAATTGTTGATATTCTGATATTGAAATCTAAGTAGTTTATTACAAAGCGAAGATGGCAGGGCGGGTGATGTGTTGCAGCTGTCACATGTAGGACAGGCGGATACTTGGGTGATCCACTACGACCATGTCTGCAATAAGTATCTGCAGCTTGCAGGAAATTATGTAGCAATTGATGCACTGGAGTTCAACTTTCAGCCATCTTTAAGCACCAGGAAGAAGGAATGTTACCTGAACAATGTTCCAGGGGGCAGTCACATCCCTTAAGTAAGGTACTGCAAATTCGGCTCATGGTCAGGAACAGAAGGATATGACTGTAAGGGAGGCCGGTACGTGGATCCCAGGAGAAACCTCAGCAATTGTAATCGTCCAACAGGTTTGAGGTTCTTGCAGCATGTGTGGATGAGAGAAAAGTGAATGAGCAAATTGACCAGGGGGCATGGAGCTATTCAAGTGGGGAGAACAAAAATGAATATAACTGTCATATGGCCATCAAAAGGACTTGAATGATTTCAAAACAAACAAATCTTCACGCGGGTACGCACACAAAATGCTCATGCACACGTACACAAACTCACCCACTTTCACACCTGCACATGCTCCTTGCACATATGCATACAAACTCACACGCTCTCTCTCTCTCACGTACACATTCATTGCTTACGCACACTCACATTCACTCATACTCACACTCCTCTTAGACACGCACTCATGGCTCTTGCACTCACTGCGCTTGCACACGCACTCTCGTGCGTCTGAAACACGCGTGTGCGCTTGCACCCGCTGTAGAGAGTCTCCTACCAGTCAAAATTTCCAGTTGAAAAGAGAGAGGGGATCAATAGCCTCAGTTGGTTATCCGCCGGGGTTCCTGACCTGGCTTCCTTTAGCAGTGGCTCAGAGGCAGGATTGTGGCAGTAAATTGGCATGGTGGCTGGCAGCAGGAATTTCAAGACCTGCTCACCACCTTTCAGTCCAAACTGCTGCCTTTGGTGTGTTTATTTTGACTTGTGAATGATTCACTGTATCACACAGATAACTAACAGCAATTAAGATAGGTTGTTTGATTTAACGAAAGTGATGGACTTGTGAAAAGAAATAACTGTACAGTGTGTTTATTTTTTCAAGTCTGTCAGTATTATTTCACTCAAAGATGTGTTGCTTGAAGCTGACACAACATGTCATCTATCATTCTTGCAGATAAAACTATTAAGTTATGGAAAGTCAGTGAAAGGGACAAGAGGCCAGAAGGTTATAACCTTAAAGATGAAGAGGGCAGAATGAAGGATCTCTCTACAGTTACAGTGCTGCAGGTAAGTGGAGACCTTTGCCATTGAACTTGGGCAAATAAACAGCAGCGATGATACGTTCTGTGTTATGATTGAAAAGCTTGGAGCAGACGGGTTAGGAGGAAAAAGCCCCCACCAATATCTTTAATTATATAGAAACCATTTTTTTATTCATTTGTGGGACATGGGCATCGCTGGCTGGTCAGCATTTATTCCCTAGTTGCCACTGAGGTAGTGGTGGTGAGCTGCCGCCTTGAATCACTGCAGTCCACGTGCTGTGGGATTGAACTACAACGTCATTTATTGGGTGAGTTTGATTTGAAAAGCATACTTGTATAACCTGCAAATTGACTGCATGTACTCCATGATTAAAAATAAGCCACAGAACTAAGTTTCGATATCAAGTCCAAACATGTTATGAGGAGCTATTCTGGAGAAAATGTACTGTGAATGTTCAGAAAACATTAGGAGATGTACATGTATAAAGTCTAAACTTTAAAGCAATGTGACATCCAAAAAAAGTAATAGAGTTGTGTAGAAACCCTCTTTTTTTAATTAAAATTGGTGATTGTTAAGAAATTTGGCTCTGCTTTATCGGTTGTACCATCAATTTCATTGTCTGCCCCATAAGGAGCCCTTTTGCATCCCTGACAATTGCTTTGTGTGCTTGTTACCAATACCATGGCCTGAAGGTAACAATAGTAATAGCCCCCATAAGAATAAATCCTTTGTGCTTATTGCAAACTATAAGTTCCCCTGTTTTTCAGGCAGTAGATAAAAAAACATGTCAATGAGAGAAAGCCAATTGCCAATTAATATGCTGGCTTGTTTTGTGAGAGTGAACCTAATATAGTTTTCATCATGAGAATTCAATCAATGGCTTGTTATCCCTTGTATTGTGGAAAATACGAAATAATGCAATTTGCTCTTTGCTCGTTTAACAAGTCAGCAACCTCTGAACCCACTAGCAATTATCTTGAAGACGTGGAACACTGAGTGTTCAGCAGAGGCAGAGAGAAACGGAGGTAGCCGTACTCCGATCCAAATGATTGACCCCTGAGACTTTCCTCAGCTCTCTGTCAAAGTATTGCTCACTGAGCTGTCAATCAAACAGCTTATCTTGAATGAGTATCTTGTACATTTTGTCTGGGAGCTGAGGAAACCATATTGTATTGCTGGATGTCCCTGACTACAAACCGTTCCACTATTAAAGATGCTATGGCCTCCTGTTGTCTGAGTAATGCGCCTTGCAGTAATAGCCAATCCTGCACTGGCTGCTGTAAGAACTAATTTGTCTCGAACAACGTTTTGGAATACTTGACTCTCTCGGAGTTAACCTTGGGAGAATGGAGTCTAACTTCATAGCAACACAACATAAATTCAACCAGGGTTCCTTCCAGAGAGGTTAGATAAAAATCTTAAAATGTTACCAGCAGGCTTTGTCAGACATTTTGGGGAAATCCCATTATGATGGCAGGTTTTTGTTTGGAATGTGAATGGCAAGGCAAGTGTATTAAAGAGCATTTATATAAATCTTGTTTGAACTCAGCAAACAAAATTTCAATACTTAATGAAGTGGCTGGGCTTGTACCTGTTTGGAGAATTAGAGGTAGTCTTATTGAAATGTCTAAGATTCTGAGGGAGTGCTTGACAGTAGATGCTGAGACAGTGTTTCCCCTCAGTACCAAGATCTTTAATCGGTAATGGGTTGAAGAGTTATGGGAAGAAGGCAGGAAAATGGGGACAAGGAGCATATCAGCCAAAATTGAATGGTGGGACAAACCCAAGGGGCTGTATGGCTTAATTCTGCTCCGATATCTTATGAACTCATAGAGGAATCAAGAACTACGGGACAAAGCACAGTCTAGAAATTGGGGGTCTCCCATTTAAGATGGAGATGAGCTCAATTCTATACAGGAGCCCAGAGTAATGGAGGGAAAACAAGAAAGTGGAGTTACAGCTCCAGTCAGCTTAACTGTGATATTATTGAATGATACAGCAGGTTTGATGGGCTGAATGGCCTCTTCTTAATTGGAAGTTCATGCCTTGGAGAAAATCTGTCTTGGGAACTAAAGGCAGTGTCTTTTGCTGAAATTAAATCTGTATCTCAGTTCGCAGAATGAGCTCAATCTTTCAAAACCAAATATAAGTCTAATAATTCACAAAATAATGGATAAAAGTTTCACAGAGAGGGAAAGATGAAAAGTACGTCAACTCTTGCACTTGTTAATTTTGTTCATTTTTTGATATTTTACACATTGGGCTGATTTTGCTTCTACCTGTGTCAAGGGTAAGAATGGGCAGATCATGGACTACATCAAGGGGTTAAAATAATTATAGATTTTTTTATTGATTCATGGAACATGGGTGTCACTGGCTGGCCAGCATTTATTGCCCATTCCTAGGTTGCTCTTGTTCAGAGGGAAGTTGAGAGCCAACCACATGGATGTGGATTTGGAGACCAGATAAAGACCATAAGACATAGGAGCAAAATTAGGCTACTCGGCCCGTCAAGTCTGCTCTGCCACTCAATCATGGCTGATATTTTCTCATCCCCATTTTCTTGCTTTTTCCCATAACCCCTAGTCCCTTTATTATTCAAAAACCTATCTATCTCTCTTAAAAGACATTCAATGACCTGGCTTCCACAGCCTTCTGTGGCAAAGAGTTCCACAGATTCACCACTTTGGCTGAAGAAATTCCTCTTCATGTCTGTTTTAAAGGATTTTCCCTTTTAGCTTTAGGTTGTGTCCTCTGGTTTTAGTTTTTCTTACTAGTGGAAATATCCCCTCCATACCCATTCTATCCAGGCCTTGCTGTATCCTGTGAACTTCAATAAGAATCCCCCTCATCCTTCTAAACGCCAATGATTCAGACCTAAAACCCTCAACCAGCAGATTTTCCTCCCTAAAGAACATTACTGAACCGGATGGATTTCTCCAACAATTGACAGTGGTTTCGTAGTCACCAATAGATTCTTAATTACAGATTTTTTTAATTGAATTCAGTATTATCATCTGCCATGGCAGGATTTGAGCCCAGGTCCCCAGAACATTAGCTGAGTTTCTGGATTAATAGTGCGGCGATAATACTGTTAGGCCATCGCCTCCCTATCGTTAAAGTAGGTTAAAAGCATATAGGCCCTTTAGTTGGATGTAAGACATTATAGACATCAGGATTTGAGCTTAAATTAATTATTGGCATAAATGTTCATAAATATAGACTGGGCAGTGTACAGATCAGTTGTGCCAATTGTACAGCAGATTAATTATTATCTAGATGATGATTAATGTTTTGGCGGGGAAATTCTTTATAAGGACTCAAACTCTATAATAGTGTTGATGTACATTGGGAACATTGGCAAGATGGGAACATCTTGCCAATGATATGGGATGCGTGAGTTGGGAAATTTCCCAACATAGCAGAGGCATCTCCTTTTTATTTCATACTGGGGATAACGTTGAGCATCTCTAGGCCTAAGACAACAATGGAGGTGGTAAATGCCTAGACCAGCAGACTAGTATGCCCTTCTCCATTCATTGGGACATTGGCTTTGTTTTAATAAAGAACATCTGGTGCTCAAACCTTCACACCCATGCCTAATGTGTATCCTCCATAAACACTCACCACATAGGCCTCAGGAGCTATGTCTTTGAAATGGAAATTTAAAGATATATACTTCTAACAATCTAATATGATACTCAAATACAGTTCATAATGAAAATAACTCATTCATAGAACCCATTCAAAACATGTAAATTCTTCAAGTGGTCAATCTGCTGCAAAAGCAAGCACCCCTTTCAATAACTACATCCAGCATGGATAATCCTTTAATAACTTCTTAAAATAGTCAATCAAAATGTGAGTGTAACCTCTTCCTGAGATGAATAGTTCTAGGGTTTTTGAAACTCAGCCAATCAGTCATTATGGTACTATGCTATAATTTTTTTTAGCAATACTCAGGGAAGTATGAAGAATGGAGTTAATTCAAACAGGAAAAAATCCTTTTTTTTCCAAGTTGCACCAAATATCCTGCAAATGAAAGTACACGTGTATCTGTCAATATAGCAACAAAACGAAAAATGAGCATGTTTAGATTGGGTGGCAGATTAAAATGTTAATCTCTGAATCTTGACCCCAGCCTGCCAACTTCCCTTTATTTTAATGAAAGCTGGATGGTGGGTGGGAGACCAAACCTTTCCAAGGAGGCAGGTTGTTGACAAATATGAAAATGCTGCTTACCTTATTTGTGACTACCATTTTGAATTTAACTGTAGATCCACAGCAACTAAATTCAGTAAGAACTATCTAATCAGGAGTTAAGTGTGTTGCTATCTATGTCCTGGATCCAGTCTGCTTGCTTGATTGTCCCATAATTGGACACCATGCCCCTGACCGTTACGATCTGCACTCTGATTTCTTGCATGTCATATACTGTTGCTGTTCATATTTAAAATATGACCTGTGTATAACCAAGAATTAGTGCCTATAGTTTGGAGATTTTTCTTTACTGCAGTTTTTAAATAATGAAACAGAAAATAACCTCTTTCAGCTAAACCTGCCTTTGTTCACCATTGGCTAGAGGCAGAAGAAAACTGTGGGCCTGTGGTGGATTTGTGCACCTGTCTGCTGTTCATTCTTTCCAGCTGTCAGAAAAGGAAAGACAGCTTGGACAAGCCAATGCTAATTGTGTCTGTATTGGAGTGCAGTGTGAACTGGGATTGAGTGATGTCCCTATTAATCAAGATGATTCGAAAGTGAAGTAATCCAAAGGCAGCCAGCAGCTGAATGCTGCAGGTGTTAATGGGATGTCTGGCTGGTACAGAGCGAGTCAGTCATACCTGAAGCTTTGGGAATATTTTTATAGACTGTATTCTTCATTAGTAAATGCTGGCAGTCATGCGTTTTGTTCTTTTTTGATATACAGAGAGAGTGAGCAAAGCTGCTCCGATTTAAAATTTGGTGCAAGTTATAAGAGGCCACAACCGCTAGTTTGAGACAAAATAGTACTTTTCAAATGCCAACTCATGGTATTATTTACGAAGTAGTAAAGCCCATAGGTACGGTTGTTGACAAAAAGGAAGCCGTCTTCTTTTTCTCGATGTCCCTTCTTTGAGTTTAATCTAACTTCTTCTGGACAACCTGGAGGTTGACTTTGTGAAATAATATGCTTGATTCTGCTCAGCTGCTGCATGGGTTTTGGATGGTGGCTTAAGGCTTCATGGACAAAAGCTGAATAATTCACCTACAAAAAGAAATAAACATGCTATGTTTGTGAATCTTAACTAAAAGCAAAACATTTCAGCACAGTGGGATGGGTTAAATTTCACGTGAAAAGTAAAGATACTCCAGTATTTTATGTGGAGACTCGTGTCAGAACTTGATAGGTGGGCCTGGAGCTTTTGAAATTCAGCCAAGCATTCATCCTGGGCTTAGTTTACCAGAACTCATGGAGACTCTTTGTCAGAACTAGATAAGTGGCTCTGAAGCTTTTGATCTTCAACAAAGCATTCATTAATGGTTCCCCTTGTCAAAATGCAAATGTGAAATTTTCAAACACCCCCAAAGGAGTGTTAGTTAAAGCTTCCTGATCAACATTAAGTTTTCTTCTTGGTGAATCGTCTGGATTTTCTCAGCCAGATGCTGAAAGCTTCCTATATTATCCTTCCTGAAGACTTCACCCACGCCACTGCAGTAAGATTTAGTGATCTAGTTAGCATGTTTTATATCAGTAACTCTAACTTTCACATTCATGGGACATAATCATCGCTAGATTCATTAGGCAGGCAGTGTAGCAGAAAGGAGCTGATCTTTTAGATTTGCATAAAGTTGTATTCAGATGAATCAGAGACTACCATTTTAGATTTGCTGCATAGAGAAAGGATGTTTGCGTCGATAAGCGTAACATCCTTATCCAAGGTACAAATGGGCGTATGTGTGAGCTATCCAGCTCATGCTATGGCAGATATAGTTTTTCTCACTTTATAATATTGTGCTGTTGCCTACTTTTAGATCCTTTTTATAAAGCACCTTGGGGTGTTTTAACTAGTGTGAAAGTTATATAGAAAAAAGCAATTGGAAACATAGTTTTAATAAAATTGTGAATGTTCTATTCCTATAAATGACAATGAATAGAATTTATTTACCATTGTTTGTAGTTTAGGTGAATGGCTGAGGGGATGTAGCTACTTTTCACATTGTGTTGAAGTACTGATATTCAGGTTGATTTACCAATTGGAATTGCTGCTTGTGATTTTAACAGAAGCTGCTGGGTAAAGTGAAATGTGTTTTTGTCCTTTAATTTTTTCCTGTTTATTATTGTTCTCCAATGCCTTTTTATTATGCGATTCCTGGTACTAATTGCTGTAAAGCATTCTTGTATTGCGTGTTACGAAATGTTTCTGCATTTTTTTTTTGTCCTGGCTGGACTCTTGCAATCCAATATGTTCAAATCTGCTTTTGGGAAAATTGGGCCTGTAGGCCCAATTTTATGTTAGAAGGGGTACAGAGTTAACCTAGTTTATATTTCTAACTGTTGCATAGTCTGCGGCTATTGGCATAAGGTGATCGAAACATAAAATCATGTGCATTTTAAATGATTCTTTGTTTAACATAGTGTGTGAATGCAATGCAGCAGGCTTCTTTTTGTCTGCTTCTCTGCATCTTAACATATGGTCATTTTTGTAATTAAGATTTTTTTGTCTGGAATGTTAGAACCCTTTTGTTTTATTACATAGTTTGGTCATGATGACAGCTCCCATGCAGATTGTTATTAGAATCACTTTCCGAGCGTGAAGGGAATTAATTTTGATTAAATGATCGAAGATATTAGCTGAGCCGCATGTTAAACATTCAAATGTGACACTTCACATGGAAGCCCATCTCACGGGTCATGAAGCTGCAAAATTGAAAAGAAGGTGGGGTATCTATACTGCATAGGTTCTCAAGTAATTACATTGCTATCTTGCCCCATTGGATTCCACGGTATGCCTACTCTCCCTGAATAAAGGTAGCAAACGTTCTGAGAACAAAGTGTAAACGGGGAGGACATAAAAACATCCTCACAAAAAACACTAGTGGATGAAGAATTTATAATAGCTTTACAAAGGGAAGTGATAAATTAATTTTTAAATACCACTGGCAAGCTGCAGGAAAAGGGGATGAGAATGGACCAAAAGTGGACAGCTGTCAGTGAGGCACTTCAGGTAAAATGGTTCCCTCTTGTATTGTAATGGATTGATTCTGTTGGAAGACGACGAGTGTTGTTTCAATTGTAAATTCTTTTACGGATGTTCCTGGGTAGTTTGCCTTGTAGCAAAGCTGTTTGGGCAGAGAGGAACTGGAAGTGCTGTGCTTTACCAACTAGCAGCATTTAGCGCAAGAGATTTTGGGGTTTATGAATTTCTCCTTTCAGGATGAGTCTTCTGAAATAAAAGTCCTTTTGGCAACAAATGTTCATTGAATCATAGAATCCTGCAGTGCAGAAGGAGGCCATTCGGTCCATCGTATATGCACTGACCACATTCCCTTTGAGGCCCTATCCCCATAACTGCATGCATTTACCATAGCTGGTCCCCTGACACTAAGGGGCATATTTAGCATTGTCAGTCCACATATTTCTGGATTATGGGACAAAACTGGAGCTCCGGGAGGTAACCCACACAGACACGGGGAGAACGTGCAAACTCCACACAGACAGTGACCCAAGCTGGGAATCAAGCCTGGGGTCCCTGGCACTATAAGGCAGCACTGCTAACCATTGTGCCACTGTGTTACCCCCCACTCTAGGAAGGTGAGGTTTTGTGGCTTCTGTACATATGGACGTTGTGTGTGCAAGTGAAAGAAATATCAAACTGTATGAAGTGAAAGTCAGTCTCTCAAAACTCTGCTCAAGATGCAAGTACTGAGAATGAAATAGAAGGATTAGGTTCAGCCAGGAGACCTTGGGCCTCAATGCCGAGGCGAGCAGAAGAGATAGATCAGCCAGAACATAATCTCCCTGTTTTAAAACTCCATCCCTCTGGCAATGAAGGACAAAATTCCTTTTGCCTTCATAATTACCTGCTGCACCTGCAAATCAACTCCTTGTGATTCTTGCACAAGGACATCAGTTCCCTCTGCATAGCAATATGCTACAATTTTTATTGTTTAAATAATAGTTCATTCTGCTGCTGTTCTTACCAAACCTCAACATTGTACTCCATCTGCCAGACCCTTGCCCAATCAAACTATCTCTATCCATTTGCCAGACATTTAGTGTCCTCTGCACACTTTGCTCAACCACTCATCTGCAAATTTTGACACATTATACTTGGTCCCCAACTCCAAATCATCTATGTAAATTGTAAACAATTGCAGTCCCAACACTGATCTCTGAGGCACACCTCTAGTCACTGATTGCCAACCAGAAAAACACCTATTTATCCTCACTCTTTGCTTTCTGGTAGTTAACCAATCTTCTATCCCTGCTAATACATAACCTGTAACACCACGCACCATTGTCTTATGCAACAGCCTTTTGTGCAGCACCTTGTCAAATGCCTTCTCCATATCTACTGGTTCCCCGTTGTCCACTGCGCTTGTAATATCCTCAAAGAATTCCAGTAAATTAGCTAAACATGACTAGTCTTTGATGAACCTATGCTGTGTCTTCCCAGTGGACAATTTCTATTCAGATGTCTCGCTATTTCTTCCTTGATAGATTCAAGCATTTTCCCCACTACAGAAGTTAAACTAACTGGCCTACCGTTACCAGCTTGTGTCTACCTCCTTTTTTAAACAATGGAATCACATTTGCATTTTTCCAATCTGCTGGAATCGCCCCAGAGTCCAGCAAACTCTGGTAAATTACTACAGACTCGTGCAATTTGATAAAAGAACACTATTGAGCTGAATTTTAACAGATAATAATCAATGGCAAAATGACAGCAAATGCATGATAGGAACCAAATCACAGAATGCAAGGCAAATATACCAAATGTAATGTCAAAAATAAAAGTTTCTTTCAGGTATGGCCCAAAGCTCTCACTCAACAACCACCCCATCCTAGAAATAAATACAAGTTGCATCCAGAACTCATTCCCTCACACTTTTTTGTATCTTCTGTCTTTTTCTGCCTTTAGTTCCCTGGATGACTTGTTAAGTTTGGTTGCAGCTTAAGGCATGACAGATTAATAGCCACTATGCTTTTCATTGTTGCAACTTTTGTATAAATTGTTCTGGTTCAGGTTAGAAACTCCAAAGTGTTCCACGGAGCCTGCCTGGATTCTAAGTTTTGCATCTTGAATTTGGCTAGGATAAGCATATGTTTCACTTCGGGTATGATTCAAGTGACCCACTAGGGAGCTTGTATCAAATATAGTTTATTTAAGAATATAGTTAACGTATAGTAAGAAAATTAGCAAGAACTTTTATAAGGAAGAAACAAACAATTATAATAATGTGTAACCCTTAGCAAAGATATCTGCAATGTTCCAATCAAACCAATCCCATAACCAAAAGGTTCTTTTCACAGATTTAACACAGCACAGACTAATGCTCATGTGATACTGGAAATTGAGTCCTTTAATTGGAGAACTGAAAACACTTGGTCTTAATTCATTTAGAACAATTTGAAGACCAGGCAACTTCCCAAAAACCAGAGACACTCTGGTCCAGCCCCCAACAACAGATTTTCATCCTACAGAAAAGGAACAGAATTTTCAAAACAACAGGGAGAGAGAGAAGACACTTTTTAGCTTGCTGTCTCTTCTAAAATGAAAGCCTGCAGCTCTAAACTACACGATGTGTCTAAGAACATATAACCACCCTTCTAACAATGCAGGATCATAAAAGAGGATCATAATCCCAGAGTAAATATTAACAACCCTATATAAGCCACTTAAATAGCAATAAAAGGACTATTGTAGTCAGCTTGGCAACATAATTACATCAGCTAAAGCTGTAGGCTGCAAAACTCTGGCTGCGAGAGCAGCAGAGATCATGACTTTTTAAAAAAAAATCTCTTAAAGGTACACTAACATCACAATCCATCAGGCCTTCCACTCTCATCAACTGGGGAAATGTGACCCTGAAATGTATTTCCTGATATTTAAATATAATTAAAAGGAAACTGACATATTTGTTCATCTTTGAAGCAGAGGCTTTGGCCAAAGACCTTTATTCAGAGCTATATTTTGGTTGTGCACTACTTTTTGAGTTAGCAACACTTTTTTTTTTTGCAGGAGTCTTTCAGCTTTCCTGACTCTGTCGACTGACAGATTTGGTCTGGTGCTCCAAATCCTAGCTGATGACTCTGTCAATAAACGGGACAGAGCCTGGAGGCTGAGCCATCCCAGAGGATGTGATTATTCTCACTTTTCACACCTCCCAAATGTTATTTTAGATTAGCTACAATTGTCATGTCAGAATGTCACCAGTACAGAATGCCTTTATTAAAATTACCATTACATTGCCTAAATCTATTCAACACTTGATCTAATGGAGATTTAATGGACCTTTGTTAAAACGTCCAGATGTTCTTGACTATTTAGATGCTGATTAGAATTCCTCAGTTGTATTTGGGTGAGATTCACTTACCTCAGACAGTGATCTTACCAAGAACTAGGAGTCAGCAGAAAATTAAGACATACTTAATGTGGTGACCTCTCACAGCAGTCATGATGTAAGCTGTTTGTATGAACTCAGTTGAGACTGGCACGTAATCACCCAATTATTGGGTCAGAGAGAATGGAATGCTGGTGTGTTAGATGAACCCAGCACCAAAACTGGGATCAATTGTCAGAGGAGGCTCATTTTATAATTTAATAATGAATTAGGTTAATTAAAAGCACTTATTTAATAACACTGCCCAACAAAAAATAAGCAGGTATTTCTTTGATTTTAAGTTAAAAGTTTGCTTATTTATTTATTAGTGTCACAAGTAGGCTTACATTAACACAACATTGGAGTTATTGTGAAAACTTCTTAGTTGTCATGCTCCGTCACCTGTTCGGGGACACTGAGGGAGAATTTCAGCATGGCCAGTGCATCTAACCAGCACGTCTTTTGGACTGTGGGAGGAAAGCAGGGCATCTGGAGGAAACCTCTGCAGACGCAGGGTGAATGTACAGACTCCACACAAGCACTGACCAAAATCGTGATTGAACCTGTGTCACTAGTGCTGAGGCGGCAATGCCAACCATTGTACCACCATGCTATCCTCACAGTAACGTTAGGTAATGTTATTGAACATTTTGCCAGCGCAGACTGTATGGTGGATTCAGGATGAGTAACACAGTGGAGTTTTTGCTCTGAGAGGTGGCTGCAGTAACCAGATTTAAAGTGAGAGAGCAGACTTCACAGATAAATCAAAAGTTTGGTGCCATCTTAACAGTATCTGAGAATCATTAGTTGAAGCAATTGGGAACAGTTTGTACAACAGTCACAGACAATGGAATCCTGAAGAGTGAGCTGTGAAACCTTGATGCTGGATTTTTAAAAGTGGAGCGGAAGGTTTGTTTGAAAGAATAGTTGGAAGATCCGTCATGCAAACTGTTAAGGGAAAGCACTGTTGTTTGAAAAAGATTTGAAAGTCTGTCTTTTTGAAAATGGAATTTGAAATTACCCATGTGGAAATTGGAATTCATTGAGACAAAGTGGCTCGTGGCTTTAAAAAAAAAAATCACCTGGAGCGATTCTGAAAATAAATCCATAGACACTCACTTGCGTTCAGGGCAGAATGTGTGTTTGGCTACAGCTAGCTTGTGTGTTCAGAGGGACGTTATGTCCCTGAGACCATTATAGCTTAATATATATATTTTGTAGCCCATGTTTACCTGAACTTGTGTGGATATTCGTGAGGTTAAGAGGAAAGTAAAAAAGTATTGTCATAATCCAACATGGCATGGTAGTACAGTGGTTAGCACTGCTGCCTTATAGCGTCAGGAGCCACGTTCAATTCCGGCCTAGGGTCACTGCTTGTGTAGAGTTTGCATGTTCTCCACGTGTCTGCATGGGTTTCCTCCAGATGCGCCAGTTTCCTCCCACAGTCCAAAGATGCGTATGTTAGGTTGATTGGCCATGCTAAACTGTCAAGGGATCAGCAGGGTAAACATGGGATTATGGGGGATAGGGGCTGTGTGGGATTGTTGGTTTACCCTCAGTGGGCCAAATGGCCTCTTTCTACACTGTAGGATTTGATGATTCATGTTTAATCATTCCTGCAACTCTGTTGCTCCAAAAAAAAAGTTCGTTCTTCGAGCCATCGTTCCATTCTGGGCTCTCCCAGCTCAGTTATAATATCAACTAGGATTGTAACAACTCAATTGATGTATTTTAAGGGCATTACAATAGCTCAGCACCTACGCCAGTGCACCTCTCTCTGCCCTTCGGAAAGGAGATATTTAAGAAAGTACGTGGGGATAAATTAACCTCTAAGGAATGACGTGAATAATGATGAAAAGTCCAGAGTAGCCATTGAAATTCAATGAAATGGCCTTCAAGTGTATCAATTTTGTGCATTAAATTAAATTGCTATCTAGTCAGGATGAGGCTTAGGATCCTTCTCCGAGAGATTTTGGGCTCCATTAATCCCCTACCTTATTCAATATTTCACAGGTTTTTGACATGAGATTCAGTTGGCTGGTTTTTTGCTGCCTAAAATTGACAGACTCTGAGGATCCAAAGGTGATCCTTTAACCCTCAGCTGAGCATCAAATTGCTGACAGACAGCTTAAATTTTTAACATTGAATGCTTCCCAAAACTCTCCACTATCTCCATTAAGGCCTCATTAACTGTGTGGAAGTATCAATCATTGAAAATGATTACCCCATATATTAAAATAATAACTACTCCAAGTAGCTGCTGTATAATGTGCTACATTAGTGATCATTGAGGAAAAAACAGTGCATTATTTCACTGAGACTTCAAACCTACTTAGGAGTGAAATAGCTCTTAAGAGTTTATAATTTGAGCTCAAATTGGTCCAAATTCTTTGCCATGGAGCTTGATATCTTCTTAAAATTTCAACACCCAGTTATAATATTTCTTCCAAATGATCAAGTCCTTCTTTCATTTGGACAAATTTAATAGTCAAAATTTCTCCCCTCAAGAATAGTTTCAGAAACATCTGACTCGGATTTTCCAGGGATCTGCCGTGGAGCGGAGTGGCGGGGGGGGAGGAGCGGTTAGTGGTGGTGCAGCAGCTCAGCCAAAAGCCCATGGACTTCCCTCAAGACTAGATGATCTTGGTGGCGGGTGGGGCCAATAAACCCAGCCCATCTGTCTAATCTCTTTGAAATCATTTTGCAACTCCAATGGAATTGGATTAAAAATACAATGCAGCTTGGTCATTATGGCCAATTTGAGATTACAAGATGAACAAAGAAAGGGAAATCCTTCTATTTATTTTGTCCCTAATACCAGCCAATATGTTAGTTGGGTCCAATCAGTTTGTACAGATGCTAATTCTCCTTGGCATCACCTCATAAGTACTCTGGCTTCCTCCTACAATCTGAAAGACCTACTGGTGAGGTGCACTGCCATGCTAAATTCTCCCTCAACGTACCCAAACACGTGCAGGAATATGCCGATTGCAAGATTTTCAGTAACTTTATTGCAGTGTTAATGTAAACCTTCTTGTGACACTAATAAATAAATATGAAAACTTAAGCTCCACATAGCAGTCGTTCTGATCCTCGTGTCTATCTTGTTCCCATTTCCATTTATTCCCCTTTCCTTTAACTGCCTGTTGGTAAATCTTGGCATTGCCTCTGAGTATGTTCTGCAGCCTTGTAACCTTCAGTATGTAAAACCAAAATCTCTTCAGCTCTCAAATGTCACTTTTAATCGTATACCATCATCTTTGATCCGAATCCATCAATTACTGAAAAAAAAAACTGTTTCTGTCTACTCTGACCTATCTCTGGATAATTTGCAATACAGCTTGTCTTATGAAGAGGAAATGGGCAACTTAGTCCTGTGCTCCCTGGAGTTTAGAGTGAGAACGGATCTAAGTGAGGTGTAAAAGATGGTAAGGAGGATTGATAAAGTAGACGTGGAAATTATGTTTCCTCTAGTTTGTCGCTACAGAGGTGCTGGGGAGTAGATACAGAGGAGATGTCAGGGGTAAGTTTTTCACTCCGAGGATGGTGAGTGAGTAGAATTGGCTGCTGTCGGTGGTGGCAGAGGCAAACTCGTTGGAGTCTTTTAAGAAACTTCTGGATGAGTTCTTGGGATTTTAATGGGATTGAGAGTTATAGATAGGCTTGGTAGGTAGGGATTATGATCGGCACAACTTGTGGGCCGAAGAGCCTATTTGTGCTGTAGTGTTTTGTGTTATGAAATCAGCTCGTAATCTTATCCGTCCTCATAGGAATAGCCCAATTTGAAAGCCTTACAAGATAGGTGGAATCCTAGCAAATCTGCACTTCCATCCTCGCTATTGTCACAGCATCCTTCCAATAGAATAGAGTCCAAAATTTTACACACTCTTCCAGCTGGGATCTCGCTAACATTTTGTATCAATTTACTTAAAGCTGCTGGTCTTAAACCTATAGGAATACAGCTGGTTTGTTTTTGTTTTCCCCCCCACCACCACCACAGTACCACCTTGAGAAATTTTATGGACTGGTAGCAGGGGCATTTACTTTAACCAGGATATCTCCACTTGTTGCCATTTATCCTTAGCACCATCATGAAAAATGTTTCTGCTTACCCATTTCTAATTTTTAAATTTTGAGAAGTGTCCATCTGAATGGAAAGCCTGAGCTCAGGTCGCTCCCAATGCCACTTTCTCCACTTTGCAGTGGTATTTTTGGAACTCTCAAATCCAAAATGCTGTTGTTTGGAAGATCTTCCAATTCCTTGAATTGGATTGCACTCAGTGGGAGGATGGCTAGAACAGCTTATTAGCTGCTTCGAGAATTGTGCACTGTTTCCCAATTCGAACAAGCCAAAGTACTTGTTTTTAGGATTTTTAGCCTTGATATTTTCCTGGATCATTGGCCATTTGTGTGAGCAGGCCTTATATCCTTCACAATCTGGAGGCTGTCGGCAAGGAAACTAGTCCATACTGATGGCATATTTCCCCTCTCCATACTCAGATCCCTTTAATAGATCAGACTCTTGGATAATCCTTTCATTTCAGCATTCCTCATTTGTAAGAAACATTAGCGAATTGATTCCAGGTTTGCTCTGTATAATGAGTTTGTGCGTGGTTGAATGAGTTGACTTTGTTCCAAGTGTTTCTTTACATAGGAACTGTTCTGTTGATGTCCAAGCCAACTGATCCATGATTTTCATGAAATGGTGGACAGAATTACAGAAGCTGATTCCCAAAAAAAACTCCCATGTTATGGACGCAGAATTTGATTTGTTTGATTGCTGTAAAACAGTGACCCTTCTGGCCTTCTATGTAAAAAGCAGAATTGGTGAGCAATGAAGTAAGGTTAATTCAGTGAAAGTTAGAAATATAAAGGAAATTGATATGATATTAGTATTGCTCGGGAGAAAACTTGAAGTTTGGTGTCCTCAATCTGTGTATTTGTGCGTGGTTTTGTGCCACACTGTTCAGCAAGGGAGAAGAAACGTTAACAAGGAAGTGTTTAGTGAGCCGCATCTGTCTATTGGTCATACTGGGAGATACGCTGACTAAATGTAGGAATGTTAATTAGAATGGAAGTAATCATTATAAATGTTTTTTCTTAAGTGGCACCATCTTGTTCTTCACAGCAGAGTGAAACTTCACCTCCATTTCCCCAGAGCCAGCAGGAGACAGATACTGTGAATTCGAGGCATCATTAAAAAAAATTAGGTGGGAGATAATGCATAGTGACAAGTACAATCCATGTTTGTTTACTCAGCAGGTTCTTTGGGAAAAGAACCATGAAGAATTTTAAATGGAACACCAACGTTCTTCATGCATGAAGGCTGAAGGTGTGCTTTGGGTGACTCTTTTTAATGGGAGTACAGCAAGTTAGGCTGAATGCTGCACATTTTTTGCACTAAAATGTGTGTAGGAAGTCTTTGAAGCTATGCGCGGCTTTAAGCCAGTTGTTGGCAGGAGTGATCACTAGGGATGTTGTAAAGCTGCCAGGGATTTGCAGCTGTATAAAATAGAGTGCCTGTCAATGCAGTTTGGAGAAAAGGTCATAACTGTTAACACTGACTGATAATGTGTCTGTGTAATACTGTAGAAAAGCTTCAGATAATGTGAATAGCATCCTACTGACAGCCACAGCACAATTACGTTGCAAATAAGGCACAAACTATGCCATTTAATTGGTGATAGCTTGCTAGGATAAGAGATAAAGTGCATTACTGTGAGGCAGTTCAGAAAAGCTGAATAAAACCCTAAATAAACATGGATTACATTTGTTAATGTGTATTATCTCCGGACTGTTTGTTTGTTTATCTGTCAAGGTTTCTCAGTACCACGCGTTTCCTCCGGCGAGAGTGGGGAGAGAAGGTGACCTGTTATTCTCTTGCTGTTGGTTTATAAATGTATGCTGGGTGGATAGGTGGAAGGAATCCATGGTGTCTCACTGTTTCTCTCATCCTCCCCAAGGACAAGCTTCCTCTTGCAACCACTGTGCACACAGTTTATCAGCAATTCAGTAGGAATTGTACAAGATGTGTGCTTTTTAACTGGCTTTATTAGCTCAGGAGCTTAGTACCTTTTTTTTAAAACAAATCGATAACTTGCATGATTTTCATTACCATTGGCTGAAGTTCAAAGGAACATATGTTCATCAACTAGTTTTCTGCACAGGTTTATTTGGTGGACTGGATATCTGACAGATATGGAAGATCATTGCTGTGGTCAGAATCCCCTGCTCCTGTAGGAGGAGGAAGTGGACACGTTCATGGGACTGATACCTGACACCTTCCCTCCTGCATTGACACTAAGTTCTGGACAGGAAGGCCCTGGTCAGCCTTCCCAGTCTGGCTTCACGAGTTCTGTAAGTGGTCAATTAATGACCATATCAGGACCTCTTCTAGCCTCTGCTGCAATCTTCCCACTCGAGGTAGACACGCCAATATGTGGCCTGCACAACTGATAAAAACAGGCTGCATTTTGCTGGAGGTTGGCTGTTAATCTGCAGAATTCTGTGAATGATTGATTGAGGTTATGGAGCTGAAGAAAGGCCACTCACCACACCCTCATCTTTGATGCTGACCCCCAGGGACCACCACCCCCGCTACCATATCAGACACCACCCCCTCCCCCAACCCCTCCCATCCCATCCCACAAAAGCGCTTACTTTTTTCCCTGACTAGCTCCATGATCCTGATACGCTGAGAGCAGGGTAACCAGCTGCCTTCACTGTAGCATTGCTAAGTGTACGAGCTGCCAATTTCTGGTTGGCTGGCAGTTCTTGGTGGGAAGTCATCTCTGGGGCCCCCAGTCTGGAGGAAGGCCAGTCACTGTCCACTCAACTGCCTGATGGGCAGGAGACAGCGGAGGCTTTCGTTCTCTGAGCCGGCATGGGTGCTTCACCACTTTCTCAGGCAGCCGCTGAGAATGGAAGATTCTGCCCCCTCCTTGAGTCTCTAAATCAAACTAGTGACCGGCCTGAATCAGCAGTGGCCATTGGTCTGATGCTTGCTTTCTCCCTTTTTGGAACATGACCCCACTTTGTGGAACCCACAGGTTTGTGAAGAGGCAGAATTTTTAGTTCCCACCAATGCCCACTACTGATGGGGTCCCAAAACCCCTTCCACAGTTTGGGGATGCATAAGGCTGCATAGTGATTGTACTAAAATGTAATCAGTTCGTTATTGCCAATGGTGAACACAACACCAGTTACGATTCCTGGTGATTTCTTAGCTGGGATCTGCTATCTCTGAGGGAATTTTTTTGTAGAGTATTTGAAGTTAAATGTGAAGAATTCAAGCCGCCCGTCTTAAATATTTTTCTAGGTTTGACCAATGAAACTGACAGACAAAAATATCCTTGAGTAATTTAGATCTGCTACATCAGGCATTAACATTACCAAAACGGATCAATTTTGTTAAAATCGCCACCTTAGAGCCATAGGACGGCATGGTGGCGCAGTGGGTTAGCATTGCTGCCTCACTGATCCAGACACCCAGGTTAAATATCGGCTTGGGTCATTGTGCGGAGTGTGCACGTTCTCCCTGTGTCTGTGTGGGTTTCCTCCAGGTGCTCTGGTTTCCTCCCATAGTCTGAATGACGTGCTGGTTAGATGCATTGGCCGTGCTAAATTCTCCCTCAGTGCACCCGAACAGGCGCCGGAGTGTGGCGAGTAGAGGATTTTCAAAGTAGCTTCATTGCAGTGTTAATGTAAGCCTAGTTGTAACACTAATAAATAAAATTTAAAAACGCAAAAGAATCTAAATATGACTCCATTAGTAAAGATGGTAGCCAGTTGATCATTAATTCATGAAAACAGCTGTACAATAATGTTAATCTCTTTCTCCGCAGGTGCCAGTGCTGAAACCCATGGATTTGATGGTGGAGGTAACTCCACGGAAGATCTTTGCTAACGCTCACACCTATCACATCAACTCAATTTCTGTTAACAGTGACTGTGAGACCTACATGTCAGCTGATGACCTCAGGATTAACCTTTGGCATTTAGGAATAACGGACAGGAGTTTCAGTATCCTTTGATATGCATGTGTGTGGCTTCAAAGATTATTTGTATGTCAATGAAATTACACTTCCTGATAACTACTTCTGCTGTCCATAGACAAAATATGGATCTTGTACGATGGATTCATTAAAACCCCCCACTATGAACACTGGTTTCACATCCTACACCAACTGTACAAATCGTCTTGTAAATTTTTTATGTACAATATTATGGTTTGGTAAATGAAAGCAAAGGAAGTTTTTGCTAGTAGTTTTGTTACAGGAAATTATTATCTTTTTGTTTCATTTTGATGGCTTTGACATTGATATTTCATGTCACTTGGGGTTTTCAGTTTTTCGCTCCAAAAATATCATCGTTAATTTCAGTGCGGTCACTCTTCAAATCTGGCTGGGAAGTATCTTAATTTGAAAATTCTCCACATTCCTCACTCTTCTCACCCCAGTACGCAAAAAATAAATGCTTGTGCCAAAGGATGCAATAGGATCATGAATGTTTTGATGAACGATCACATATCTGCAGGTTATCTGCATGCTTCGTCACATGGTGTTGCAGTCGCTGAGTGTATGCAAAGTGAACCTCACAGCATTTGAGAAGTAACATCATTTAGTCTTCCACCTCTCTCTCTCTCTCTCTCTCTCTCCTTCACATGCCCAGATGTTACGTAGAAAGCCTGACATGACACTTCTCCCCATAACTACAACAAAACTCCAGCTGTGATACTTGTTTCACTGAAATAATTATTAAATATTTTAAAATGGAAAAATTGCCACCACCCCCTCATGAAAAATTGTCTGTTTGTTGAAGTTTTTTGGAAAATAAATATTCATGATGGTCACAATTTGAGGATTGTGCGCTCAAATCAAAGGCGACAGAAGTAGTGACCAAACCTCCTTGAGGGCATTAAATCCTGACTAGGGACACCCATTTCCCATGAAAGAATTTTGTCAGAATCTTTGCCTGATTTCAGAAGGGCATCCCTGGTGCTGAGGTCTCAATTTACATATCTTCCATGTACAAATAACAAAGACGATTTTCCACATGGGACCCACGGATAATGGGAACCATCAGAAAGTAGACTGAGATTGGACAGATACATTTCATTATACTCGCAGATCCAGTAAATGGGCTTCTCATGCCAGTTTGATTTATGAATTCAAGTCATAGAGGTGAAAAAATAATACTCTTAAGGTCATTGACCTTAAGTGGCCTCTACAGAAATGATTATTAATGATTTTGAGGTTCAAGTGTACACTAAGTTTCTCAAGCTCACCCCAAAGCTAGAAAATCCCTCCTGAGGTCACTTTGCATGATCTGTCCCTTGCCTACTACAAGGTGGGCTAGACAGGAAAATTCTACTCATAATTTCAAAATAATGTTTTACATCAACAGCCCTGAAACAATTGGTATTAAATATGACCAACATGACTTAGGGGCTGAGATAAAGATGGCTCTGAGCTACAGGATTGTAGTAAATGGGTAACAAACAGTGGATAACAGGAGCTCAATCTGCCATTTCCATTTTGCAGTATTGTCATTTTTGTTGCTCCATATTTGAACTTGAACAACTTTTGCTTTTCGATTCTAGTTGTTGTGCTTGATTCAAAGCTAAACATTCAATAGTGAAAATAAATGTCAGCAAAGTGAATCTCTGCAGAAGTTTTTGCAAGCTGTAACATTGTGGAAGCACAACCAGCTCCTGCTGATGATAATGTAAGCAACATGCGGGGAGGCACAGTGGTTAGCACTGCTGCCCCACAGCACCAGAGATCCAGATTCAATTCCAGCCTTGGGTGACTGTGCAGAGTTTGTGTTCTCCCCTTGTCTACGTAGGTTTCCTCCGGGTGCTCTGGTTTCCTCCCACAGTCCAAAGGTGCACGGATTAGATAGATTGATTGGCTAAATTGACCCTATTATTGACCATTGCAAGGTAAATGTGTGGTGTTAGGAGGATAAGGCCTGGGCCCATGCAGACTTGATGGACCAAATGGCCACCTCCTGCACTATAAGGATTCTGATTCAAAAGTTTTGATGAAGGATGAGGACATTGAGGGATGAGAGTAGCCTTTAAACAATTAAGGGACATCAGTGATATGGAGAGGGTAAATTTCACTTTTTGCAGTAAAGGAGGTTGTGACAGAACAGCACCTGTTACACACCCTCTTCCTTTTCCATTCCTCTTTGAGGAAACCTAAGTTTGAATCTCAGTCTTGGCTGATGTTTATGTTTTGGTCTCCAATTGCACGTAAATGGAATTAGCCAAGTGCACTGTGTTGACTAAGGCTACAGAGGGTTAACTCAAAGAAATCTAGTAATGATGATGTTTTGGTTTTTGCTTATTGATTTGACCAGAGTTTTTCAAACTGCTTCCACTATCCATTAATCTGTGCACCAGAAGTGGTTTCAGGAGTGGAAGGTGTTTTTTTTCCAGTCTGTATTACTGTATGCTTTAAAGGATATTTGCATTAGATTGGGAATTTACCTGAAAGTAAATATATATTCAAAATATATATTTTGTACTCCAATTTAACCATTTATACAAACAAACATTTTAATCCTGAATCAAATATTTGCTCAGAACTTTTCCTTGAAACAGGAGATGCAGTTCTTAATCATTGTTATAAAGTGGTCACATTGCTAATTGTGCGTTTGGAGAGAAAATTGGATAGTGCAAAATCATGAGATTGAGATAGAGCAGACAGAGAAAAATTGTTTGGATTGGCAGAAGGGTTGAGCACCAGAGGATTTAACCTGAATGGCAAAAGAGCCAACAGCAATGTGAGGAGAAACATTTTTTATGTACCGAGTAGTTGGGATCTGGAACGCATGGCCTAAGACCGTGGTGGAGTCAGGTTCGATCATTGAAAGAGAATAGAATAAAAAGCTGAAGAGAGTAGGAAATTGCTGGGTTGAGGGGAAAGGACAGAGGAATTGGATTGGCTAAGTTGTCCCTGCAGAGAGACAACACGGATACAACAGGCAAATGGCCTCAGTCTATGCTATAACCATTCCATGGTTTTAATCTATGAAGACATTGAATGGGAAAACAGTAAATCTTTCTGGAGAAAGTTGATTTTACATTTGTTCTATTTGTTTTTGTCTGCTGTTATTATTCACGACCTGGACCTTCCGAGCAACGGCAATGCGAAGATCACTTGTCATCAGAGCTTGAGGAAGGCAACATGACTGTGAAAGTGAGTTTTGGTGAACACCATGTCAAATACCCTGGAGGGAATGGGAAGCAGTTAAGGCAGACAGAGTGAAAGAGAAAAATTAAAATCCTGACAGTCATCCAGACTTGAAACATTGGGTCTATTCTCTCTCCACAGATGCTGTCAGACCTGCAGAGATTTTCTGTTTTTGCAATAGCAATATTAATTACATTACTGCTGCACTCAAATTCCCTTTAACCTGACACCACCGAGCATTTCTACTGGAATCTTCCAGTGCTAGCTTTAACTGAAGCACATTGCATCTGGGGAAACCCTGAGATTGGAAGTAATGTCTGGTGAAGATTGGACACAGCAACCGCCCCCTCTCCCCATCCACTCTATCCTTTTCACAGCACTAGTTACCATGTGATGAGATTGAGAGTCTAGCCTGAATGTTATTGAATGGATAAATGAATAGCTAGGAAGGGTGAGTTGGGTAGGGTGATTGTATTACATCAGGGTAGTCAGATGATCGGTGGGGTTGAGGGGGATCGGTTGTTGTCACGTATTTAGTGAGGTGGTCTGATGGCCAGAGGGTGATTGGTGAGTCAGTTACCCGGGTTTTAAACTAGTTTTTGATCTATCCTGCCGAGATGCGGTTTGCTGGACTGCTGATCTGTGAAGCAGACTAACACCAACAGCATGGGTTCAATTGCGGTATCGGCTGAGGTTATTCATGAAGGCCATACCTCTCAATCTCGCCCTTCAACTGAGGTGTAGTAATCCTCAGGTTAAAATAATCACCAGTCAGCTCTCTGTCACAAAGGGAAGAGCAGCCTTGGGTCATCTGAGATTATGGTGGTTTTACCTTTGTTTCTTGTGTAGGTAACCAGCTCAAAGTGCCAGACATTCACTGAGGGGCCCAGGGAGCAACTATATTTTAATGAAATTCTTTACCTATGTAATGTAGAAAAACAGGAAGAGACAATAGTTTATCTCCAGGTATTTTCTCAAAAACAATTTACCATTGACTGAATGTCACCTGTACTGATTCCAGAAAAGTGACATGACAAAATCCATGCCGTTGGTTTCACAAGCGGATGGCACCTTGGTGCCATCTCTGTGCCTGGGATCCGGGTTCAGTTCCAGGCTCGGATGACTGTCGGTTGTGCAGTTTGCACGATCTCATAATGTCTGCGTGGGTTTCCTCTGGGTGCCCTGCTTTCATCCCACAGTCCAATTTAGGTAGATTGGCTATGCTAAATTGCCCCTTGTTGTTGCAAGATGTGTAGGTTAGGGGAATTAGTGGGGTAAATGTGTGGGATTACAGAGAATGGGGCCAAGAAAGTAGGCCTGGATAAGATGCTGTGGCGGAGAGTCAGTGCAGACTCGATGAGCTGAATGGCTTCCTCCTGCACTATCGGGATTCGATGAGATAGAGTCACCTTGGATCATATCAACTTGAAAATCTAACTGGAGACACCTTTATTCAGTGCTGGTACTTTTTAGATTGGAAACTATAATAACGCGACAGTGTCATCCCTGCATAATGATGCCCAGAAGAGCACTTGGGACTGAGGTCTCATTACGACTATTCAATCTAAAATGGCTTGCAGCAAAGGCACATTGTCGTGGGACACGGGTCATTATCAATCGAGTGTTGGTAAAATAACAATTGGCAATGCACTGATAAGTGTTGCTTTCAAATTACGGGCAAGAGAGCTCAGAGGCAGGTACTGTGTTGCCATGACAACCATGTTGCTCTTTCCACATCCTCAGCCACTGAATGTCTAAAGTGGTCATTTCATATTCTGACGGATGTTGAACCTGGCCTTGGTAGCATCCATTAATGACAAACTAGCTTCCTGAGTTCCTGAGAGATTAATTTTGTTATGCTGAAGTGAGCCAGCTTGTGCATTAGCATAAGGTAAGAGGATGATAGTTCTTTAAAAAGATGCCAAGCAGTATTATAGAGCATTACTCATACCACTAAAATAGAATTTCTATAGAACTCTTAATACAGGAGCACAATACTGCAGATGCTGGAAATCTGAAATAAGAACGAAAGAAAAGATGCAAAAACTCATCCGTTTTGTGGCGAGGAACAAGATGTAATGTTTCAGGTCAATGGTGTTTCATCAGAACTGAAGAAAGATGGTAATGTCAGAGTTTTTAGACCAGTCGAAGGGAGGCGACAGGAAGAAGATCTGCAATGGGGTGGAGACCAGGAGAGGCCAAAAGGTCTTATGGTACAATGGTTAAAGAGAATGGCAGTGGATATCGTAAAGGAACAATGGTTGTGTCCAAATGAGTCATGAACTGCCACATAAAAGGATTTAAAAAAAAATGACAAGAACACAATAACATGTCGGACAAGATGGAGGCAGAGGTTTTATTTGTCTTTTATAGGATGCGGCCTTTATTCCCCAATCCTTGAGAAGGTCATGATGAGCTGCTGCCTTGAATCACTGTCGCTCAGTGTTGCTGTTGGGAAGGGAGTTCCAGGATTTTGACTCAGCAACTATAAAGTAACCACAATGTGGTTCCAACTCAGGATGATATGTGAAGAAAACTTGTAGGCATCTGCTGCCCCTGTTCTTCTCAATGATAGAGGTTGTGGGTTTGGAAGATGCGATCGAAAGAGTCTTGGAAAGTTGCTGCGTTGCATCTTGTAAATAGTATAGGCTCTACTATTTACAAGATGCAACTTTTATCATCGTATACTTGCGTTGTAATAGTTTCTTCCGGGAAGTGTAATGTGAGTTAACAATTGACGGTGAGAATGGGCTCTGTCATAATCACCTATCCCGTATCGGTACATAACCTGCACATGAATACATACCACAAGGGCACCTCCAGCCATAAACAGGCCAGGCTCCCATTATTTGGGGACTGAGGCATCAGCAGTTTTCTTTCTTCCTAATTGACACTTACTGATTGACAATCAAACGTTGAATTCCTCATTTTTCATTTCAACCCCATATTCTTGGAACTGGACAATACCTGCATCTCGAGAGATTTGGCAGATAACTAGATTCTGAACGAGTAAGGAATCTGTGTTCAAGTTGTGTCTCATTTATTAAAGCAGAATTAGTCTTAGCAGAAAGTTGCATGGTAAAATCTGAACACCACGTTGGAAGAAAACCCAAGGCACTTTATAATACAATCTCATTATCTTGTGTTAGGAGATTATAATTGAAGAAAATCATGACTGGGACACAAAAGCCTGGCTCATTTCCTTTTGACATTAGTTGTAAAATGATGGAATGCTTATGCCAGTAAAATTAAAATTAAAATCACAATCACAGAAGTATTGCAGCGCAGAAGAATGCCATTCGGCCCATCGTGTCTGTACCAACTCTCCAAATGACCTAATGCCATTCTCTTGCCTTTTCCCTGCACGTTGATTCTATTCAAGTAATCATCTAAAATCCTCTTGAATGGCTCAATTGAACCTACCTTCACCACACTTCCAAGCAGTGCATTCCAGATCCAAACCAATCACTGTGAAAAGGCTTCTCACTTTCATCACATTTGTTCCTTTTGCAAATCACTTTAAATCTGTGCCCTCCCATTCTTGATCCTTTTACGAGCAGGAATAGTTTCTCCCCATCTATTCCATCCAGCCCCTCATGATTTTGAACATCTCTATCAAATCACCTTCTCCTCTCCAAGTAAATAGTTCTCATCTCCCCAATCTGTCCTCATAACTGAACCCATTCTGCCAATTCCCCAGAAATATTCTTAGAATCATAGAACAGAATCATAAAATCCGTACAATGCAGACAGAGGCCATTCATCCCATTAAGTCTGCACTAACCACAATCCCACCCAAATCCTAATCCTGTAACTCCATGTATTTGCCCTGCTAATCCCTTGACACTAAGGTTAAGTTAGCATGCCCAGTCAACCTAACCCGCACATCTTTTGACCTGTGGGAAGAAACAGGAGCACGGAGGAAATCTGTACAGACATGGGGAGAATGTCCAAACTCTACACGGACAGTGACCCAAGCTGGGAATCGAACCTGGGTCCTTTACGCTGTGAGGCAGCAGTGTTAACCATTATGTCACCAACCTGCATTCTTATTAACCTCTTCTGCAGAAAATCTTTTTTATGTTCATTTTGAAGTGGATTGCAGTGGAAATGAATGCATCTGATTGTAGGATTTGCCAGGAAACAGGCTGTTAATTGCTGGAGCTTCACTCCATACCTAAAATCCTGGACTTTGTCTTTTCCTGGAAGGAAGCATTTGGCACACGAGGTTGTAAATGGCATAGTTTGTTTGTATCTAATCAGATATTCCAACATAAAAGTACAATTATAGTTTGATGTTCAATTGCAGGGTCAGGTTAAATAATGCAAGTGGGAAACATATTGAGTGGAATTTTCCCCAAAACATTAGGGGCAGGGTTTTCTGGTTGTGCTCGCCCCAAAACTGGAAAATTCCACCTGTGGTCAACAGACCTTTGCATGGTTCGCCCTCTGCCCGTTACGACTCCCATGATGGACAGGATTCGACTGTAATGCTGGAGACCTAAGGGGAACACCAAAATGGATCATTCCCTGGGCACTCCTCGAGTTTGTTGCAAATGCTTCAGCCTTGTCTTTTCCACTGAACTGCTCAGCAACCCACCCATCCCCCGATAGGCTGAATGGCCTCTTCCTGTATTGTAGGATTTCTATGATAGTTGGTTCCATATCTTTCAGGTTAACTAGAATGATCCTGCTTGAAATTCTGTTCCCGCACCTAGTTTTGCACTAAGGCAGACTTTCATCTGTTTCCGTAGCTCGTAATTCCAGGAACAGGTCACTAATCTGTCAGCAGGGGCTTATAGCTTGAGGCATGCCACACCACGTCAATTGTAGCTGATACGCCTGCTATTCTTAAGGCCATGCATTGGTGTGTTTGGAAGATTACAGGTTGATACATTCAATCTGGTTGACTGTTATAAATGTATTTTCCGTGGTCATCGAATTCCAGGGTGGAGCTCAAATCTGGAACTTCTGGTTCAGATCAGGGACACTACCCACTGCACCATAAGACTGCAACTAGATAGGTAGATATCAGTCAATAACTTCATTGTGCTCTATTATAGAGACACAGAATTACGGAATCCTACAATGCAGAAGGAGGTCTTTCAGCCCATCGAGTCTGCACTGACCATAGTCCCACCCAAGTCATATCCCCATAGCCCTATGCATTTACCCTAGCTAGTCCCCCTGACACTAAGTGGCAATTTAGCATGGCCAGGCCACCTATCCCGCATATCTTTAGAACATAGGAAGAAATCAGAGCACCGAGAGGAAACCCACAGAGACATGAGGAGATTGTGCAAACTCCACACAGACAGTGACCCAAGTGGGAATTGAACTTAGGTTCCTGATGCTATGAGACAGCAGTGCTAACCACTATTCTACCATGCCACCCCAAGACATAAAGTAACTGTGTGAAATATTAATCTTTGTGCTTTGCAGAACTATAATAACCATTTTTGATTTTGTCCGACTCCCATAAAATTGTGACTTTGTATATCAACAGTTTCTGGATGCTGTGACACATGATGTAAATATTAAATGATATAGTCAGTTATTCAAATTAATCTTAATTGACTGTTATTCTTTGTAGTTCCAGCAGTCTCAAGGTTAGTTTGGCAATAGAGGTGACTTCTTTGTATAATGTGTTTTTTTCCAACAATTTCAATTCTTTGGCAATCCTGAATTTGAGTATTGAAAAAAGAGGAGATATGTCGAAATTTTTTGTCTTGTACTCATCAGGATACTTGTACTATGCGAAAAGAAAGTGCTGATTGGCAGGTCAGCTCTGATTTCCATAGGCTTTGCAAAGGAAAATAGACTAAGTGACTGACAGTTAATGTGCCAGGCATTGTTTGAAATTTAAACTAGACGGTTTGATTTTGGTCAAGGCATTGGTCTGCGTCAGCAATTGGCCATCACCTATTTTGTTTCGCTGAAACAGGCACAATGTGTATACGTGTCCTTTCTGTCTGAAAAGAACAGGATCCCTGGGTCTTAATATGTGTAGCTTCAACTGCACACAAATGCAAGCCAACTAACAATCTTAAATTGATTGTCACTATAATTTCTTTCAACAAATTCAATTATTTCACTGCCAAAATGTTAAATAAATTGTTATCTTCCTTGAAGAACATATATTAATGGAATCCTGTGGGAATATTGGTGATGGGGAATAGTCATTATGGTTTTGCTGCTATTTTATTGCAGAATGTTGGGATTATTTGGAAGGCTGTTTAGTGTTCGATTCTCATCAACACTGCTCCACCTTAAAAAAAAATCATAAATGTTTTCTTACTCAGAGCAATGATTGGTACTGACTGAAATACATTAGAGTGAAAGAAATCCATCAGGTGTCCTTGTAGTTTAATTGGATACTTTTGTGCAAGGTATGTGGGTGCCTAAGGTACACTGCCTTGCAATAAGAAACGTGACCGCAAATGTTTACCCTACTCCGTGAGAGTCTCTTGCAGGTGAACCAATTCTTTATCAATTACTGCAGTATTTTTCCACATTTGTCTGTAAATTATATCAACTGCCTGCAACCTGTAGTGGTTGTTTAGCAACCTTGTGCTTTCACTATATAGTCAGTAAAGATTTCGCTCAGTGAGACTGGATATATTCATTTAACTTTTGTTTTTAAAAATTTTACTTTGGCTTATTGTATTACAAATCATACATTGGCATAGCGTTCTGATGGTGTTGCATGCTGGTAAGGTCAGCCAATGACAGTGAAACCATTGTCGATTGTTGGAAAAACCCATCTGGTTCACTCATGTACTTTAGGGAAGGAAATCTGGCATCCTTTTCCAGTCTGACTTGTATGTGACTGCAGAGCCACAGCAATGCCTAACTGCCCTCAGGCAACTAGCGATGGGCAATGAACGCTGCCCCGCCAGCGACGTCCATGTCCCCACGAATGAATAAAAAGAAAATAATAACTGTTCGTAAAATTCTGAGATTAGATTCACATTTCGAAGTCACTGCCAGATTTGTGTTTTCATAATAAAGACTTTGTTCCTTTACGTGGTGGCTTAGTTAGTGTTTAGTGGTTTATTTTGTGTCTGTCGATTTCAGTAACACGCTAACAGTTGTCCACAAGTTCAATGGTGGATTCACAATTGCGATGTTATTGAATGTTCAAGGGCAGCATGGTGACACAGTGGTTAGCACCATTGCCTCACAGCGCCAAGGACCTGGGTTCAGTTTCAGCCTCGGGTCACTGTCTGTATGGAGTTGACACGATCTCCCCAGGTGCTCTGGTTTCCTCCCACAGTCTGAAGATGTGCGGGTTAGATTGGTTGGCCATACTAAAATGCATAGTAACAGCATGAAGCAATTAGCATAAAACATGGGGATCTGGTTTAGATGCTGGCAGATCTGTACATGCTGATCCAAAGATTGGCACCTCAACCATTTCCCATCTCAGAGAATGCATTCTAATATTATAAAAATTTTCTATTAATGTTCCTGAACCCAGTGACCAACACTGAATCTTTTAGTTCTATTACCTCTTTTTAAAAAAAATCCACAACAATATCTATTCAGGAATGTTCAAACCCACCAGAATAATTGAAATACATTAGCATTTATTAAAAGAATTATTAATATTTTGCAATACAAACTAACCACTGAACTTTCAACTTACAAGGACAAATGATTTAGAATCATTGAATCCCTACAATGCAGAAGAAGGCCTTTCAGCCCATTGAGCCTGGACTGACGACAATCCCCCCCAGGCCCTATTCCCGTAACCCCACAAATTTACCCTGCTAATCCGCCTGACACTAAGGGGCACTCCATCCGTTAGTTTCAACATTAACTCCTTAAATCACTGATGCATATTAGCATCAATGCATTCAATCTACAAGATGCACTGCAGCAACTCACCAAGGCTCTTTCAACAGGACCTTCCTGGCCCATGATCTCTGCAACCTAGAAGGACAAGGGCAGCAGATGTAGGGGACCACCACAGCCAGCAAGTTCCCCTCTTAGCCCTACACCATCCTGACTTGGAACTATATTCCCATTCCACCATCCTGACTTGGAACTATATTGCCATTCCACCATCCTGACTTGAAACTATGCCACTGGATCAAAATCTGGAATTCTCTCTCAAAAGTACTGTGGTTAGTTCTACACATGATGTGGAGATACTATATTGGGGTATGTACAATAAGAAGTCTCTCAACACCGGGTTAAATTCCAACAGTTTATTTGGCCACTCAAGCTTTCAGAGCCTTGCTCCTTCATCAGGTGAGAGAGGACTTGTGTTCATAAACAGGGTATATACAGACACAAACTTATTTTACAAAATGGTTGGAATGCGAGTCTTTACAGGTAATTAAGTCTTAAAGGTACAGACAAGGTGAGTGGAGAGAGGGCCAAGTGCAGGTTAAAGAGGTGTGTAATGTCTCCAGCCAGGACAGTTAGTGAGATTTTGCAAGCCCAGGCAACCCCCCCAAGGGTTACAGATAGTGTGATATAAATCCAAGATTCCCACTGAGGCAGTCCTCGTGTGCGGAACTTGGCTATCAGTTTCTGTTCAGCGATTCTGCATTGTCATGAAGGCTGTCCAATGTTGGGCCTACACCACATAGATTGCAGAGTTCAAGAAGGCAGCTCACACCACCTTTCCAAGGGCAATTTAAGATGATCAATAAAAATGCTGACCTAGCCAGAGGCACCCATGTTCTGTCAAAGAATAAAAAATAAGAGTCAAATGAGTATTATTCATCGGATTTTGCTCAGCAGAGCCTGATGTTTCTGTAGAATTACAAATGGACAAATCAAGAAATTATGATTACGAACAACTGTCTAGTTATTTTAGCTTAGATTCATTTTTTTCAATTTGCTTCATTTGTCATTAATGACGGAACACAGATTTTTGTCACACATGGAATATTTCTGTTGTAAATTCTGAAGGCAATTACAGTCTGCAGTACTGTCTCCTCTTCATCTCAATTAACTTTCTGTCTCTCACTCTCTCTAACTCAATTAACACATTTTCTTACTCTCACTTCCTCCCTCGGCCTATTGAGCTCCACCTCGCTCATTTTTTTTCTTTTTTTGGTAGCTTATAAATACAGAATTATTTTTACGCATTTATGCTTTCACACACTGCCTCTTGAAGCTATTATACTTCTTTTGTGAAGAATGCATTCTTCAACTGTATGGGATAATGAGAAAGTAATAGTGATGATGTTTGATGTAGAGACACAAGCAATGGAACTTTGCAATTTCTGTATTTGAACAGACTAAGGATCCAACAATCCACATGATTCTATTAACAAGTTATAAATGCCTGAAACTTTCCCATTTCTAGATTGTCAAGTATTTTTTCTTCCAATCAAAAACAGCTGAAAATGTGGTGAGATGCTGGATTTTACTCATCTGAACATCTTATATGAACATAAGACACACTGGGAAACATTACATTGTGGTAAAACCATAAGTTGTGATTCTAATCGAGCTAACATAACTTTTCATGCATTTGTAGCACTTTTTTTGTATTGGTTGATGTATAAAGAAAATCTGAGGTAAAGTGGGAAGTAGCTGGACTTTTGTAACTTCATTGGATGAATTTTCTTGGGAAAGAATGCTCATAGCATTAATAAATGGTCTTTCCCTCAGAGCCAATACTTCTGAAGGTCCAAACAAACTTAAAGGTTCATTTATTAGTCACAAGTTGGTTTAGTTATTGTGAAAATCCCCTAGTTGCCACACTCTGGTGCCTGTTTAGGTACAACTGAGGGAGAATTTAGCGTGTCCAATGCATTTAACCAGCATGTTTTTTGGGAGGAAACCGGAGCACCCGGAAGAAATCCACACAGACATGGGGAGAACACGCAGAACACTGCACAGACAGTGACCCAAGCTGGGAATTGAACCCAGGTCCCTGATACTGTGAGACAGCAGTGCTACCCACTGTGCCACCATGCAGCCAATCAGGTGCTTTCAGTGTCTGGAGTAATTTGAGAGTGTCAGCATCGCTGTTAATGTGACGTATCGTCTTTGCTGCTCTTCTGTGAAGTATTAATGTGACAAATACCTTGTGTCTTTTCCTTAATGAAGATTTTAACCCAGACATTGTAGACATCAAACCCGTCGACATGGAGGAATTAACTGAAGTGATCACAGCTGCGGAGTTCCACCCCCACCACTGTAACCTGTTGGTCTACAGCAGCAGCAAAGGCACATTGCGTCTCTGTGACATGAGGGCAGCTGCGCTATGTGACAAGCATGCCAAATGTAAGTATTTGTTCTCAAATTGCAGCCATCGGTTCAGAATTGAAATGTTAGTCACTGCAGCATGCTGGTTTGCAGTTATTTAGCTCAAGTTTCCGTACTTAGTCCGGTGGGTCAGCCACCAGTTTGGCCAGCTCAGCGAAGAGGCGGTCTGGTGAGCTTTGGACAAAAATCCAGTATGTTGCCATTCAAACAACTCTCTCAAAGAACACTTTGTTTTGTATTTCGGAGAACATGATCCCTAAACCTAATGCCTAAGGGCAATGATGTCCCCCGGTTCTAGCTATTCCACTTGTTCCTACCATTAGAGACCAGAGGAAACAAGGATTCATGGAGTTGGGGGGGGGTGCGGCCATGTCTGTATCCATCACTTTTAACATGACAGGATCTAAAGGTTCATTTGATCATTTTCAATATCTTTCTGATTGCTGGGATGGGATAAGTACTTGGCTTACTTGCAGAATTTCTGCCCCCTATGCTCTGGATCAGTGCTTTTGTTCAATGGGTTTATGTACAAGTATTATTATATAATAATAATTTATGACCAAAGCATATATACACTAAGGTACGTATCAAACGGAATTAGGCAGATATACGTGTACTGACATATATCTGTGCGCATCTGTTGCCTCACAGTGCCAGGAACCTTGATTCAATTTTGACCTAGGTCATTGTCTGTGTGGTGTTTGCACGTTCTCCACGTGTCTGCATGGATTCTCTCCAGGTGTTTTGGTTTCCTGCCACGGTCTAAAAATGTGCAGGTGAGATGGATTGGCCGTACTAAATTGCCCCTTAGCCTCCCAAGATGTATACGTTTGGTGGATTAGCCATGCGCAAGGTTACGAAGATAGAGTGGGCTGGGTAAGATGCTCTGTTGAAGAGTCAGTGCAGTGTCAGTGGCATAAATAGCCTCCTTCTGCACTGTATGCATTCTGTGGTTCTGTGGAATATAATGCAATTAAGCATGATGAATTACCTCTGGTTGGAGCTGTTAAAATGGACAGATTCTTGGTTCAGCATTCAGATAAATAAGGAAATTGGCTTTCTTTCATTCTGACATTCTGTCCTGCTATAAAGAAAATCATGCACACCACTCTCTGTGCTTGCTTGTTTTCCATAACAATTCATGCATCAGTCTGAGGTGGTTAAACATTACTGAATTGAGGAATTGTAGTTACGAATATGTATTTTCACTGCACGTAGCTCGAGACTTTCTGTCACTTTATTTAATTGCATATGAACATACAAACATACAAATTAGGAGCAGGAATAGGCCACTCGGCTTCTCAAACATCCTCTGCTAGCTAATAAGATCATGACTGATATAATTGTAACCTCAACTCCACGTTCCTGCCAACCACAATAATCTTTCACCCCCTTTTAGTCAAGAATCTATCTCGCTGTGCCTTAAAAATATTCAATTTCACTGACTTTTGAGGAAGAGAGTTGAAGGCATTGAGGTTTACAGCATGGAAACAGGCCCTTCGTCCCAACTTAGCCATGCTATCCAGTTTTTAACCACTAAGCTAGTTCCAATTGCCCACATTTGGCCCATATCCCTCTATACCACCTTATCCATGTAAATATCTAAATGCTTTTTAAAAGAGAAAATTGTATTTGCCTCTGACAGCTCATTTCAGACACTCACCACCCTCTGTGTGAAAAGATTGCCCATCTGGACCCTTTTGTATCTCTTCCCTCTACCTTAAACTTATGCCCTCCAGTTTTAGACTGCTCTACCTTTGGGAAAAGATGTTGACTATCTACTTTATCCCTGCCCCTCATTATTTTATAGACCTCTATAAAATCATCCTTAAGACTCCTAAGATCCAGGGGAAAAAAAAGTCCCAATCTATCCAGGCTCCTTTTATAACTCAAACCACCAAGTCAGAGTAGCATCGTCGTAAAAAGTTTCTGCATTGTTTCTAGTTTAATAATATCCTTTCTGTAATAGGGTAACTAGAACTGTTCACAATATTCCAAGAGCAGCCTTACTCATGTCTTGCACAATGTCAACAAAATGTTCCAACTCCTGTGTTCAGTGCTCTGACTGCTGAGGCCAATCATGCCAAATGCCTTCGTCCATTCAATTTCAAAGACTTGAATGAGAAAAAATAATTCTCCTCATCTCTGTCTTAAATGGGCAACTCCTTATTTTTAAATTGTGACCATATCTGTGTGGGTTTCCTCCAGGTACTCAGGTTTCCTCCCACTGTCCAAAGATGTGCGGATTAGGTGAATTGGCCATGCTAAATTGCTCCTTAGTGTCAGGGAGTCTAGCTAGTGTAAATGGAATAGAGCCTGAGTGGGAGTGTAGTCAGTGCAGAGTTGATGGGCCAAATGGCTTCCTTCTGCACTGTAGGAGTCTATGTTTGTGTCTGACGAAGACCATTCAGACTCTTAGTAAGATTAAAAAGAGTGGAAAAAATAAACTGGCAAATCATGATTTGGTGGCATTAAGTTAGGTTTTAAACACTTGTGGGCTCAATGAGGAGGAGAAGACAGAGGGAGATGAGGAATTCAACACTTCTAAGCGACTAGGGAAGGAAAGGGTCGTAATATCTGCTTTGCAACCTTACTTGACTTGAGTGTGAGGCACAAAATCATCTTTAGCCCATGTTTCCATTTACAGCGTCAATTCAGCCCTAATGAGTGAGAAAAGAAGAGAATGTAATCAGTTTTGATTATCAACACAGAAGCCTAGAGGGAAAAGCTCAGATTAAGAGCAAAAGTGGACAGCTTGGAGGAACGCTGACAATACTGATAAGTAACATCAGTAAGTTCAATATGGGAAAAGATGAGGCCATCCAAGAATGGGAATATTTTCTAAATACCAATAGGTGACAAAGTGTGGAGGAATTAAGTGATTTCAGGCAGAGACTCTTTGTCAGAACAGTTTAGCCATGCACTCCCCACTTACATTTCAGTTTTTGAGCATATGAGGGATTTCTTTTGACCTCGAACTTGTTTTGATCCCCCATCCTGGAATGTGGGAGTGTAATCTTCTGTTTTTATCTTTGATTTACTCATTGGTTTCCCCCTGTTCCTGAATAGAAATCCTGCCTTTTGCTTGAGATGGAAAACAGTTATTTGTGTCGGCAGTTTCCTGTGGAAGCTTCTGCCCTGTAATCCAGGGGGAGGGAGCACTGACAGCCTTCTCTAATATATATTTAAATGTTCATTGTTCAGCAAAATGAAATCCATTTTCTGGCATTTTAAAAAAAAAAAGTAAAATTCAATAATCTATATTGCTTCCCATTGTAAGATTAACACTTTAGTTGTTCCAGTGCTCTAGTACAGCATTGACTTTTGCCAAGACAAATAGCACAAAAATGCAGTAAGCAAATTACCAACATATGAATCACACACACACAAACTGCTGTGCTGTTTGGAAAGACAATAAGATTCAACAAGCCTGACAATTTAGTTGGTCATAAATACAACCTCCTTTGGTACATTGGTCCCATTTGGTACCTCGAGGTATAATAAGCTCTTGTAGTCATTGATTAAAGTCCATTTTCCGGATCTGTGAGTTGGAACATAGCCATTTAATGTAGCAGTGCTTCACTGAACCAGTGCAGAGTTCAAACTGCAAAGCCATGTATCCAATATGACTGATGCTGTTTGTTGAGCAAAGGGAAAAAAAATCAGCAATAATGAGTGACAATATAATTATCGTTAGTATATGTATATCAAGGTCAATATAACATAAGACTGTAAAAATAATATTGTGGTATTTTCATGCATTTTACACTTCTTCAAAAGGCTTTTCTACATTTGCTGTTAAACTGAGGTCACTTCTTGTGTATTGTGATTAACCTGATTGACTTTCTGCCTTTGGTGGGAGTGGGGATGAAAAAGATCCTGAATATTAGTGCAGAAAGCTGATGATGATCCAGGATTGCGTTGAATGAGTGGAAATGGTTCGCTGGACAATCTGGACTCTAGACACCCTGCCAAAGCTAGGTAATGAATATAGGTTTGAGGAACTGGATTGAAAGTGATTTAAGAAAGAGGGGGTCAGGCCGGCAGAGTCATTTAGATACTTAAGGCTGCTTAACTCTCATTGTCACATTCAAACTCCAGTCAAGCAATGATACCCGGCAGATCATCAAGTTTTATTTATAATGTGTAGTTTTTTTTTTTAAATGAATGCACCAACACCATCAGTGTGTTATTTCTGTTCAGATTTTCCTGTTTTTCTCTGTTATGGAAACAAGGTGTGTGTGATGCTAATATATTAATGTTTTGCAGTCACTTACTGCTATATCGGTTCTTTTGAGAATGAATAATTCCCATCAAACTTCACATGCATGAAGAAGGGACTTGGACTTTGTCATAGTCTGTCATATTCCAAATTTGTCTCTGCAAAATTCAGTACTGTACTACAGAGCTGGAACCCTGGGAACTGCTTAGTTTGAGTTGGTATAAATGCAGCATACTCTATATTACAGTGATAACAGCAGCTTGCAGTTTTATAGTGCCTTCAACATAGTAAAGTGTCCCAAGTTGCTTCATAACAGCAGACAAAATTAATTTCAAGATAAACACAAACTATTGCAAATGCTAGTATCTGAAACAAAAACAGGAAAAAGCGCTGGAAAATCTCAGCGGGTCTAACAGTATCTGTGGAGAGAAAGTAGAGCCAAAGTTTGAGTCTGGGCTACATGAATTACAATTGAAGTTAGCTTTGCTCTAAACTATCCTCTTTTGCTCTTCATCTGAGCTTTTCCCTCTGGACTCTTGCCTTTCTATTTGATAGGACTTGATGGCACTAAGGAGGGAGACGACATGCTGGCAATATATAAATAAATATTGAGGGAATAATAATTTGGGATTACGTTTTCATCTGTTTGCAAGTTTGAAAAAGTAGATGTGCCTATAAAGTACTACAAGCTGATGTCTGTTTTTCAGTGAAATAGTGAAGCCAAGGTTTAGCTTGACTATTTTTGGCACAGATGCAATTGAAGCCATTGGACTATGGCACACGAGTGAAGTGCTTTTCAGAATGTTTAATAGAAAAAAAAAGTCCAAATTCCCACATTTGACATGAATATCCTCTTCAAGCTGTTGTAGACCCCAATTAATCCAAGGCTGAAGTTAAAAGCACCTGCTTCCAGTTTGGTCTAATTACAGAGATATGAAGTATTGCAAAGCCCACTTTATTTATTATCAATCAGTTTGTAATGTAAAATGTCGTCTCACATTTAAATTATGTCAGATATCGCAAAGTTCCACCTTCGTCAGAGCATATTTGAATGTTAAAAATTGCATCCTCTAATCATGTAGGACGCATGCATTGCAGAAGATAGGTCTGTAATTAAGATTTTTTTAAACGGTTGTGAATGGGTGGGAATTGAAAGCACAGAAATCTATGATTTTATTTTGATGCATCAGCAGAATTATTTATTGAGGTACAATTTTTTAAAGATGCAAACAAAATTCAACTTAACTGTCCTACCTTTGCTGGTTGGCATGGTGGTATAGTATTTAGCACTGCTGCCTCACAGCGCCAGGGACCAAGGTTTGACTCTGGCCTTGGTAATTGTGTGGAGTTTGCAATTTCTCTGTGTCTGCGTGGGTTTCCTTCGGGTGTTCCAATTTTCGCCCACAGTGCAAAAAATTGCATATTAAGTTGATTGGCCATGTGAAATTGCCACTTAATGTCCCAAGATGTGTAGTTTAGAGAAATTATTGGGATAAATAGATGGGTTTACAGGGATAGGAACTGGTAGGATGCTGTGTTGGAGAGTCGGTGCAGATTTGATGAGCTGTCTCTGCATTGTAGGGATTCTACGATATGATATAAAACAGCATGTTAAAATAAGAAACACCAACCAAGTTTAATAAAATGTGCATTTTTTTGAAAGGAAGAAAGAACAGGCTGGTTGAGGAATTCTGATTTTTGACCTTGGAATTAAGAAACAACAGATACATCATTCTATCTTCCTGTTAATACTGTGGTGCGTTCATTTCAAAAAATCCAGTGCTCAAGTCAAAAATATCAAAATTGCCAACTGAAACTCAATATCAGGGTTTAAAACTGCTCAGCTTGGGTGGAATTAAAGAGTGGTTTTTCGGCGCAAAGATCTGTATCTAAATCCCACATTGATTGAGATTCTTTTGAATGACTTGCATGAATTGGGCAGTCTTGATCCTTTTCCTAATAGCAGGTAAATATCTGACACTTGATAAGTTGACAGTCTCACTTGGAGAATTTAAGGAAGAGTGGCTATTTGTGAGAAATAGAACCTAATTTGTGCTGCTGCAGAACAGGATGCTTTTTGAAGATGAGGGTTCAGGGTAATTATTAGAAGCGTTTAATTCCACCCAATCTGCGCAGTTTTAAACCCTGATACTGAACTTCAGTTGGCAATTTTGATATTTTTGACTTGAGCACTGTATTTTGTGCTATTTCCAGCTATGATGACGCAACAATATTCAATGCCAAAAAAGGAATGCAGAAGAGGAAAGGTGTTTCATTTTTACCCAGTCCGCAGAAGATTACCTGAAAGCATGCAAAAATAAAGAATGTTAGGTGGTAGTAAAGTTCTCGTTTTAATGAATAGCCTGGAAGTCAAGCTGGTGTATATGTTGCTCACTTGTATTGTAATGACACAAAAACATGGGGGGAAAAATGCAATTTTTACACAAGCTTCCAAGGTATTTAAAAACGAAGAGTGGAGGAGGGCATGCCAGGAGCAACATCAGGGCTACCCAAAGATGAACTGTCAACCAGTTGAAGCCACAACACAGGACTACTTGTGTGCTAAACAGCATAATGAGCAACAAGTAATATACAGAGCCAATGAATCAGATTTAAACTCTGCTGTCCTGGCACTTTGGTCGTGAATGGTGGTGGACAATTAAACAACTCACTGGAGGAGTATGTTCCACAAATATCTCCATCCCAGTCCAAACATATACAGGTTAGGTGGATTAGCCATGGTAAATGTGTGGGATCACGGGGATATGTTGGGGAAAAGGGCCTGGATACGATACTTGGTGAGACACTGGATGGGCTGAATGGCCTCCTTCTGCTCTGCACTGCAGGGATTCTATCACTTTATGATCAATGATGGGCAAGCCAGCATATTAATGCAAAAGATAAGGCTGAAGTATCTGCAACAATCTTCAGGCACAAATGCTATGTGGACAGTCCATCTTGGCATCCTCTGGAGGCCCTCAGCATCAACAATGCTAGTCTTCAGCCAATTCGATTCAATTCGTGTGACAGCAAGAGCAGCTGAAAGGACTGGATGCTGCAAAGGCAATATTCCAGCGATAGTATTAAAGGCATGCTTCAGAATTTACCATCTCCCTAGCCAAGCTATTCAGGTATAGCCACAAAATTATCCAACAATGTGGAAAATTGCCCACCAAACGAGCAGGACAAATCCAACCTGGCCAATTAATGCCCATCCAGTCTACTCTTAATCATTAGTAAAGTGATGGAAGGGGTCAGCAACAATGTTACATGTACACCACATGAGCTGCAGCAAATTCAAGAAGGCAACTCACCACCACCACCTTAAAGGCTGGCCTAATCAGTAACACCCACATCTCTTGACTGAATAAAAAAAAATGCTAGTCAACGATAAATTTCCTATTGCAGAGTTTAAGCTCGTGCTGCAAAGTGGAAACAGCAGTAAACAACCAGCAGTTTGAAGCAATTCAGGGCAAATTAAATGCAGTGATCAATATAGAATCCTAGAATCCCTACAGTGCAGAAGAAGGCCATTCAGCCCATTGTGTCTGCACCAACCACAATCCCATCCAGGTTCTATTCCTGTCACCCCACATATTTACCCTGTTAATCCTCGACAGTAGGGTCAATGTAGCATGACCAATCAACCTAACTTGCGTATCTTTTGGAATGTGGAAGAAAACCGGACCATCCAGAGGAAACCCACACAGATATGGGGAGAACGTGTGCGCACACAGTCACCCAAGGCCAGAATTGAACCTGGGTCCCTGGTGCTGTGAGGCAGCAGTGCTAACCATTATGGCACCGTGCTGCTGATGTTTAGTTTTAAATCATTAACATTAACTAATTTTTGATAATTTCAACATAAATATCAAACTGATGTTACCAATCCATTTGTGGCACTCTTTTTAATAGCAAATCTTTAAATATCTTGTGAGCCAGCCTAGTACATTCTCTTTTAGTTATAAAGCCTTCAGTCTGCATGGGTTCCCAACAGAAATCATTTTTCAAGCTCCAAACAAATATTTCCCAGCAATGGGTCATTGCTCAATGTTATAAACCTTTCTACAGGATTCCTGACTTGCACATGTTCTAGAACTTGTATCTGGCGTTCCTGCTTGTTATCTGTGATAACAGAAACTCTGTATCCCCAATACTTCATTTTCGCTAACGTTCAAACAGAAAGGGGTCCTGTATTCCCAAGTTAACAGAGAAAACAAATGCTCAGGGTTCCTGTTCCTGATTTGCTTTATCCGTCAGTCACCCATGTGTCTATCAGATACAAGCAGGATAAAGTTTAGCTGTGATGTCTCTGACATTGAAAACCCCCTGCCACAAAGCCCCTGAAAATCCACATTTCCTTGAGGATTCCGCTATCAGCATAGCTCCTTAAAACTTCAACAACTTACTTATTACTGTGTATCAATTTTGAAACTATGCCAAAAAAGATCCAGTGAATTTTGGATGCCATGTTCAACTAAGGAACCAAGTGGCTTGAAGGTCTGGAGCAGCAAAACATAGGCATTTATTTTTGTAAGTTCTCCAATATATAGCAAGATACCAGGAGAATCAGCTACACTCTAAAGACGTGAATTCTCACTTGGGCCAAAGAGAGGGATGGGAGGAAATTTGTCAAAATATGGGGCCAAACAGATATTTTTTTTCCCCACAGAAGGGCTGCTGCAATTTTGCAGAGATGTGTTACACTGCAGATTCTAGTAATTGGAATGCAGAAAACAGCTAGACCTAGAAGTTGGTGGCACAGTGGTTAGCACTGCTGCCTCATGGCTTCAGGAACCCAGGTTCGATTCCTTGGATGATTTTGTGTCTGTACATTTTTCCTGTGTCTGCGCGGGTTTCCTCCGGATGCTCCAGTTTTCTCCACAGTCCAAAGATATGCAGGTTAGGTGGATTGGCTTTGCTTAAATTGCCCCGTAATGTCAGGGGCATTAGCAGAGTAAGTGCATGAGGTAACGAGGATAGGGCCTAAGTGGGATTGTTGGTGGTGGAAGCTCGATGGGCCAAATGGCCTCCTTTTGTACTGTAGTGACTCTATGACCTTATATTGGGAAATCTGAGTCTGCTTCTTTCCAATTTGGTGAAAGGATATTTCCCTGTTCTTTTCTGAAATATTTTCTTGTTCAGACTATTAGCTGCAAAAAAAAAAATCAGATCACATTGAACAAACAGTGTGGTCATATCTCACTACATAAAAGGTGCCTGCATGGAAAACACTTCTGTACAGGAATGAGTTATTACTGGCTCAATGGCCAGTAATAACTTCAACTTGAAGTTGAAGTTGAATAACATCATTTATTTCAATTTCAACTTGAAATAAATGATGTGGCTGAGTGAGCAGCTGTGATAAAGGGAACCCCCCCTCCCCCAATGAAAGTGACTGATTCTTGTCAGCAGATTGAGAGGGTTCTTAAACCTGCAGCTGTTTAGAGAGAGAAAAGGGAATCCCTTCTGCTAAATGGTGTACCACTGTGATTTGAAAGCCTGCCAGATATCCAGGGAGCATAGAGATTAAAATGACTAGGCCACCTCAAAGTTTTCACATTTGATAGACAGGAATGAAAATTTTGATCAGTGAGGTGTCTGAAATCACCATTCCAAGAACAATCTTTGGGTTTCCCAGGCTAGAAGGGACAATTGAGCCACTGCACCCCCATTCCACGGCAGAGTGCCAAGGTCAACCCCTTGTTCCCAGCCCAAGCCTCCCCCAACCTGCCTGACCCTTAAGGGACCCTCTATCTGCAGCCTGGTAATGGCAGAGGGGCACAAGAATACTTAACACAAAAACACTGCACTTAATTCCTTGATATCCTTTCACCACCACCACGGGATACAATACACCAGATCCATGATGGTTATAGTAAGTAGTGTCACAATGGAAGATTAAAGTCCAACAGGTTTATTTGATAGCACAAGCTTTTGGAGTGCTACTCCTTTATCAGATGAGTGAGGTCAGGGACGGACTCCACAACAACTTTTTACCACAAATTGGGTCAATAATTGAAAAAGAAACAAAGTAAGAGGAACACGTGAAAGTAGAAAACTCTTGGAAAGCTAATGCAGGTGTAAGGGATCAAATCTGGTCTCTGGAAGTACTGTAAAATCAATAAAAGATCATTGCCTCAGGATTCCTTTATAGATCTTGCAGGAGTCATTATTGAGTCACGCGGACAGATCCCTCAAAAACATGTAGATGGTCCACCTTTGAGTAGGAAGTACGTGTGCAGTCAGAAGGACGGAAGTTGGAAGGTATTGGATGGGATCTGCACGTATTATGGGGGCTCTTCTCCTTACGTCACAGAATGCTTGGCAGCAATGCCTAGAAATCCAACATGAAATGGGTTATTTTGGTGTTTGAGGAATATCCAAGAACAGTTATTAATTGGCATTACTTTTGAACAAGTCCCAGCTTACTTCTGACATGCGCTGCAGAAAGATCTGGTCAATCAGGTGTTTTGTGAAGGGTAAGAAATACCTTCCATAGAAAATCTGTGCTAATAAGATATCTTCCTGTTGTCTGACCCTTAATCATGATATTTGATTGATGCACCTATACCAGTTCAATTAATTAACAGGAGATTCCATTGTGCCAGGAAAAAGAACTTTGTGTACAGCAGCAGAGTCCAGGGCAACGAAATAAGCGCATGAAGTAGATGATATTGTAAACGCACTCTCAAGTTTACATTAACTTCCTAACATCTCTTTTGCTTTCCTTATTTTATCTTCATATTGAAGTGCTTAATTATATTCTAGCTGCGGAGTTTCCTTGAGCTCCTGTTTTATTCTGTTAATAATTTTCTCCACTGTAACACAGGCTTTCCAGGAACCATGGATTGATGGCTATGAAATCTACGTTTTGAGCTTATCTCTTTTCATTAAGTGTTAGAACTTTGTCATCAATCACAGTAAGCCTGGCTAATTACTGTATTTTTATACAACAAATGGATTTTAATGATACATGTATGTCAGGATTGCTAGAGGAATGTTATGAAAGAAAAATAGATGGCAGCAAAGGGCATAAAATTCAGAAAGATCACAGTGATGCTGTATAATTGAAGTTTGCCCAACATTATTGTAAATCATACACTGCTACTTATTAGTCCTCCTGACAAAGAAATGATCCACTCTTGTTGCAAGTAGGACAAGGAACAAAAAGATTGACTTGAAGGTCAGAATTCACCATAAATGAAGTGGAATGAAGTTTAAAATCATAGAATAATTCAGTATAGAAGGAGGCTATTTGGTTCATCTTGCCCATGCCAGCTTTTTGAAGAAGCTATCAAACTAGTCCCATTTCCCAGCTTATATTCCATATCTCAGCATTTCTTCAATTCTCTTTTGTGAGTTTTTAAATTTACTGCCACCATTTTTTCAGGATCCTGTATCAGACAAGTCCTGGGCTGATTTCTTTTACCTCTCCTATCATATTTGGTTTTTTTTTTCTAATTAGGTAAAATATGTCCTCCAGTTACGGATTCCTTACTGATTTACTCCATCAAAGTTTTGCGCACCTCTGAAAATCACTCCTCATGTTCTCTATTTTGAGAAACATTGCTCCAAATCTGTAGTCTTTGTATGTAAATGTAGTCCCACATACCTAGTACAATTCTAGCAAATTACTCTGGCCCCTTTCTAAAGGCCTTGAGATTCGTCCTAAACTCTACTTCCCAGCAGCAGCCACGATATTACAGATGGGACATAACCAGTAGTTTATACTAAGTCCTCACTTAAAGTTATAAGTTTAAGTCATGAAAGTCCTGACTTAAAGTGAAACAACTTTAACTGAGTTATGGGTTACCGTAGGAATCAGTGTTAAAGCCAGAGTTGGGTTCCTTTTGGACAATCCTTGCCCAGAAACAATGATATTGGGGTGATTGTCCTTTAAAGGGACAATCTGCCCCCGACTTGGTGAACCATTCAGAGAGCAGGGTGGGGGATCACCCTGACAAGTGCAGGCTTCTGTACTGAGTCATCTCGGGAGCTGAATGCAGTCATGAGGCTGCGAGTTTCTGTTCAGCTTTAACCCATATGTCTTCCCCAAAATGATAAACGAGCATCTTTACAGATGTACAGATTGGAATACTGTACTATGCTTGTGCATTGTTAGCTGAAATAACTTGCAAAATAAAATCCATCATTAAATATAAAAAAAAGTATAGTATGCAACTTTAAAAAAAAATGCACTGACGTATGGTACTTGTACTGTACAGTATATTAGATTGGCTAGCCTCCATCCAAGTGCAGAGGTTGTTCAGCAATGGTGAAACCAGGAGCAGAAGCAGCAGTAGAGTGAGCATTCAAGAAAAGGACAGCAGATCTTGAGTCCAAAGGCAAGAGTAGGGGGTGGGATATGATGCCTGGGAAGCGAGGTCAGGAGGAGAGGTTGGGCAGTGTGACGTGTGAGGCAAAGTCAGTGGAGGACAGGTGACGCAATTCTGGAGCAAGAGAAGGAGCTGGAAGTAAGGAGGGGTCAGAGGTCAGGCCTGGGAACATGAGGGAGGAAAGAATTGTTTGCAGGCAGGTCATGTAAGCAAAGTCTGTGGCAAATGTTGCTTAAGTGAAATATTAAATGGCACTATTTTGTTACCAGCATCAAAAGATATGTAGTGTAGATCGATTGGCCATGTTAAATTATGATGTAGAGATGCCGGCGTTGGACTGGGATAAACTCAGTGAGAGGTCTGACAACACCAATTTTAAATCCAACCGATTCATTTGATAGTAAACTTGCAAACTTGTGGCCTTTGTAGCCTTCGTCAAGCGAGTGAGAACACCTCGTGTTAAATTATCCTTAGTGTCCCAGGATGTGCAGGTTAGTGGGGTAAATACATGGGGTTATGGGGATCGCGCCTGAGCAAGATGCTTTATTAGAGAGTCGGTGCAGACTTGAGCCAAGTGGCCTACTCCTACGTTGTAGAGATTCTATGAACATTATTGCAAGACAACATTAAGTGAGGCAATGGTAAACAAGGGCTTACTGTTGCTATCTTCCTTTGGTATTCTGTGACTGCTTTTTATAAGGTCAAAGTTATCATATTCCTTTTCAACAGCTTACTCACCTTTTCTTGCCATCTTCAGAGAGTTATGTACATACAGCCTCAAATCTCATTGTTTCCCGTGGAACATTCAAAGGTTTTGAAAACATTTGCCCTACTTGTAATTCTCAGAACAAAACCAACTATGCTGGTACAACCTGATGACTCACTCAGAAGGCTTTTATGCTTAATGAGGTTAGTTTATTTAGTACCCACAATTATTTATTGAAACAGGGACCAATTTATAAGGATTTCAGGAAAATCAAAATAGTTACACACTTAACAGGTGGAGGAAGAAGACAAAACAAAAACTATCATTTTAAAAAAACTGTTTTACTGTTCTTAATCCAAGCCAATGAATGTTTCACTGATGTCTAATATCAGAATGCTCAACTATGTTACTTCAATCCTCATAAATCAATACTTGACCAATAACCAGCTTAAATAGGCCATTATTATGGGGGTCTAACCACCCGAAGCAGCCAGTAGCTATGGTTATAGATTCTTCTCTCGATGAACAGCCATGTTCTGTCCTTGAGATGTCCTTCCGATAATTTTAAAGCAATTATTAAGCACTGCCCAAACGTGCAATGTGCTCTGTCACTATTGTACATATTTGAACACAGTGGCTGGGAAAGATAGAAAGGTAGTGTAATTTCACTACAGACACAGCTTGGATCCCGGCTGTCTGATCAGCACCCTCCTGGGAATTCGGAGCACACTTCACCCTCCACATGCTTCCTTTTAACAGTTTCCGGAGTGTCCACCCGAACGAAGCCCACGAATTGCCGTCCACCTTGAACGTTAGCTTGAGTTCTTCCTGTTGATTTCAAGGTGCAGTCATGTTTGCAGCATTTGCCTTGCCAGCTAATTAATTCTAAGTGTCAACAAGAAGAGAGAGGTGAACTCCCTGGATCCTTGTGTCTTGACAAGTTATCTTGTCTTCTGTTTGCAGCGTTGAAAGCTTTGATGTGGGTAGGCTCTGAGAGAGTGCATGCAAGTTTCATCTGCACTTAAAAGCTGTGAGCTTTACTCCAGTCTTGTTTGAGATTTAAGCGGAAACCATGTGGTGGAGAACAGGGAAACACTTTGTCTCTTGTAGTTCCGCTTGTTTTGAAAATCTGCAATTAAGTCTGCACATGTGGACTGATGGCACCTGTACTTTCAGTGGTGCATGTGGCAATTTGTCCAATTGAATGACTGTTATTTCTGACACGCTTACATCCTGATTGCCTCCAGTAATAGGGCTCTTTTGAGATGATAATTGGTCTGTGCTTATTATAGTCCCTATTGAAATTTGACAGGAAAATTACACAATAGAAGAAGAAAGTTTCAGATAGGTTTTCAGTGTCTGTTTTAAAGAGAAAAAGGTACATTGCCATTTAAGAATTGCCCCTGAATAAGGTAATGGTAGAGTTTTTGAATGTCATCTGCATTAAATAGAATTATGATGTGGGTTCAAAGTATAATTGCTTCCTTCTCCCACGTGTCAAGGCTCCAAACAACTGGTTCTGTTTTTTCAATTGAAATGTCTTAACTTTTTAATTTATACATTAGACATTTGTGAAATAAATATTCACGATGATACATTGTAAATAATCTATCTTTGTCCACTACTTCCTGCTATGTATCTCTTGTACACACTTAGTACAAAATTTTTCTGCAGCAAATTGTGCAAATATACATTATGTAAGAATTTACATTTGCAGCACAATCCACCAAACGCAGTCCCGTATTAAAGATTAGATAAAAGGCCCAAGTTGACTATATATGTGCATGGATTTTACATTTCTTGACTAATGGATTTGAAGACAAGTGGGCTTGTTGTATTTGATAGGTGGCTAGCCTACTGCATACCTGCCTGCCCATTACCCAACCCGAATTTTATCAGAAATAAATGCCCAAGGGCTTCATCCCACTACAGGTCCACATCAGGACAAGCTTCCCTCCAGCTGTTTCCCATACCCCATTGGAGGTCACCCTCTGAAGTGTACCCTCCTCAAACCCACAGGTTGCCTCTCCTCCATCCCCCCATCCCCATTTCATGATCTCTCAGACCCCAGCCCGCTACTCCCTTCACCACACTTGCTGTGGCCTGTCATTGTGGAACCCAGAAAAACTTCAAAACCCTTGCCCAAATCTTGATCCAATGCCGCACACTTTTGCGCTCAAGTGCTGGAGAGCTGCTGGCCGCTGATTGGTTAGCAGTTCCCCCCTCCCCCAAGCCTGGACAGCTATTAACCAATCAGCTGATAGGCTGATTTAAATTCTTTAGCGAGCCCAGGATGCAATTGTCCTGAGATGCAATCTCTGAGCACTCTGCTTCTCCAGTGGGATTAGCCTACCCATCACTCACTCCAGACGGCCTCTCTACTGTAGTGTGGTAAATTATCACAAGTCAGCTTACCCAAACGAATGGGTGGAAAAACTCCTATTTTTCCACCCGCTGCGCATCAGATTTATTTTGGGAAAATCGCACCCTGGATCTCTTACCCAGTTGTGCTTCCTGCTATTTTATTAAGAGAATGTTTTAATGGATCTCAGGGAAGTAATTGCAGTAGCAAAGATACCATTAACAACCTTCTCACTGGCTCTATGACAACACAAGATTTTATGAATTTGAACTCAGTTCCCATTGTTTCGAACAGCAGTTGAAGAGCGACGCAGTTTGGCAGCAACGATTCCCTCCGTTGAATAAAGCATAAAGGTCTTAAGTATCAGTCAATAAACCAATGATCGGGATGTTGGAACTGCTAACTAATCAGCGGCCAGCAGCCCTCCAGCACTTTAGGGCAGAAGCGTGCGGCATTGGATCAAGATTTGCAGCCTGTTGTTGGCACTGTTCCACTTCATGCATTGCTGCTTTGAATAATGGTCGCCTCATTGGAGCTTGTTTTCAATATGTAACAGTGTTAATTGATTTGCAGCAGCAAAGATTATTCCATCTTCATGGAAGACGCGCATATTTCCCCTTGTGTGAAAAACACTGACGTCGTAATTCCCAGTTTGTGCGCATGGCTGAGTATTCATCACTGATTGTCTCAGCAATCACGTAGTTTCTGATCAGCAAAATTATAATACATGCTGAGTTCTTGTCACTACTGCTTGGCGACCTATTTCGCCTGCATAACTTCCACATGAGTAATCTGGGAATTGAACCTCTTTGCTCGGAAACTTTACGTGGTGAAGAGATGTTGTGATATAAGGGTTTTAAATGCTTTGAAGTGTAAAGTTAATAAGGAGGTGCATTTACACAGTGCCATTTCAATCTATGAAAATCTTTTAGTTGATTATAACTATCAATTTCACAATGTCTGTATTTAACTACTCTCTGCGACTACCCCTCTCCACCACCACAGATACAACACGTGGCTCGCAAGGTGCTGCTCTCTGTGCTCTCGTAGAATCCTTACAGTGCAGAAGGAGACCATTTGGCCTATCGTGTCTGTACCGACAACAATCCCTGTCCTCCCCAAGACCCTATCTTCACAACCCCACACATTTACCCCTAATCCCTCTAATCTATACATCCCAGGACACTAAGGGGCAACTTAACATGGCCAATCAACCTAACCCACACATTTTTAGACTGTGGGAGGAAACTGGAGCACCTGAAGGAAAGCCACATAGACGTGAAGAAAATATGCCTCTGCGTGCACTTGGCTCTGTGTTCCAAATAAACATGCTGCCAGTTAAAGACATACAAATAGACAAAAGTTGCATATTAAGTAGTTTTAAGAAAAATCTTGCACAGCAAGTGGCTTCATTGTGAAGCAACCTTTCTAACTTACCTTCCACCACATCCCATCTTTCAATCTGAAAAATCACTAGTCCTCCAGATATGAGGGCTTGTTGCCATCCTTAATTGGATGGTGAAGCTGCCACCATGCCAGCTCAGTGGGCACTGCCTTGAAAATCCCAGTGATCAACTGTCTCTCCACCCTCCCCTGCCAGTAGCAGCCAGATATAATCTTGGCCTCTCTTTCCTTGTTCCTTGGAGGGAAGATCCTGCCCTTGGGTCTTTAGGTCTTGGTTCTCCGATTAATCGTATTGATGGGGAAAGGAACCTGACGACACAGCCTGATGGAATTTGACAAAAAAACTGGGAAAATGAAACATTTGGATAATTTGGCTTATTCATTAAGTTTGCTGAGTACAACAGATGAACATTTATATTTGCAGCTGTGAGAGTGATAGAAATGTGTCTTGCCTGGATTTTCCACAGAGGTTAGGAGATTTGATAGATTATTTATTAACGTTGAGTTATAAATAGGCTACCATACTGTGGCAGCAAGAGCTTCAAGAAGTTAATGCATGTAGTGAGAGGATGCCTGAGGCAGAATAGCATGAGGAGGGTTTTTTTTTGCCAAGTACGATGTCAAGAAATCAGTCTTATCTCAGCAGCTGCCTTCAAAATTCATTCCTGTCAGTTGGAAAGATCCAGTATCATTTCAGCTGAATCGAAAAAGAGACTACAATTAAAGTAGAAAGTAGCTCCACGGGTATAACTCATAAAGCAGCCCCCCCACTGAATGCACTGCAGCCAAATGAAACAAAAGGACTGCTGAGCATCCACTTTAAATCATTAAGACCAGTTCCTTGAGATCCCTCTTGATGGCTATCTGCCAGGTTTTTTTTCGCGTTAGTCCCTACGCACGGTATGGTGGCCCAGTGGTTAGCACTGCTGCCTCACAGCACCAAGGACCTGGGTTCGATTTCTGCCTTGGGTCACTGTCTGTGTGGAGTTTGCATGTTTTCCCCCTGTCTGCCTGGGTTTCCTCCCACTGTCTGGAAGACATGCTGGTTAGATGGATTGGCCATGTTAAATTCTCAAACTGATGCTGGAGTGTGGCGACTGAGGGATTTTCATAGTAACTTCATTGCAGTGTTAATATAAGCTTATGAAGACAATAACTAAACTTTAAACTTTGAAGTCTGCATGGCAAAGGTATAGCTAGTGGCATTCTTTACTCAAAGAGTGATTAGGGAGTGGAATGCCCTGCCTGCAGCTGTTGTAGATGCGCCAAGTTTGGTGGCGTTTAAGAGGTTAGTTGATAAGTATATGGAAGAGAAGGGAATGGTTTAGTTTGGAGGGGCATTGCTTTTTATTTTGGTCGGCACAACATCGAAGGCCGAAGGGCCTGTTCTGTGCTGTAATGTTCTATGTTCTATGTTCTAATCTTCTACCTAACATATCAATGATTGCAGAGGAGAAGGTCATATTTTCCTTACTTGCATTAGGCCAAGCACATGGTCCCCAAAGTGAATAACACATATCACTGAGGTGTCTGCAGTAAACCAGGCTAATTTCCCGTTCACTGAAGGGGTTGTCCTTTCTATAGCCATCATTCGCTGCATGGTGCATGATTGAGATTTTATCTCATTTTCGCAAATCAGTCATGATAGACTACAATTTTTTTCAAGTTAACAGGTTGCTAAAGTAAAATATTTGATATTGGCATTTAATAATATAACATTCTGATACCTGTCCACAACAAGAAGAGAATGATGTACAGATTGCTGATTTTATGACTTGTAGCTGAATTTACTAATGTTGAAGCAAGGATATAAAGTAACAGCTGAGGTATGAAAGTTAGTTTACTGATAGCACCCAGTCCAAAATAATACAATAGGTTAATGTCAAGGCAAGGAGATCTAAAAACATCAATTTAGTTAACCAAAGAGACAATTTCTACTCAATTAAGTCCTGATACCAATTTCATGTTGAACGTGAGATATTTTACTCACTCAAAGTAGCACAACAAGCTTCGGTTACGCCAGTATTATAGTTTGGCCATTTGCAGTGACCAGGATCCTTTTTGGTAACACACAAAAGCAGGAGTAGGCCATTCAGCCCATCAAATCTGTTCTGTCATTCAATTAGACTGTGACTGATCATCTACATTAACACTGCTTTCCTGTGCTATCCCATAGAACCATTAGAAAATTACAGCTCAGAAATAGACCTTTTGGCCTGTCTTGTCTGTGCCAAACCATTTTTTTGCCTCCAGCCACTAATCTTCACTTGGACCATATCTCTCCAAACTCGTCACATCCATGAACCAATCCAAGTTTCTTTTAAATGTTAAAAGTGACCCCGCGTTTACCACTTTATCCAGCAGTTCATTCCACACTCCCACCACTCTCTGCGTGAAGAAGCTCTCCCTAATGTTGTCTTTAAACTTTTCTCCTTTCACCCATAACCCATGCCCTCTGATTGTTTTCTCCCCTAGCCTCAGTGGAAAAAGCCTGCTTGCTTTCACTCTATCTATACATCAAAATCTTATATACCTCTATCAAATCTCCCCTCGTTCTTCTACGCTTCAGGGAATAAAGTCCTAACCTATTCGATCTCTCTCTGTAACTCAGCTTCTCAAGTCCTGGCAACATCCTCATGAACCTTCTCTGCACTCTTTCAACTTTATTTACATCCTTCCTGTAACTAGGTGATCAAAACTGTACACAATACTCTAAATCTGGCCTCACCAAAGCCTTTTATAACCTTACCATAACACTCCAACTTTTATACTCGATACTTCAATTCTTAAAGGCATTTCTCATTAATCTCAAGAAATCTATTGATTGCTGTTTTGAACATGCTCAGTGATTCTGGAGTAGAGAATTCCAAAGATTCACCATCCTCTGGGTGAAGAAATTCCTCTTCATCTCAGCCTTAAATTGCCTGACCCATATTCTGAGAATATCCCCTAATTTTAAATTTATCAGCCAGAAGAAACATCACATCTACATCCAGAATGAAAAACTAAACGTGGAATTTGCCTCCAGCTATACCTGACCTTCTATTTTGCTCCACCTCCTCCACCAATATCTCCAACTATATAATCCATCATGTTTCTATCCCTTTTTAACTGTGAAGAAATCACACAGACTCGAAACATTGCTTCAGTTTCTCTCTCCACGGATGCTACCAGTCCAGCTGTATCTTTTCAGCATTCTCTGTTTACATTATTGAATTTGTCTCCATGACTCTCTGGATGACATATTAGTCCAGACTTTGACCTTTAAACGTTGGGAGTAAGTCAAATCCAGCCATGTGGATGGGATATTAATCTGTTGTTTGAAGGAGCTGTGTGTGAAATGCATTTGAACAGTTTTAACCTAATTCCTAGTCAGTCTGTAATTGGCCAAGTCACTCAGACAGGCCTAAAGGATAGTGAGAAATATGGTAAGAAAATACAACAGTGATTGCATTAGCAATGCCCCTCAATACCATATACATAGTTAATTGTCACATGTGAGCCTCTTACACTCTTCCTGTTCAACCCTCCTCTTTTCTGTCTCTTCTTTGCTTTCCTAGTTAATGTCCCTAAAAAACTTAACTTTTCAAATACCTTCCTTTTGCAAAACCATGCTGATTGTGCCTACTCATATTATGATTTCCATAGTTCATTTGTTAAGATATCGTTAATAACAATTTCCAGTATTTTCCAGATGACTGATTTCCAGCTGGCTGATCTGTGATTGTCGGTTTTCTCTCCCTCATTTTTACAAATTCAAAAAAGATCCATTCATCCTTATCTCTTGCTTCCAGTTAGCTAGCCAATCCTTCATCCATACTTACATTTCACCCCTGACACCATGTTCTCTTGTGTCTGTCTGTTCACAAGGGCAGTATGGTGGCAGTGGTTAACACTGCTGTTTCTCAGATTCAGGGACCTGGGTTTGATTCTGGCCTTGGATGACCATGTCTGGAGTTTGAACATTTTTCCCGTGTCTGCGTGGGTTTCCTCTGGATGCTCCAGTTTCCCCTCTCATCCAAAGATGTGCAGGTTGGGTGGATTGGCCATGATAAATTACCCTGTAGTGTCCCAAAATGTGTAGATTGGGGGAATCAATGGGATAAATAGTTGTTGTTATGGAGACAGGGTAGGGGAGAGATCCCGGGTCAGATTTACTGTCAGAAAGTTGATGCAGACTTGATGGGCTGAATGGCCCATCCTGCTGCACTGTGAGGATTCTGTAACTTTTCCCACCCTTGACAATTGCCACTCATGTTGACTCCTGCCCCTACTTGACTATTATTATGTAGTGTTTGAAGTCTGTTCTTGAATAGGGACACTTCTGGCTCGCGTACTGAACTTGCACTTGAAGTCCTGGCCTCCATCTAGTGACAGAAGCTGGTCATTGCAAATATTCTGGGACTGAAAACCAACTTCTGCAACTGGATAGAGCCTGGTCAATCTAAACGTACTGCGCAAAATCAAAATACTGCAGCCCCTGGAAATCTGAATAAAAACAGAAAATGCTGGTAAGACTCAGCAGGTCTAGCAACATCTGTGGAGAGAGAGATAAAGTTAACATTTTGAGTCTGTCTGACTCTTCTAAGCTTGAACCATCATTAACTCTGTTCCTCTCTTCACAAATACTGTCAGACCTACTGAGTCTCTCCTGCTTTTTTTATAGAAGTGTTGTGTTGTACTGAGGTGAGTATTGTATTTTTTTTAAAAATTTAATTGCAGAATAGGGCGTTTGGCTCATGTGAGGCATCCTTCCTCCACCACCCTCCCAGGCAGCACATTCCAGACTGTCACCACCCTCTGAGTAAAAAGGTTTTTCCTCAAATCCCCCCTTAAACCTCCCATCCCTCACTTCTAACTTGAGTCCCCTTGTAACTGGCCCTTCAACTAGGGGGAACAGCTACTGTCTATCCACCTTGTCCATGCCCCTCATAATCTTAAATACCTCGACCAGGTTGTATACCTTGTACGCCTCGATCAGGTCATCCCTTAGTCTTTTCTGCTCCAACAAAAATAACCCAAAACTATCCAACCTCACTTCGTAACTTAAATGTTCCATTCCAAACAGCACCCTGGTAAATCTCCATTGCACCCCTTCCATTGCATTCATGTCCTTCCTATAATGTGGCGATCAGAACTGCACACTGTACTCCAGCTTTGCCCTCACCAAATTTCTATACAATTCCATCATGACCTCTCCATTTTTGTAATTTATATCCCTTTGTTCTTCGGAACTTCCCACTGTCAGACCTTTCATACTCTACTTCCTTGTCAAATTGATGCATTCAAAGTGCATCACTTCACACTTTTCAGAGTTAAATTCCATTTGCCACTTATTTGCCCATTTGACCATCTTGTCTGTATCTTTCTGTAACCCAAGACACTGAACCTCACTGGCCAATCTTTGAGTTATCAACAAACTTACTGATCCTACTCCCCACAGTTATCTATTATTTATATAAATGACGAACAATAGGAAGCCCAGCATGAATCCCTGTGGTACGTCACTATCTTCCAGTCATTCAAGCAGCCATCTGTCCCCATCCTCTGTCTCCCACCACTAAGCCAATTATGAATCCACCTTGTCAGATCAACCTGTGTCCCATGTGCATTAGCCTTCTTAGTGAGTCTCCCATGTGAGACTTTCTCAAAGACTTTGCTGAAATTCATGTAAACTACATCAATCGCACTATTCTCCTTCACACTCTTCATTACATACTCAAATTTAATCAAATTTGTCAGGCATGACCTCCCTCTGACAAAACCAGGCTAACTATCTCTGATTAAACCTTGCATCTTCAAATGGAGATAGATTCTGTCCCTCAGAATCTTCTCCAGTACTTTCCCAACCACAGATAGGAGACTAATTGGTCTGTAGTTCCCTAGCTTGTCTATATTTCTTAAATAGTGGGATCACATTAGTTGTCTTCCAGTACTTTGGCACCTCCCCGATGGCCAGGGAGAAATTAAAAATTTGGGTCAAAGCTGCTGCAGTTTCCTCCCTTGCCTTCACAACAGCTTGGATGCAATTCATCCGCCTTGTAAATTTGTTCACTTTTAAGCCTGCAAAAACCTCCAATACTTTATCACTCCCATGATAATTTACTCTAGATCCTCACAGTCTCTCTCCCTGAGTTCCACAACTACCTCTTCATTCTCATAGGTGAAGACAGATATGAAATACTCATTTAATACCCTACCAATATCCTCTGCCAACAACCACAATTTTCCCCTTGATTCCTACTCTTTCCCTGATTACCCTCTTCCAATTGATACAGAATATCTTAGGATTTTCCCTACTTTTACCAGCCAGAGCCTTCTCATATCCCTTCTTTGTTCTCCTAATTTATTTCTTAAATTCCATCCTGTATTTTCTGTGCATCACTAATGCCTCCACAGACTTACTCGCCTTATACTTGTTAATAGCCTCTCTTTTCCTTTTCATTGTACCTGAATGTCTTTGCTCATCCATGGTTCTTTGGGTTTGTTATATCTTTCTGTTACCCTAAAGGGAACATGTTGGGCTTGTACTTTCCTCATTTCATCTTTGACCATCCCCACTGTACTTCTGTAGATCTCCCCACAAGTAAATCATTCCAGTCTACCTTGGCCAGATCTTGTCTAATTTTGTTAACATCTACTCTTCCCCCAATCCAAAACAGTTTTCTGCAACTTTTTTGTCCATAACAAATTTGAATTGAACCATGTTGTGGTTGCTATCACCAAAATGCTCTCCCTCCAACACATCTACCACCTATCTGGTTTCATTTCCCAGAATTAGGCCCAGCACATTCCTGCCCTTGTTGGATCCTCTACATATTGACCTAACAACTCTTCCTGTGTACATTTTAAGAGCTCTACTTCATCTAACCTTTGACATGATGACTATCCCAACTAATGTTGGGAAAGTTGAAATCACCAAATGTAATTACCATCTTTTGTATTTCTTTCATGTTTAGTGCTATATTTTATTTCAGTCTGAACTCCACAGTGCTGCACACAGATGGTTAAGTATTTGAACTTGTACATGATTTGCTCTGGATGAGAAATTTCCAAAAGAACCTAACTTTGGCTGTAACATTGAGGGCAATGGGAATCTATTATTCACTTAATCATTTCACTTAATGTTGCAATTTTCAGGAACACTGAAAATTGAGAGAGGATTCATTGTATGTAACTTGTCTTTTCCACTGTGAAGACAGATTTGAAGTACTTATATAAATCTTAGGCAGAGTTCCTACATTTGATGATGGTCTGGTAAGGACTACTGAAAAGTCACTACTGTCCATCACTGTTGAATCCTGCACACTTGAAGAACAATTTGTGTAAGGTTTTAATGTGCTGTTATAACTTCAGAGACTTTAAAAACCCCAAAACCCAATGTCTATTAAAAAAATGAATTTATATGGTTCATAGTTTAACTTGAAACAATTTTAACTACACCACAATCTAATGACATGAATACTGTATTGTAGTAAGATAACTACACTCTATCTTAAATAGTTATGTTAAAGCAGTGGTGTGAAATCTGCAGCCCGGGTGCCACATGCAGCCCATCTGGGTTCTGAGTGTGGTCCACGAGATATTTTGTTGAGCTTTGTCCACTTGCAAAGTTGCCACATTCTGCTGATTTGCATCAGCATGTGCATAAAGTAAGGGCAAGTGAAATGAGGTGTGTGCTAATTGCTCACAATGTTTTCTGAGAGAGCCATGTACTCCCTCTGGGCCCAAAGTTTAAATATTTCTTTGTTTTTAACCACTTGAAATTGACGATAAGTCTATTAATATATAAATGATTAAGCATTTTCTATAGCTCATTATGAAATATTCAGCGTGCATTAAAAATGTATTTAACCTGGTTCACAAGGTCATAGCTGGTGAACAAACCTGATTCAATATTGCAGCCTGTTGAGATGGAGGGCCACTCATGTGGCCTACTCACTAGCCTAAGTTGCCCATCACTGTATTAAAGGCATTAAAATACATTGAACACTTTTTTGTGCTTTAAACCAAACTACTCAACTCAAATTTCATCCAATTCCTTTAAAGTTACATCTATATTAATTCAAGTCAGATACTTACTAGAAATTAGAGGACTAATGGTTTGGTTTGACTACAGTTTCAAGGATTTATGTAATGATTGAGATTTCTTGTCAATTCATTTCTGACAACTTTGTTCCTTCAAATCTCCTCAAACTGATTCACAGTTACAGACTCCCAGTTCAACACAGGCATTGCTAGTGTCTTAAATCTCACCACCTCAAATCAGAACACTCCTGATTCTTTAAATCTGGAATCTTGCATCTAAAATTCACGCTTTTTCACTCACTCTCCCTCTTTTCCCCTCTTTTGCTTTTCCTTGCTCCCTTTCTCTCTTTCTCCTCTCTCCATTTCTCTCTCCCCCCATGCCCTCTTTCAGCTTGGCTACCCAGATGTCTCACTCACAATTGGGAATCTTTTGGTTAACAAGACTTTTAAACCCTTTTATCCAACACACTAACTTTCAACTGAATTCTGTATAAAAACCATTGTTTCCTATACTCAGCATATGCTAAAACTACAAATTTGAAACTAGAACCATACCTACAATCAACTTTTGACCCTTTTGTGATTGTTTATCTTCAAGGTAACTTGGCCATAAGACCATTTACTGGCAGTAGGATTCTTTAGAGATTCCTAGGTTTTTATAGGTTTTAGACAATATAGGTTTTCTTCTCCCTGTAAAACACTTGGGCCATCAGATTATCATTATCACCATCACCTGCACAGTTGTGTCTGGTGAAAATCACTGGCTTCGGGAGAGAAAGAAGAAGTAGAAATATTGGAAGGCAAGAAATTAATTCATAACAGGTGGCACAGTGGTTAGTACTGCTGCCTTTCAGTGCCAGGGACTCATGTTTGATTCCTGGCTTGGGTCACTGTGAAGAGTTTGCATGTTCTCCTCATCTCTGTGTGAGTTTCCTCTGAGTACTCCAGTTTCCTCCCACAATCCAAAAATGTGCAGGTTAGGTGGATTGGCCATGCTAAATTGCTGCTTAATGTCAGGGAGACTAACAGACTAAACGCATGGAGTTATGTGGATAGGGCTGGGTGAGATTGTGGTTGGTACAAACTCGATAGGCCAAATGGCCTCTTCCTGCACTGTTGGATTCTATGAACAGTATCATCAACTTGCAAGCATGAAATCAGTGCAAATTGATCATTGTGAAATCATGCAGTTCAGAAGAATCCTCATTGCCATCTCTAGATTAAAAATGGAGCTGAGTGCTCTTTCAAGATTCAGTTTATATTTTCAGAGCCTTGATTTTGACGTGATGAATGCTGCTGTAAATCCAGTTGCGGCAATATATCAGATACCTTTTAATACAAACTTGATTGCTTTTACATCATAAATTTAAAAGCAGTGCCTGAGTGACAGTCAAGTAGTAATGAACTGCTTAGTGATGTAGCATGGCCCATAAATAGACTGCTTGAGACTTCTTCTGAGAAAAGACAAGAATAATGTGTGATTTTTTTTTTTGAGAATTCAAACCAATTTGCAGAAGCAAATATTGCAGCAACAGTGGTTTCGATCCCCTTAGAGACTGATAATGTGAAAAATGATATTTCAATTTTCAGTGACCGAAAAGATTGCATGATAAGTTTTCTCTTTTTTTACTGTAATGACCAAACTAAAAGCAGCTTCAACTAAACATTTTTCAGGAAATGTCTACTTTAAGCCACAGAAAAGGTAACCTTGTCCATGCTTTAATGTGACCAATAACCCCATGCCTGAGTCATATACTATGCCACGAACTCCATGAAGTTACAGTCCTTAAAGGAAACGATTCATAGTCATTTCTAGCTTCCAGTGGATTTGTTTTTTTCCCCATTTCCCACAGTAGTAATTTTCATTGACCACCTAAAGATGCTTCTGTCAGTTTTGGAGAGTTTCCAAATCTACTACGAGTTGTAAAGCCTGCTCCGCCAATTCTGACAAATCGCTTGGGTTCCTTAGATAGCTATGAGAATGCACCTCTTTGACCCAGAGACGGTCTTCCCACCTGCATCCTGTTTTAGATCCCCTCAGCTGCTTCATTCTGCTGATTGCACTAACTGGAGTCTGTCCTCTATTCATTTTTACCCAAAGACCTGGAGACTGAAAGTCTATTCTATCAGCACAACTACCCTTGTCCTTGTTTCCAGGTGTGAGAACGTCACTCCTTGTTGAGTGAGCCTTTTCCATTTGGGGCCCCTCTTGTCCCCATAGCAACCGAGCCACCCGACTTGTTGGCTGGAGAATTTGGAGCAGGTTACACTGTGTACCTTTGTTACTCCATTTTATCTCGCATTAAACAGTTTTAAACAGCACCATCTTGCAAAATCTTCCATTTGTAACATAGTATAAACTTTAGGAAATTAAAAAGAGTATGAATGTTGTGGAGTTCCATATGGTATTAGAAAATTAAATTAAGCCATGCACATAATGCACAATACACTGCAGTTATCTACAGAGTTAAAGCGTTTAAAAACTATTTATTAGAGAGTGTACATCATTAGCTGAATTCACACAATGGAATAGATTTTTTGAGATGTGTGTCTCAAAATATTGGAGTATTATGTTATTAGGAAATTAAAACCTTGATCTAGATCAGTAGCAGGGGTGAGTGTGGGGGAAACTGTAAAGCACATAAAGTGCTGCCAATCACAAAGATAATTTAAATAAATTACACCTCTCCACCAACTGGTCAGATTGAGAGCCCTGCAGTTCATGGAGTTAAACACCACAAATTGGAGGTTACTGCGGCAAAAGCTTCGAGCAGCATCATGATATCCAGGGGGCAAGAGCTGTGAACAAGGCTGCAGGATTCAAGGTACAATGTGATGGTGTTGGGTAGCACAGTGATTAGTGCTGCTGACTCACAACTCCTTGATGTAGAGATGCCGGCGTTGGACTGGGGTAAACTCAGTAAAGTTTTACAACACCAATTTTAAATCCAACCAATTTATTTGATAGTAAATCCGCGATCTTTCGACTTTACAGCCTTCGTCAGGCAAATGCAGTGTTCTGATCTGCAGAGGCACTCATATCCACACAGACAGTTACAGATTGCTGATTAGAATGCGAATCCTTAAATCTAACCTGCTATTCAAGTGTTAAAGTGGCTAACAACGTGTTTGAAGGGGATCCTGAGCATTGGTTAGAGAATTGTGTATTTTTTCCAGACAGCACAGTAAGTGAGGTTTTTTGCTAATCCAGGCAAGTTACGGGGGTTACGGATAGTGTGACATGAAGCCAAGATCCCTGTTAAGACCGTCCTCGTGTGCGGAACACATTATTAGCACACACGCATTGTTAGCCACTTTAACACTTGAATAGCAGGTTAGATGTAAGGATTCGCATTCTAATCAGCAATCTGTAACTGTCTGTGTGGATATGAGTGCCTCTGCAGATCAGAACACTGCATTTGCCTGACGAAGGCTGTAAAGTCGAAAGATTGCGGATTTACTATCAAATAAATTGGTTGGATTTAAAATTGGTGTTGTAAAACTTTACTGAGTTCACAGCTCCTTTCCAGCCTTGAATAACTGTGTGGAGTTTGCACATTCTCCTGTTTGTGTGTGAGTTTCCTCTGGATGTGGACTGCCATGGTAAAGTATGTATGTGTGCGTGCGTACGTGTATACATTAGTTATGTGTGTGTGCGCGCCCTGTGGACCATGACAGTTCGGGGTGAGAGTTGGGGACTAAACTGTGATGTTTGGTGGATCTCTCCACTACTTAGAGTCATACATTGTACAAAGATTAATGGTTGTGGTTGTTGAAGATCAGTCATCTCAGCTCCAGGACGTGACTGGAGGATTTCCTCAGGGTAGTATTTTAGGCCCAGCTGTCAACGACCGACCTTCCTTCAAGAGATCAGAAAGGAGGATGATCGCTGATGATTGTACAATGTTCACCATTTGTGACTCCTCAGGTACTATAGAGGTCTGTGCCCAAATGCAGGAAGGCCTGGGCAATGTCCTGACAAGTGGCAAATAACATTTGCACCACACAAGTGCTAAGCAATGACCATCTCGAATGATAGTGAATCTAACCATCACCCCATAACATTCAATGACCTTATCAACCCAGAATATCCTATTATTAATATCTTGAGGTTAGCATTGACCAGAAATGGAAATGGACGAGTTATATAAATTCTGTGACTATAAGCGCAGGTGAGAAGTTAGGAATCCTGCAGGAAATCCTCACCTCCTGACTAAGTCATCCACAATCTACAAGCACATCAGGAGTGTGATGGAATACTCTGCACTTGCCTAGATGCGTATGGCTCCAACAAAACTCAAGAAGCTTAACTTAGAGTGGCACAATGGTTAGTAACACTGCCTAAGTGCCAGGGACCCAGATTCAGTTCCAGCCTTGAGTGACTGTGTGGAGTTTGCACATTTTCTCCATGTCTGTGTGGGTTTCCTCCGGGTACTCTGGTTTCCTTCCACGCTCCAAAGATGTGTGAGCTAGGTTGATTGGTCTGGTAGATTGTCCCTTAGTGTCAAGCGGGATAAATATATGGGGTTACGGGAAGAAGGCCTGGGTGGGATGGTTGTTCGTGCAGGTTTGATGGATGGAATAGCCTCCTGCACTGTAGGGAATCTATGATTCTATGAACATCCAGGATGGAGTAATCTGCTTTGGCATAACTGTCCAAAAACACTCACTCCCTCCTCATGCAACGCACTGTGGTAGCAATGTGTACATCTACATGATTACTGCAAGAACTCACCAAGGCTTCTTAGCAGCTTCCAAATCCGTGACCACTACTATTTAACAGGACAAGGGCAGCACCTCCCTCTGTAAATTCCTCTCCGAGGCATACACCAACCTGACTTGGAAATATATCGCTGTTCCTTTACTATCGCTGGGTCAAAATCATGCAGCTTCTTCCCGAATAGCACTGTGGATGTATCTACATTACATGGACTGCCGCAGTTCAAAAAGGCATCTCGCCACCATCTGCTCACAGACACATTGCCCATCGCTAACTATGTTGGGCCAACCAGCTGTCCCATGAATGAGTAAAAATAATCAGGATGATGACTAATACTGGACCATAATAGTCAAAGTGAGAGCAGGAGGCTGGCTCGTGTGAGATGCGAGCCCAATCTATCAGTGATCGGGAAGGAAGGGTGACCTGATTTGAGTTGGGCCTTTGGCTTTCTTGTTCCATTACAGGATCGAATCTGCACATTTTAAAAACAGCACCCCACTTTGTTGCTATGGGCCTTTGTGTTACTCAAAAAAGCAGGATAATACTGGGTATTGAAACATGTCAAGAAAGAAGCAGAGTTATTGATGGTAACTGCCATTATTTTCTCTGCCCTCCAACTAGATTCTGCAAGATTTGGGCCAGTTAAACTGAGGGCTGAAGTATCACTGACCAGGTAGCATGTTCCTCAAAAAGATTTTCATGGAATAGTATTGTTCAGTGCATTATAGACATCTGGTAGTATGCGGGGAGATATTTTACAAAGTAATCATAAAGGTTACTGGGTGGTACAGTGTTTAGCACAGCTGCCTCACAGCTCCAGGAACCCAGGTTTGATTCCCAGCTTAAGTTACTGTCTGAGTGGAATCTGCACATTCTCCCTGTGTCTGCGTGAGTTTGCTGCGTGATCAGGTTTCCTCCTCCTGTCCAAAGATTGTGCAAATTAGGTGGATTGGCCATGCTAAATTGAATCTTAGTCTTACAGGGTCTAGCTTGGGTAAATGCATAGGGTTATGGGGATAGGGCCTGGGTCAGTGCAGACTCAAGGGGGCGAATGGCGTCCTTCTGCACTGTAGGGATCCTATGATTCCAGAAGGGATTTCTGACCATTCTATGTTTCTCTTTCGTGCATTAATCATTGGAAAAGGCTGTCATTTCCTTGGTCTTTTTGTTACATTTTCACAAGATTTCTTCTATGTGATACGATTTAAGATTGTTCTTGTTCCTGAGACCAAGAAAATGTTTGGTTTAAATGAAAAATTAAGATCGCTGCAAAAGGAGTAATGCCCTCTTCAGCACAAATTGAACCAACATGAAACCTCATAAAGCAGGGCAATGAATTCTATATCTTAAGACTAGATTTTTTTTCACTTACCTTGAAATGTTATTTCTCACAAAAAAATACAAACGCAGGCAGGTAGATATATTTGCCTCAATTTGGATTTTGATGACCGATTGTCAGATATTTGGATTTGACCATTAGACTCATTTGACACTATTTAGGGATACCAGTGTCTGTAATATTTGAACCCTCCTAACCACAATAGGTTCAAACTGATCTGAATTTGTCACCATCTAAACTGAGATAATACAATTTGAATCAGTTCTGCTCACTTTAGTCAGTTTGGTGGTTGGCTTTGACTCTGAGCCCAAATTTTTGAAAAGATGATCCACACACAGACACAGAATCCTACAGTGCAGAAGGAAGCCATTCGGCCCACTGAGTCAGCACCAATCACGACTCAATCCAGGCCCCTTCCCCATAATTCCATGCATTTGCCCTAGCTGGTCCCCCTGACACTGAGGGGCAATTTACCATAGCCAACCCACCTAACCCGCACATCCTTGGACTTTTCTTCTGTTCATGTTTGTAATGCTCCCGTGTCATTTTTGCATGCAGTTTGTGTTGAATATTTTGCCTATTTTCACGTGCATTAGCAATGTAAAATCTGTGACTGAGATAATGACTTCAGTACTCAGAATGGTTTTTTTCTCATCAAGTTGGATTGGCGTCATACTGGATGAAGTAGTCCAGAAAGAAGCTATGCTAATGAATAGCCTGAAGGTAATATCGTAATTAAACCGGATTACTTGCAGCGCATCATGTCCTCTCTGAAATAGTTTGGTAAATGTCCAATAAAGTCTGGTAAATGTCCAATAAAGTCTAGTAAATGTCCAATAAAGTCACTAACTTGCATCGATGGATGATGTACTGAATTTTCATTTGAAGCCTTTTGAAAGGACAGCGACAAGTGGGTTCGTAATGCTCTCTTTGTCAAAATGCTCCCAATGGTTTAGCTTATCTGATGGTCGCGTAAATTGATTAAATTCATCTTTTCAATAAACACTCTCGCTACGTTTTCAAAACTCAATTGATATTGCAGAACTAGATTTTCTGAAATGGTTTGCAATCCTGGATGCTGTTGCCATAGAAACTGGCTTGTCAAAGAATCCTCTGTATATTAGGTCCACGTTGTTTAAGAGGCAATTCATATCAGCATGAATTAACTGTGATTATATCATCTTTTTACATATCCCCAACCTGTGGATTTGTGATTCCCGCTCATCTGTGAATTTGTGACAATTCTGTGTGGCGCTTTTAATATTAATGTTATTTTCCATATTTTGCTTTGCAGTATTTGAGGAGCCAGAGGATCCCAGTAGCAGGTTCTTCTTCTCAGAGATAACCTCTTCAGTGTCTGATGTGAAGTTCAGTCACAGTGGCCGATACATGATGACACGAGATTACCTCACTGTCAAAGTCTGGGATCTGAACATGGAAACCAAGCCTATAGAAACATATCAGGTACTCTGTGCTCAAAATTAGAGAGTTAAATGCAAATTGCTGTGTGTTCTTTACCCACAATCTCCAAATGGATGCACTGTCTGATGTTGACCGGCTGTGCTTCAGGAATGGTCAATGCAACATGATTTTGAGTTCTAAAATCAGAATTATCCAGCATAGAATGAAGACGTTCAACCCACTGTTTGAAAGAGACTTGCAGTAAGTCCTACATTTCTATCCTTTTCCCACAGCTTTGTATGTTTTTCCTCTTCAAGTCATTATCCAATTCTCTTTTGAAAGTTATGACTGAATCTGATTCCACCTGCTTTCCAGATTGCCATAACTTGCTGCATCAAAAAAATCTCGTCACCCCTTCGATTCTTTTGATGGTTATCTTGAATCAAGAGTGGGAAGATGAGGCATTAGATATTTACTTTTGTTAATCAAAACAACAGAAAGTGTGCCGTTTTATGAATACACTTCAAACGAGGAGACTAATGATGATTCCAACACTCTTACAGAGGATCATAAATGACCCAACTGATACCTATGAGCCCACTGCAATTTAATAGTGCCTCAGGGATGAAATGGAGGCTGTACAACTTTCTCACACTCTTGGCAGGTCGTCCACCAAACTGGGGTTTGCAGTGACCTCCTGGGGGTTCCTTCACTGTCACATACTCTATGCCTGATCAAGGGCCTGACATTGGAAAGTAAGAGGGAGTGAAGCTGCTGGAAGCCATTCCCCAATCACTGAATCCAATCCCCTTGCCTCAAATGACCTTTCCCTCATGTCTGGTCTGGAATTCCAAATGATCCTGGGCTTCTGGTGATGGATACATTGGTGGCAGCATTTCTTGTTCCCAATGGTGCAGACAGGACTTCTAGGGCCTTCCATTGCAGGAAACGCCCAGTGATGGTCACTTCAGTGCCTGATGGGCATTTGATTCTGTTGGGCCTACCCCCAATCCTGAATTAATGGGTGTTCCCTGGTGAGATCCTCATTGACCCAACAGAACCCTAGCCATTATTTATCACCCTCTGCTCAAAGAGTGTCAAACCATCTGGTTTCACTGTCCTAGAGCCCCTTGCTCAAAAGCAGATCTGACCGACAGCACAACAGCCTTCACCACACTTAGGCAAGGAGACTTACCCAAATCCACCACAGCTAAATATCAAACTATGGCTGTTGGCACCAATCTGATCCACACTGGCTGTCCACCAAACAGAGCCAACCATGGAGTCTGAGTCACTATTTCAATATGCACCTTCACATGATTGCTGTATGTGGCGATGGTAGAAGATCCAATTTTTTTTCCATTACATGGCTGACCAGAAATCTCTCCTGCTGTTGCTGTCTGTAATTTGGCATGTGTTGAAACTATTTGGTCATGTTATGCATATTCATTCCTTGTCCATCAAGCCCTAAAGCGGGCATTGAACCTGGAGCTTTGTGTTTAGAGGCAGGGTTGCTACTCACTGCACCACAAGAAGTCCCAGCCTCATTCTGTATTTTATATTCAAGATATAACAGGAGATTACTGTTGAAATCATTTACACCATGTTTATCTCACCATGCCTAGCAGTTTTGGAAGGCCTGAAATGTGCTGATAGTTGCTGCATAGTCATTCTAACAGTCACTAAGACCCTAATGAGATCATGAAAGCAAAGCAGTCAGGAAGAAGGATTGATCCTTCCCTGGGGTCCTACCACTCTCCAAACAGGAGATGAAGCAGGAGATTTTGTTTGAAGCCAATTCTCAACATATGTTATTACCTCTGGAGTTTTTGTTTTATGAAGAATATATGGGCACCAAAGGCTTCTTGCACTTATGGGTGGGATGTTATAACCTCGCTCATCCCAAAACTATAAAGTCCCGCTCGAGACCAATGGGTCTTCCCATGCTTCCCTTTATCTGCTCCGATTCCCATGGAGGGTGGGCTGGCAAAATTCTGGCTATAAATCCATACCGTAATCATAATATTAAAAAATGAAATGAAGTTTATTTAATCGTTGACAGGTACACAGATATACAAATTAAGGTCCACACTTCACTGGGACAAAGATGGCCATATTTTGCACCTTGTAACTTGAGTTTCCCTTTGTTAATTTTACTTTTGTTTCTTTGCCTGCCTTGCATTGTGTGCTACCCTGGACTGCCTGTTTAAAAATGTGCACAGGCAGCCTACTGAAAGCCATGTTTGAGATCTGTTTTCATATTTCCCTTCAACGTCGGTAACTTATTTTATCCTTCAGGGGTTTTGATTACTTCCTCTACGGGGTCAATAGCTGACACGAGGGAGCAACTAAATGAACCAATAATGTTCAGGACATCAATAAGTGCTGCAAGGCAAATCCTCTTTTTTTTTTGGTAATGATGGGAGGGAGTTGCAATGGGTTTACTAAATCAGGTTCACATGCTTTAATCCTGAAGTTATATTCTCATGCATTTACATGCACAGAGGCTCCTCTATAGAACCATCTCCTGCATTAGGCTGTGTTTTTAGCAAACTCACTTAATGGATAAATCATCTTACAAAAAAAAGCAAATTAGCCAATTAAGCCATCTCTGATGTAATATGCTCCAAAGTATCATTCCCAGTAGAGACTCAGTCAAAAAAAAAACCCTTAGACTATATTGCTGTTATATGTATGTCCTTTAAGACAAATTAACAGACATATTAGGAATTTTACTGAGAATAATACAATACCTATAGTGCAGAAGCAGGCTGCTCAGTCCATCAAGTCTGCCCTGACCTCAAACCTACCCAGGCCCTTTTCCTGTAACCCCATATATTTATTCTGCTAATTCCCTGACACTAGGGTCAATTTAGCATTGCCAATCAACATCCTTGGAGTGTGGGAGGAAACCCATGCAGACATGGGAAGAACATGCAAACTCCACACAGTCACCATAGCAGAAATAAACCTGGGTCTCTGGCGCTGAGAGGCAGCAGTGCTACCACTGTGCCAGCATGCCACTCCAATCCCCTTGCCATCAAGAAATGTAACAAATATAGATTTCTTTAAAATATAAACTGTATATTTCTAAAAATGATGTAGAGATGCTGGTGTTGGACTGAGGTAAATGCAGTCACAGTAAGAAGTCTGACAACATCAGGTTTAAGTCCAACTGATTTATTTAAGTCTGCGCTGTTATATGTGCTGTCTGAGACCAGACCATCTCATTCACCTGACAGAGGGGAACCTCGAAAGCTTGTGAGTTTACTACGAAATAAATCGGTTGGACTTAAACCTGCTGTTGTCAGACTTCTTACTATTTCTAAAAATTACATTGGTCACAATCTTTAAACATGGTGAATGTGCGTTCCTGCTAATGAGCTGCATTTGTGTATGAATTAATTATTTTGAGCTGGTTAATGAATGATCACTTGGTGGTTTCAGTCTGAACCACAACTATTGTACTTGCATTATTAGGACAGTTTGTTCCTGACACTTGTCTACCGTAGACAAACATGAACTTGCTGTCATCTATATTACTGCCCTTTTTGGTTTGGTGCTACATTACCAACTCTTCCATTCTGTTTGAGTATACGATTCTACCAATTAGTCAGCTCCAAATAAAGGATTTACCTTTAATTATGGATTTTACCAGGGTGGCATGGTGGCACAGCAGTTTGCATTGCAGCCTCACAGCGCCAGGGACCTGGGTTCAATTCCCACCTTGGGTCATTGTCTGTGTGGAAAATGCACGTTCTCCTGTGAGATTTCTCCAGGTGTTTCGGTTTCCTCCTGGAGTTCAAAAATGTGCAGGTTAGGTGGATTGGCTGTGATAAATTGTCCCTTAGTATCAGGGGAACTAGCAAGGGTAAATAGATGGGGTTATGTGGATAGGGCTTGGGTAGGATTGGAGTCAGTGAAGACTCAATGAGCCGAATAGTGGCCTGCACTGTAGGAATTCTATAATTCTAGCAAGCCCTATTTATTAGGGGGCGACAGTGACGCATCTTACTTTTAATAATATAGGTCACTGTCAGAAAATGAAGATTGAGGTAAGTTCTGTTACTTTTGCTGAAGGAATGCCACTTCAAATCATTTCCTGCTACTGACAGCACGGGTGGAAGTGAAAATGAGATGTCATTTCATAGATATTCCCCAGGTTGCAGACAGTTTATTGGATGAGGTGTCCGAACTGAGAGATGTAGACAAATCACAGAAAGCACTAATTGCTTATTACAGGGATACAGTTCTAAATTACATGATTAGGAATGGTTTTATTCAGTGAAGACGCAATGAGCCATAGTTGAGCGGCTGCTTAGAATGTGGTGTTGCATGGAGAGAAGGGGCTGCCTTATTTGTACATGCAAAAGGAATTGTTTTTGATTCATCATTAATACATCTAAAGCAAATTAGATGGAACCTGTTGGACCTCAATTCTGGCACTTCAGGATGGCTTAACACACTGTAAAGCAACAATAGCAGAAGAAGCCAGGTTGTTTTTGCCTGTTTGTATATTCCCAATGCCCGAAGTATTGATTGCTCCATCTGAAGGATTGAGTTGGCTTCCAATTTCCCCCACTGCTGTTTTCCTTTCCGCCTGAAAGCTTCCATCTAATATAAATTTACTGTTACAGGCTTCTTTCTTTTTAACATGCATTTATAGCTCCACTATACAGCGCCTGTTTGCAAATTCTCTAGCAGAGTCTATATTCTATCTCTGAGGCACATTTGCTGCCACAGAATGTCTTACGTCTAAAGCACATTCGCTATGGTCTGGTTTCTATCTACTGCACGTTGATAGTCAGCCTGACAGATCTAATGCAATTCATTGTCAGCACACCCTATGTTTAACAACCATTCACTGTCAGAGTATGGCTTAATTCTGATGCATATTTGCAGTCACAGGAGCTGCTTTAATATCCTAAGAGTATTGTTATGTTTTTGGGAAATTTTAGATGAGCAGAGCAGTTAGTGGTAATTGTATACCTTAGCACAGAAAGGATTGCCTAAAATTGCTCTTACTGTCAATTTGCAGCATTCACATAATTGGATGACAGTTTTGGCACTTAAATACTCCATGTGAGAAGAAATGTATTGATTATGCTTCCACTTAGTTAATTGTGACTGGTTCTAAAACTTGTGTTCTGTTGCGTTGGTAATTGATGGTAATTTACTGCTGCATTGGCATTCCTTCAATGTTAATGTTATTTTGTTAACAGATTCATGATTACCTCCGGAGTAAGCTTTGCTCACTCTACGAGAACGACTGCATCTTTGACAAATTTGAATGTGCATGGAATGGATCAGACAGGTCAGTAACCCTGATAGCTTCACTTAATTCTACACCACAGCATGAACAGATTGCTTTGGCCTGCCTGCGCGGGGTCAAGAGTCTTCCCCTTTTCAAAGGTCACTTACAATTCTGTGTTGTCATTAGACTTCTATAAAAATCCCACTTGACTCACAACCTTATATCATGGGACGTCAAAATTTCACAAGATTCTGTAATCTTCCCTTTGAGACTGTGGATCTAGCTTTCTTTTTAATTTAACTTCATAGAGAATGGGAAATTGGCCACTTTATTTTTACTCCTGTAAGTATATAAATGTGTTTTGAGCCCATTTGTAGTGCTGTGATTGCAAATGATTGCAAATATTCAATTTTAGGTCTTCATTTTGCTATGATGCATTTTTGCTATGAGGCAGCTGTAAAACCCTTTCAAGGACCTTGTGTGGCATGGAGCCAATCACTATTGTAGCAGAGTGTCACGTTACACACAGTTCTGGGTTGCCACACTGTGTTGGATATTTGGTTCAGTGAAGATCCCTCCCTATGGAGGGATGAAGGAATGGAGAGCTGTTGTATGCAAGTTTGCTGCCAGCATTTAATGGGAACACAGAAATGTAGGTGGACCCAGAAAGCTGCAAAGTGGAACCCAACCAAGATCTGGAGTTGGACTGGATTGGGCACGGTAAAAAGTCTCTCAACACCAAGTTCAAGTCCAACAGGTTGATCTGGTATCACAAGCTTCAGAGTGCTGTTCCTCCTTCACCTGATGAAGGAGCAGCATTCCAAAAGCTTGTGATACCAAGTAAATCTGTTGGACTTTAATCTGGTTTTGAGAAAATTCTTACTGAACCCAACCAAGCCAAGTTAACCAGAATTGTTCAAGTGTTGGAGTGACCCTGAAACACCAGACTGCCCCCTGCATGCCAGCCTGATATGTATTAAGTGTTCTGGATGTGAGATAGCAGTTCAGGGTGGGCAAGTGTAGGCAGGGATGAGGTTATTTATTTATTTTGTTCACCCGTGCATTCAGTGGAATGTTTGCATGTCAGCAGAACCCTTGACTATGTTAAAGACAAGCTGGGCATCTGAAATACAAAGAGAAAATGCTCAAAATATTCAGCAGGGCAGCTAGCAATCTGTGGAAAGGCAAACCGAGTTATTATTTAATCAGAACCAGGAAAGCTTAGAAATGTACACATCTTGGGACATTTAAGAAGTAGTTTAGCACGGCCAGTAACGTGAACATCTCTGGACTGTGGGAGGAAACCGGAGAACCTGGAGGAAACCCACGCAGACATGGGGAGAATGTGCAGATTCCACACTGACAGTGACCCAAGGCTGTAATTAAACCCAAGTTCCTGGTGCTGTGAGACAGCAGTGCAAATCACTGTGCCAACGTGCTGCCCACAGTGCCATAGTCATAAATAAAAGCAATTATTTTGCAGGCAACTACTGCAATATACAACTTGTTTTTAGGTTCCTTGCTTGATTAATAAAGAAGAAAAATATTACCAGACCTTTGATATAATTTGCAGCATTGGAATGAAAGGCTGATGCAGTATTATCTAAATAGTGTTTGAGTCTGCTTCAAGTTGCTAAGGAATGACTTTAGTTACAGCCATTGCTAAATTATTCATTAGTGAGACTATTACAGCACGGTAGGAAACAACTAAACCTGCAATACACAGATGTGCATAACGTCCAAAAATAGAAAATGCAGAATTCATTTTCCAATAGCTTCGTTGCCATGTGATAAACTGGTTAAAATTGAATCATTCTTTTCATGAGCTCTGTGACTTGCCACAAACATATGCTTTATTTAGGCATATAATGCTTTTTGTGGCAATGCTTCTCTGCTTTAAAATAAGAGAATTAAGTGCACTCTTCCCCAACCCAAAGAGCAGACTGGCAAACGGCTAAATATCACATGCCCATGTCATGGTTTCTGTGGCTCGTGATGGTCATTGCTTACTGAATTTTAATCATGTTTATCAGTTTTGACATAAGATGAAAGCTTTGTGCAAAGGTGGCTCTCTGGTCAGAACCCTTTAATTTGCCCAGAAGATCTGGAGCTAGTAAATATTATAGTGTAAAGCTAACTGACCCACTTGGATGATCCTTTACGTCAAGTATCACATCCCATGAAACATAGAATCGTACAGTGTAGAAGGAGGCCACTCAGTCCACCGAGTCTGCACTGACCACAATCCAAATCAGACACAATTCCCATAACCCCATGCATTTACCCAAGCTACTCCCCCTGACACTAAGGGGCAATTTAGCATGGCCAATCCATCTAACCTGCACATCTTTGGACTGTGGGAAAAAATCAGAGCACCTGGAGGAAACCTATGCAAACACAGGGAGAACGTGCAACCTCCACACACAGCAATTCAAATCGGGAATCAAATCCCTGGCACTGAGAGGCCGCAGTGATAGCCCCCTTAATGTCAAGGGGTCTAACACAGGTAGCTTGCCTATATGGGGGTGGAGATGGAAGTGCTGGTGGATGGAAGTGGAGAGGGAGTGGGGAGAATAGCTAAGGCATCCTAATAACTTGGAATCATTTTGAAATACTGTTCTGTCTAGGGCTAGTACAGCATTCTTATTTGCATTGTTTTCCTGCTACATCAAGTGGCTGCAACCTCCAGTTTTAAAACTTTTAAATAAGTCTGCACTCTTTGCAACTAAGGCAGAAATTTTGCCAAGTTCCAACAGTATTTTGAGTATCGGAGTACAAATTTTCAGATTTTTTCTAAGGAATAAATTAAACTTTATTTCAGAAGCTGTCTGTTATTTTGACAGATTTGATTTTTTTAGTGTTGTTTGGAAGGAAGTTCAGTCTTGATTTTACAATTGATACACACGCTCTTTCCATGCTGTCTTACTTTCGATGTTCAATAAAACAAGTCGTTTCTCCCACAATGACAATGACAACTTGTATTTACATGCTGCCTTTCTTGTAGGCAAATATCCCAGTGTTTCACGGAGGCTTTAATACAATGACACCGAGTCACATATCTGATTTGATTTATTATTGTCACATGTATTAGCATGCATGAAAAGTATTGTTTCTTGCATGCTATAGAGACAAAGCATACCATTCATAGAGAAGGAAATGAGACAACGCAGAATATAGTGTTACAGTCATAGCTAGGGTGTAGAGAAAGATCAGCTTAGTGTGAGGTAGGTCCGTTCAAAAGTCTGATGGCAATAGGGATGAAGCTGTTCTTGAGTCAGTTGGTATGTGACCTCAGACTTTTGTATTGTTTTTCCCGACAGAAGAAGATGGAAGAGAGAATGTCCAAGGTCTGTTGGGGTCCTTAATTATGCTGGTTGCTTTGTCACAGGAAGTGTAGACAAAGGAGTAGGTGGCAAGTTTGGTCAAAGAGGTAGGTTTTTAGGAGAACTTTAAATGAGAAAAGCAGAGAGGTTTAGTGAAGGCCCTTCAGAGCTTAGGACCTGGACAGTTGAAGGCACGATGACCAGTGGCAGAATTGGGGATAGCCGAGGCAGGATTAGAGGTGCATGGATATATTGGAGATTTATGAGGCTGGAGAAGATTTAGTGATAAAGAGAGAAGTAGCCATGCAGGAATTTGGGAAAAAAAGGAATAATTGCAAATCCACACACTTTAAGTGCAAGCCAGTGTAGATGAGCAGGTAGAGGTTTGATGGTTGAACCAGATTTGGTATGAGTTAGCATATTAGTGTTTTGGGTGACCTCCTGTTTATGAAGGGTAGAATGGGAGAGGATGAACAAGACTGTGGTCAAATAAGAAGGATGTAAAGGCTTGGATGAGGATTTCAGTGGCTGTAAAGTTGAGACGGGCAAAGTGGAGTCATATTACAGAGGTAGAAATTGGCAGTATTTGGAATAATCCCCATGTGTGGGTGAAGGCTCAGTTTAGAGTCAAGTATCTCATTGAAGTTGTGACTGTGTTTCCCCCTACTCCACAATATTACATCGGGTCTAATCAAAATCTTAAATAATGTCGTGTGTGAGTAGGAAGAAGGCAAACCATTTCAACATTTCTGCAAATGTTGACCTCACTGATCATCCTCCAAATGCCTCACCTTCATCTAAGTGAAATGGGATGCACTGACTTGGTCCCTTCTTATTTATCTCATTGTAACCAGCGAATCATCTGTAATAGTTTCACTCCCCACTTGCACACAGTTAAATGTGTCTATCCTCAGCTCTCTCCTCTTTGTCATCTACATGCTATCTGTAAGTGACATTATCCAAAAAAATCAAGGTCCGTATGCCCATTGATAACACCTAGCTGTAACTTGCCGTCACCTCTCTTGACTCTTCTACTGTGCTGGATAAACAAAATCCAGTGCTGGATAAGTAAAAGAATTCCTCCAAATAAATTCTGAGTAGACCAAAGCCCTTCTTCATGAGTTCTGTTCCTGTCCTGATCTATTGGCTTTGGAGGGGGTGCAGAGAAGGTTTGCTAGGTTGATACCAGAGATGAGGGCGTTGGATTATGAGGAGAGACTGAATAGGCTAGGTTTGTACTCTTTAGAGTTTAGAAGGCTGAGAGGGGATCTTACAGAGATGTATAAGATAATGAAGGGGATGGATAGAGTAGAGGCTGAAAGACTCTTCCCGCTTAGCAAAGATAGCAGGACTAGAGGGCACAGCCTCAAGGTTGGGTGGGGGGCGGGGGGGTGGTTTCGGATCAGAGCTGCGGAGGAGTTCCTTCACGCAAAGGGTAGTGAATCTTTGGAATTCTCTGCCTGATGAGGTGATGGAGGCTTCCTCGCTGAATATGTTCAAGTCAAGAGTGGATAGGTTTTTGATTCACAAGGAAATTAAGTGTTACGGGGAGAAAGCGGGAAAGTGGTACTGAACCACTACAGATCAGCCATGATCTTATTGAATGGAGGGGCTGGATGGCTCCTCCTCCTATTTCTTATGTTCTTTGCCAGCGACCAACTGCTTCCCATTCCCTGGAAATTGACAGAGGCTGAACCAGACTGCTCGCAACTTGATGTCATATGTGATCCTAAGATGTACTCTGAACCATAAATCCACTCCAATACCAAGACCACTATTTCCACCACCATAACATCTCCTGACTCCAGTCCTCCTCCTGCTCATTTGCTGCTTAAACCTGCATCCCCATCTTTGCTGCCTTTAGATTTGACTAATCCAACGCACTTTTGGCTATCTTCCCATCTTCCACCCCCACACCTCCTTTGAATTTAACTTCATCCAAAGCTTGATCCCACATTGCATCAGGTCTTCACATCCCTCACCCTTGTGCTTGTTGACCTACATTATCTTCCACTTGAGCAGTGGCTACATTTTAAATTATTATCCTTATTTTCAGATCCCTGACCACTGTATACCTCAGAAACCACTTCCAGCCCAACAACTCTGCAAGATATTTGCACTGGTCCAATTCAGACCACTTGCACATCCTTGATTTTAATTGCTCCACCATTGGCTACCTTGCTTTCAACTCAGTAAGAAGTCTCACAACACCAGGTTAAAGCCCAACGGGTTTATTTGGGATCACGAGCTTTCACAGCACTGTCCCTTCTTCATTAGGTGAGTGGAGTGGTAGGTTTCACAAACTCAGCATATATAGACAAAGACACAATTGCAATATGATGGCATTCCAACCATTATCTTGCAATTGTGACTTTGTCTATATATGGCATGTCTGTGAAACCTACCTGTTTATTCAGCTGATGGAGTAACAGTCCGAAAGCTTGTGATTCCAAATAAACTTGTACTTTGGCACTTTTTACTGTGCCCACCTCAGTCCAATGCCAGCATCACCACATCATTGCTTTCAGTTATTTAGACCCAAGATCTCCAATTGCCATCCTGAATCTCAGCGCCACTTTAACAGCTACCATTCCCTAAAATCTGTCTTTGATTAAGAGTTTAGTTGTTTGATTTGATTTATTATTGTCACATGTATTAGTATACAATGAAAAGTATTGTTTCTTTCATACTATACAGACAAAGCATATTGTATGTAACAAAGAAGAGAGTGCAAATGTAGCACTAAAGTCATAATTCAGGTGCAGAGAAAGATCAATTTAATACGAAGTAGGTATATTCAAAAATCTGATGGCTGCAGGGAAGAAACTGTTGCTGCGGGAGGGCTGTGTGGTATTGTGGTCACTGTTCTCCGTGAGAATACCATCCACCAGGTATATGCTACATATTCTTGCAACTCAGCCAACATTGTCTACTTGATATGCTGCCAGTAAGGATGTCCCAAGGCATGATACATTCGGGAGACCATGCAGATGCTACGAGAAAGGATGAATGAATACTGTTCGACAATCACCAGGGCAGGAGTGTTTCCTTCCAGTTGGTGAACACTTCAGTGATCGCAGGTATTTCTTTGGGTTAGTGTTCTCCAAGGTGGCTCCACAACACACGATAATGCAGAATCACTGAGCAGAAACTGATAGCCAAGTTCTGCACACAAGGACGGCCTCAACCTCGCTGTGGCACGTTGGAACTATTGATCGATGAGTTGAGCACCAACCATTAGCGCGTAAATTGAGTTTGTGTCTGTATTTCCCCCGTTTGTAAACACAACTCTTCACACACCTGACGAAGGAGCCTGAGACTCCGAAAGCTAGTGATGTCAAGTAAACTTGTTGGATTTTTAACCTAGCGTAGTGAGACTTTTTATTGTGCTTACCCCAGTCCAGTGCCAGCATCTCCACATCATGGCCTGCAAGTGTGTACAGACAAAGTAATGAAATTCATTCTGATTCTGTTGCCATTTGGGTTCATGTCGCACTATCTGTAACCCCCACGACAATACACATCTCTTTAACCTATGCTTGGCCCTCTCTCCATTCACACTGTCTGTACCTTTTAAGACTTCTTTACCTGTAAAGACTCGCATTCCAAACATTCTGTTGTAAATTAAGTTTGTGTCTGTATATACTCTGTTTGTGAGCACAAACAGGGGCGGCATGGTAGCGTAGTGATTAGCACTGCTGTTTCACAGCTCCAGGGTTCTGGGTTTGATTTCTCCTCATGTCTGCGTGTGTTTCCTCCCACAGTCCAAAGATGTGCGGGTTAGGTTGATTTGGCCATGCTAAGAAAGTATCTAGGGATGCATAGGTTAGAGGGGTTAGTGGGCATAATATATGGGGATAGGGCCTGGATGGGATTGTATTTGGTACAGACTCGATGAGCAAAAGGGCCTCTTTCTGCACTGTAGGGTTCAATGATCACAGCTTTTCACTCACCTGATGAAGGAGTCTAACACTCTGAAAGCTAGTGCTGCCAAATAAACGTGTTGGACTTTAACCTTGTGTTGTGAGACTTCTTATTGTGCACACTTGAAGGGACAAAGGACCTTTTCAGCCTTGTATGACTCTATTACACCTTTAGCTTTGGTATGAAGAAGTTTTTGGTGGCAACAATGTTGCATTCAATAGTGCAAACTAAAAAAGGTAGGTTTAAATCCTGCAAGCACCAATTTTTTGCTAATCCAGGCTCTCATACCCCCAGATTAAACCACCTAAAGTGATGGAAAATATTTCAAAAATAGCTGTTTCACAATTAAATGTGCTCAAATATTTACACAATAAAATTGATATTAATTTAATTTCTAAAGGATTTGAGTGTCCAAAAGATTGATAATTATAATGGACACTATGGTACTACAAATCCTATTCCTTTTATTAGTAAAACAAAAGCTTAAACTTTCCTGCAGCTTTTATTAACATGCAAAAGCTTAACATTTTTATATACTTAGAGTAAGCAATTTTTAGAAAATATATGGTCACCTGCTAGATAGTCAGTCTTGATTGACTGCAGGTTGATTGGATCTGATCTTCGGGAGAGGACAAGGGTGGAGTCAGGTGTGGTGGTGTCCCATGTGGGGTTTGGTCTGGGTCTTTTAAATAATTACCTCTGAAGTGTTTTGTATGCCTTCTAATTTTTTCAGAAGGTGAAACTGGCAGAATCATCCAAATTTAGTACTTAAATCGCTTTGTCAGATGATTCCCAGCCCAGCACAATGGTCCAGGGGAAGTTAGCCCGTCTGGACAGTTGCGTGGAAAAACATACCTGGGCTCTTCCTGAAGGATTCCCCAATGCATCATTGGAGTATCTCCACAAAGGCAGCACTGCAGAGCCAAGAAGTTATGGCCCATAATATACACACACGTTTGCATACACACATACTTATTCATGAGTACACATACAAATGTATGCACATGCACATTTATGCATACATGCGCACACATACATACGCACACGTTTACGCGTACAGACATATATGCACACATACATATTTATGCATGTAGACACTAATGTACATACACAGACATATATGTATACACATGTATGTGATATATGAGGATGAGAATTGAGTAGTATAGAAATATTAGAGCAAGAGAGCATTAAGTGCTGCTGACAGAATCATGCAGCAAAGAATTTCTATTAAATAAGTCCATAGCAATTGTGATTAGAATTTGATTGATGTACTTCAGCTGTAATCAACTGACTGAATACAGATCGTAAGAAGTGATTGATATTGGAGACACAAGGGATACATTTGTCACCCGGGCATAGATACCAGCAACAGTAATGATAATTTTGTGCCACTGCAATGACAGAACATGAAACCCATCACTGCAGTATATTTATCACCAAATTAGAACTGGAGAACATTAAATGTAGGAAGCAATTATAGCAAAGAAAAGTTTACTGAACCAATGTATTACAATCAACGGGCAGTCAAAAATTACAAGAGCGGGCGAATAGTTTAATAATTAATTTTGGCATTTTGTGAAATGTATAAAGGTTGTCAAAAATGTGGATAATTTAGCTGTTGTATAACCTTATTGGAAAATTGGTTGTCTTTCCAGATTAATGCTTATTTTGTTGTATGGTACTCAGTATTTTCCTATCTTTGTTCATCATCTTGCACCATCCTGAATTCATGGGTAAGAAGTGACCTTTTTCCAAAACTTCTTGCAAGTTTTTGATATTTTTATCTTATGCTTGTTATGTTATTGGTGAGCAAGGATGATCTGGTTCGTTCTTCTCTAATGCTCAGCTGTTTTGTTTCAAATGGCTTCTATTTATCATGGATTTTGGAAGACTAGTGTTAAGGAATTGACTCTATTTATATAATAGCTCTTATCCCAGTACAGAATTATATCTATCCAGACTCCCCACATTCCACAGTGTGAAAGTAAATCAGGGAATGTGGGTTTAATGCTTAAAAATACTAATGTTGGAAGTTGTCATGAGAGAGAAGTAAAATGCCTTTTAAGACTCCGCTATTTACTTGTGTTGGATGCAAGCCAAAGTCATAAGGGGGAATTTTGCATCTGCATTCATAGTGAGCAGGAATTGCGACACGGGTGCAAAATCTTGCAAGAGTCAAAAGAACAGGAATCTGATTTTCTCTCCTCCCCCCTACCCCTCATTTCCAAACAGTTAAATATTACCAGGCTTCCCTGCCATATCGTTCCCCCCACGTTAGGAATTTCCCCCTCGCGACATGACATGCTCGGGGACAGTGACAGGACGGGGGTGGGGGGGGTGGAGAGGAAGGAGGGATAATGGGGAGCTCCATATGATTGGGTTTCACATCTCCATGGGGTAGGGAGGGAGGGGCTTTCCTGGGTCCATAGGGTTGGGTCTGGTTTCTCCATGCAACTTTGTCTCTTTTAGGACTTATAAAAAGGATGCCCTGATTTTGGGGATTCTCAACATTGCTTTTTCTCATCCCGACGCACCAGCGTAGGCCAAACCTCTATTTTGTTTTGCACACCAAGGTACTGGATTAACTGCCAAGAAATGCTGGCTGTGGAAACAGTGAGATGCCCACCAGTTATCATGCCTGAGCCAGTGTTTGGTGCAAAAATTCCACCCTTAGTAATTCTACCCTTAGGAGAAAGCAGGGATGTTTTGAATGAGTTTAGTTAATTAATGTCATTTAGAGTAGCAGTTTATTTTCACATACAAGGTTATTTTCACAGGTGTCCTGTTGTTTCTCTGAAACTTATTGCACGGTAAAATGATTAGATATTGGTATACACTGGGGCTGCGTTAGATTGTCTCATTACCATGAGATAATTTCCATTTTTATCCTATGGGTTACAGCCAGGAATATTTATGACAATTAATGTAGTTATAATAATTTTATTATTGTCAGCTGTATTGGAATACAATAATAAATATTGCTTCTTGTGCATTATACAGACAAAGCATACCATTGATAGAGTATATAGGGAAGAAGGAAAAGAGAGGGCTCAGAATGTAGTCATAGAGCCACAGAGGTTTACAGCATGGAAACAGGCCCTTCAGCCCAACTTGTCCATGCCATCCTTTTTTTGAAAAACCCCTAATCTAATCCCAGTTGCCTGCGCTTGGCCTAAATCCCTCTATACCCATCGTATCCATGTAACTATCTAAATGTATTTTAAAAGACAAAATTGTAGTGTTACAGTCATAGCTAGGGTGTAGAGAAAGATCAACTTAATATAAGGTAGGTCCATTCAAAAGTCTAAAGGCAATTGGCAAGATTCTGTTCTTAAATTGGTTGGTTCATGATCTCAGATCTTTGTATCTTTTCTCCCTGACAGAAGGTGGAAGAGAAAATGTCTGGGGTGAGAAGCAGTAGTAATGCTGATCTAAAAGAAGTTCTCTATCACTCTGCTTCTGTTAGATTGCATTAGTACCTGCTACTTCTCTCAATCTTAATATTTATTATAATTACCATAAACATCCCCATCACAGGTCGAAACCAATATAAGGCATTTAGGAAAATAAGCATGGATGTATACAAAAGCATGTAATGAGACTAATGAGAAGAATTAAGAGGGAAAATGTACCTGCTTGATCATCGACTGTGGGTAAATGCAAATAGTTTTTGTTGCAAGTTACAATCTTAAGGAGAGGTGAATGTAGTTATTGAATGAATGAAGTTTGTTCTGTGTTAATAGGCTCAGAGTCATTGAGCAATTTTGGGACAATTCTGCCCAGAATGTTTGATCAGATGAGAAAAGCTGTGTGAACTTTTGGAATTGAACATGTGTCCATATCTGACAAAGTCCAGGGAAGACTGGCTGAAGTTTTCTACCAGCCTTATTTAATTATAAGTTATGCAATCCGGAATTGGGAGCTGACTGCAGTGTGCAGTAGCATAAGATTCACTGGAGAAGGTTTGACTAATGTTTCAGAATGCCACTTTGATTTGGTTTGTTACCTTTCACTTGTATTGTCTTAAGCCTCAATGAGGTTTCTCTTATTCAGAGTGAGTTGGAGATGGTCAGCATTTGAAGCTATTTACTTAGGTTTATTTACATATGAGATCTCATGTTAAATACATTGTTCTCTGGAAATGGACTGTTCTGTGTCTTGCACCCTTGGATTTTCTTAGCCATCTGACCTAATGTCATGCTAATAAATGTTAAACCTTTAATCTTGAACCTTTTACTGTACAATATGAAATTGGCTTAATAAAGTGCATGGGGACCCTTGGACTTTGGGAGATGTTTAATACAAGATTTGTTGAGATTACTTTAAATCTTTAGCGGAGATGCTACCAATCAACTCCTTTTTTTAAAAAAAAATGTACATTTTAACTCAAGAAGGGAACTCTGTACTCTACAGAGCAAGAATATAATAGTTTCAGCTAGGCTGTATAAATTCCAGATGCCTACCTAGAATCCGCATTGCAGCTATAGCATGAGACCAGTTGCTGAGACATAGGCATAGCATCTTATTCATGAAGCTTGATCGGACTGGAACCTTGCTATGTCCCAGTGTTCCAAACTGAAAACAGAGCCAGTTTCTATTGGCGACAGGGAACGTGCACCAAAAGTCCAAGGTGAGATTGTCAGGTGTTTTCAATTCATGATGGCATGCAAGAACCGGAACAAAAGTAAGCCATTTGGCTCATCAAGTCTGCTGCGTGATTCAATAGGACCATGCTGATCATGGACTCAATCCACTTTCCTGTCAGCTGCTCCTCCCCTTTCCCCCACCTACCCCATTACCATGGCGATCAATAAACTATCTAACTCAGCCTTGAATATATTGAATAACCCAGCCTCTACTGCTCTCTGGGAAACATAGGAGTAGGCTATTCACCCCCTTGAGCCTGTTCCATAGAAGTTCCACAAACTCAGGACCCTCTGAAAGAAAAAGTAAAGGTGTTTTTCACTCCTTTGGAGTAGATAGAGGTGCCTGGGTATGGAATAGATGCTTTCAAAATGGAAATCAAAAATAGTTAGCATTGCTGCCTCACAGCGCCAAGGATGTGGGTTCGATTCCCGGCTTGAATTACTGTCTGTGTGAAGTCTTGAAATCTGCACGTTCTCTCCATGTTTGCATTGTTTTCCTCTGGGTGCTCCGGTTTCCTTCCACATTTCAAGGATGTGCAGGGTAGGTTGATTGGCCATGCTCAGTTGCCCCTTAGTGTCAGGGGATTAGCAGAGGAAGTAGGTGGGGCTACGAGGATAGGGACTGGGTGATACAGGATTATGATTAGTACAGACTTGGTGGGCCAAACGGCCTCCCTCTGCACAATAGGTTTTCAATGGTTTCTAAATTTGTAAATCAAAAGAAATTCCAAAGATGTGCTGGTTTTGAAAATCCAATTGCTAAGACCATAAGATGTAGGGATAAAAATAGGCCAATCGATTTTGCTCCACTATTCAGTGCAAATTGTGATTGATCAGAAGTCATCATGCGCAATTCCACTTTCCCTCCTTCACTATACTGCTTAATTCCCTTACTGATTAATAATCCATCTATCTCAGCCTTGAACATATTTAATGACCGAGCCTCTACAGCCCTCTGCTGTAAAGAGTTCCACAGATTCACTACCTTCTGAGAGAAGAAATTCTCATTTCTCTGTTAAACGGGCAATCCCTCACTCTGAGATTGTGCCTTTGACTCTCCCACAAAGAACAACAACTTCTCAACATCTATCTTATCAAACCCCTTAGGTGGCATAGTGGTCAGCACTGCTGCTTCACAGTGCGAAGGACCCGGGTTTGACTCCTGGCTTGGGTCACTGTCTGTGTGGAGTTCTCTCCCCATCTGCATGGGTTTCCTCCGGGTGCTCCAGTTTCCTCCCATATTTTGAAAGACGTGCTGGTTAGATGCGTTGACCTGAGCAGGCAAGACTGTGGCAACTAGGGGAATTTCATAGTAATTTCATTGCAATGTTAATGTAAGCCTTAATTGTGACTAATAAACAAACTTTAACTTACCATGAGGTTCAAGTTTTGAAAAGATGAACATTTTTTGGATATAATTCCAGCAGATGTGTGACTAGCTGACCTGTGACCATGATGATTAATTATCTAATGTACTATTATCCCTGGTTAAAGCTTCGATGTCTATTTCTCTACAGCGTTATAATGACTGGAGCCTACAATAACTTCTTCAGGATGTTTGACCGCAACACAAAACGAGATGTCACGCTGGAAGCCTCCAGGGAGAACAGTAAGCCACGGGCTGTGCTTAAACCACGCAAAGTCTGCACAGGAGGCAAGAGGAGAAAGGATGAAATTAGTGTTGACAGTTTAGACTTTAACAAGAAAATTCTGCACATGGCCTGGCACCCAACAGAGAACATAATAGCTGTGGCAGCGACAAACAATCTCTACATATTTCAGGATAAAGTGAACTCTGAGATGCAATAGGTTTCCAAATACCTTTGGTGTAATTATAAACTGGCCTTTTTTTTTTTTCTGACCTTTCTGCCAATGATCTTCACAAGGTTGTATTCATCTTAGTGGAATTGTGGAGTGTGGTTTCTCATTAGTGTGTATCACTTGTCAGTAAGAATTGTTTTTCTTTATATCAGTCACCAGGGGTGAGCTCAGCACTGCAGAGTGGAAACACAGAAGAGTACACATGGCTACCATCTACACAGTCACACCTCTTTCTCCAGTTGATCAAATTTTTGTTTCGGGCACCATAGAAACTTTGCTGGTTGCTTGAAACTTTTCACTGAAGATCTCTGAATTTGTATACCAGGACACATGTAGAACTTGAGATCTGACTACCTATTCACTCCTGATTTGTGGTCCACCTTTTATGGTGGTTTCAGTCGGCCTTGCATCAGTAAATAGCTTTCACCAGGCACCTGAAAGGTTTAAAAAAAAGCTACTGTCTTTGTTTGCTGTGTCAGCCTGCCCAAAATGTAATTTTTAATGTACTGCTATCCGAATCAACGCAATGCTTTGTTGCAAAATGGATCACCCTGTTATTAGACAGCTCAAGTGGGTTCAGCCATTCTTCTATTGTCACTAGCTTGGCCTGGGAGTTTTAAAAAAAAAAAAATCCATCTTTCCTTTGCTATTATCATGAATTGTTGGAAACGGGATGAGTTGGAGCATCTTCATCCCAAGCCCATAAAGAAGAGCCAAAAAAAACTATCTGCTGCCCAACTGATGCAATTGATAGCAACTTGGCAGTTTGACATTAAGTGCAGTTTAAAAACTGACACAGTACAGAGTAGAGCATTCGTTTCGAAGTTAGGAAAGCATTGGATTTTCAGAGTAATGTTGTGGGAGCTTTGCATTGAATCTGAACAATTTTGCACCTCGCCTGAAACCTTTTGACGTGGTCACTGGCTGCAAAGTGGGGAAAATGAATCATAGTCTAGCACTGCCACTGTTAAGGGAACAAACAGAAAGGTTATGCAATTTTTCTTTTCAAAAGAGTATCTTCCAAATTGTAAAATAGAAAAGGCGGCCTGTCCTGAGTAATTCTCCAGAGCAGATAAAATGGAATGGCTATCCAGTTTTGTATCTGCGTGCCAAATTGAGCCATAGAACAGAATATTACAGAAATTGAGGAAAAAAAGGTGTTTTAACTGTTTATGGGGATGCATTGTTTGTGCCCTATTGCAAAATTTTGAGAGAAACTTTAAAGATTTAGTTGGAATGTAGAGCATAATATTTACAGGCTGTACATTGTTAGATAGAATATTGCTAATAAAATCATTGTTTTTTTTGTAACGAGATGAAAGACAATGGGAAGATAATGTTACACAGGTTTGATTTTTTTTCTGCTACTTGAAATAAAACATCAGAAGACACACTGCCTTTGGAGAATCTGTCATGCACATTGACAGTTCCTTTTTTGTGTTTTTTTTGAAGGTTAATGATTTCTCAAAAATATTCATTGAGGGGGCTTAACAAAAAACCATCTGCTAGATGGTCTTTGTCATCTGAACACTATTTAATTCTTGCACTCATCACTTCTGGATTTAAGAATGTCCTGAGATCTTTGGTATTTTCTCACGTTTTGTTGGTTTTCGCAGTAACCTGAAATTGTGTGTCCCAGAGTGAGGAAAGGGAGTATTTCAACCACATCTGTGTCTTCGTCCAAAAACTCCGATGAGTCATTGAATTTAGAAAGATTCTGTCCAAACTTGTACACTAAGATTGTTCATCTGCAAAATTAGTTTTGATTCATAAAGCACAATGCGGTTTTAGTAAGTTAATCTGTGTTGGGAAAGGCAATGAATGTTGTTGGAATATTTAGTGCATCCTTGGGTTACTCTTCTCTAGGTTATCAAATTCACTGAGAAGCTTCATTGGAGGCTATATGCTATTCCTTTTGCTGGGGGGACGAACATTAAAAAGAAAAGCATACATTTAAAGCAGATGTATTGAGTGTTAAAATGCAAGCTGCAGGAGATGCCTACATGTAAGAGCTAACTTCAACTATCGCTATTTCTATGGAGGCAAACTTTGAAATTTGCTAAAGAAAGGAGTACCTGTAAACCTGATCAATGCTTTTTACTTCTGATGTAAAGTTGGAAAATGTTTGTCTAAGACAGAAAGGTTATCAGGTTTGCTAATATCAGGTTTTCAAATAAAATCTAATATCAGCCTTTGCATAAGGGTGTACTTTGCTGTTTTGTGCTGAGGTTCTTTTAGCCCATGTTCTTTATTCATAAGAATTCCTGGATTATGGTGGTCTGGAGTCCAAAAAGTACATTGGCAATGTTCTTTTGAAGTTCATTACCAATGCAGAAAATTTAAGTAGTTAATTAGTTACACAATAACTTGATGAAATCACACTTCTTATTACTGGTAACTATTTCAACAAGAAATTGTACTATCTCGAATCAATATTTCCATCAAACGTTATATTTTTTAAAAACACATTTGTGGGACATGAGCAATAAATGCTGGCTCATCCCTAGTTGCCCAAGAACAGTTGAGAGTCAACCACATTGCTGTGCCTCTGCAGTCGAATGTAGGCCAGAACAGGTAAGAGTGGCAGATTTTCATTCATAAAGGGCATTGACCATGAACCAGATGGGGTTGTCCAACAATAGTTTCATGATAGTCAATAGATTCTTAATTCCAGATTTTTTTAATTGAATTCAGGTTCACTATCTGCTGTGGTGGGATTTGAACGTGGCTCCCCAGAACATTAGCTGAGTTTCTGGATTAATAGTCTAGTGATAATACCACACTTTCTGTGGATGGATGACTGATTCAAACTTTGCACTTTTTCCCAGCACAGAGTTGTCTTCCCACACAATCAATCCAACTTCTCAATATCTTTCATCTTCATTTCCATTGTCCTTGGAATCCCTTTGAACTTGATCTTTCCAAAATATAAAAATTTTTCATGTCTTTTTTTCTGTTACCTCTCCTTTTGCATCCAATAAAATGTAATAACTTTCCTTTGTTTATTTCTGAAACCTTTGCAAACTGCAAAAGCCATTTCCTCCCCTTTGAAATGTAACTGCTGGAAAACAAAGTTCATCTCTATTTCCTAATGCAAATTTCTAAACTTTAATTATAAGCCCACTTTACCATAGCTGCACTGCAAATGCATGCATTTATTACCACTATTGCTTTTTTCAACTCTCCAATAAGCTGTCTTCATTAACCTTTCCCCAGCTTAATTAAATCATTTATATACATTACAGGGGTGACTTTCTGACCTTGCTGCACTTGACGCGGAATGTACCAGCCTTAGAAAATAGCATGTGGCACTTAATGTCTTGTGATCACCCCAGTCCTGTCCCCCATAATTTATGTTCATAGGAGTCTTGGATGAGAAATCTATTCTATTACCACTTGATGGTGAGTATCCTCAAGTCTTCCATAATGTAGGCAAGCTGGCCTAACCACATTGCTGTGCCTCTGCAGTTGCATGTAGGCCAGAACAGGTAAGAATGGCAGATTTTCATCCATAAAGGGCATTAACCATGAACCAGATGGTCTGTTCTTTCTGTTAATCCTAATTTCTATTCAGAATTGTTTAAAAATTGAGACAAATCTAAAAGTATATAGCAGATAGTGAAATAATTAATGAAAGATGATTCTACATCTCAGATCTTGTGTTTTATAATGATCCGCTGATCAAGAATGTATTCTTTTCCATTGCTATACAAGCTGCAAACAAAGCAACGTGATACATTAACCAGGCATCAGTTCAATCAGTCATATTTCCTCAAAGCTGAACCTGAAATTGGACTTTTGCCAACTCAAGTTCAACAAAGCTGTGATATGGTGTTGGTGTGGTTTCTGAGGTGGTCAGTATTGCTGAAACTTCAGACAATACAAAATTCACGAAGCTAATGTCTCAGTTTAAAGACTTAACTTCTATTTAGACCAGCAGCTGCCAGAAGAAATCATCAAAGGGTCAGGGCAATTCCTAAGAAGGAGCAACTAGACATCTCAAATGTTGTACACAATTCAAAACAGATCAATTGTAGGTTTTCTTATCAATTACTCCGGCCTTTCATTAGCTTTAAATCAATCATCCTCAATATACATAAATCAACAATAATATGTCTCAACCAATCACATCTCATCCTCTGCCATAATGGCATTTATTAGTCCATAGAATCTGGAAGCTAACTCCATCTTTGCTGACTTCACTTCCCATGTTGTCTAGTAACCTCTGACGCTAGCCCAAAGTTCAAATGAATGTTCCCATGAGTTCCCCTATAGGTCACTGCCAAACCAGATTAACACATGACTCCACATCTGGGCATGCATCCAACTTATCTCAACAGTGAATAAATCTAAGTCATGAAATATGATTAAGTGTTCTAAATGTTCTCTCCATTCAAAACTCTACTGGCAAAACTTGCATATTCTTAAGGCGTTCTCTTAAAATATGGTTTTGCCCTAATGCGTTGCAACAAATTACCCTGGGCTAAAGTAAACAATATGCCTTAAAAATTCATTAATACATTCAAAATATCAGCATCTGTGTTTTAAAATCACTTTGTTCAAATCTCTTACTGCTTCTCATGTACAAACTGCTTTCTTATTAGCAGGTTTAAAAGTCATTTAAGTTGATGCTGGGTAATTTTACAGGTGTCTTAATGGTTTAAAAATCCCATCTATTAGGATTTTTCCTCTTCCATGAAGTTTGCAATATATTGGTTAGAAATTATGAAAAAAAGTCAAGATTTGGTACATCTTCATTAACTGAGATTTTCTGTATGTTTTAGAAAAAAGTATTAAAGGAATTGCAGCCTTGGATTTAAGTGATGATATATTCATGCATGCACACAAAACGTGATGGGGGAGTGGTTGGGGAGTGGCAGGGGTGTGATGTCAACTTTTCCTGGTGAAAATTAGTCTGAATTGATTTAATTTCCATTGTCACGGTATTGGGATAGAATGAAAAGCATAGCATCCATTGGGGAGAAGGAAAGGATAGGGGGCAGTATGTATTTTTAGAGCTTTAGCTAGGGTGTAGAGAAAGGTCAACTTAAGAGGTTGAAATAGAATGTTATTAGAGTTTCAAAGAGCATAGTAAGAAGTCTCACGACATCAGGTTAAAATCCAATAGGTTTATTTGGAATCATGAGCTTTCGGAACGCTACTCTTTCATCAGGTGAGTCACTCCAAAAACTCATGATTCCAAATAAACTGGTCGGACCTTATCCTGGTGTTGAGAGCTCTTACTGATACCATCCCAGTCCAACAGTGGCATCTCCACATTGAGTTTAAAAGAGTTAGAGTACAGTTTTGAAAGTATAGAGTAAAAGCTGGAATTCGATCATATGCTGAGGACAGCTCGCAAGAAACTGCCATGCTTCAGCGCTGCCTTTTACTTAGTGCGGCCAAACTGAGGAAAATCCGGTGTGGGCATGCGCACTATTTTCATGACTACATCACTTTTCAGATAGGACTTTCGACGGACATCATTCAATGAAACTCATGGGCAAGTTCATTTGAACTTTGGGTTGGCATCTGAGATTACTAGGCAATATGGGAAGTGGAGTTAGCTTCCAGATTCGACAAACTAATCAAATGCCATTATGCCAGAGGGTGAGATGTGATTAGCTAGAGTATTCCAACCCAAAATAAGAGGGGAGGGGACTGTTGAAATGTGCAAATAAAGATCCTATCCTGATTACAAATTTCAAGGAACATGTAGAATGCATGTTATCAAAGTTTTCAAGGCACTGAACGACCAGCTCTGACATCCTTTTAAAAGGATCTCCACTGCCTGCTCTGTAAAGGCAAGGTTTTTCTTCCCCAAAAAAACATGTTCCCATTTGTCTTTTGCAGCACGACTATAGACCCATTTTGAAAATCTTCCCTATTGATATGTATGTGTCTGAGCAGAAATAAAAATAAATGCTGAAATCACTCAAGCAGCAGCTGGGAGAGATAAAAACTTGAACTGGAATTTTACTGTGGGCTTTGGAATTCAATGCTGGGACAAAATGACTGTGCTAAGCCCATGCTTAAGGGGGGTGGAACTGCCTCAGCAATTTTACTGGAGGCACCCTCTAAATTGGCAGCCAAATCTCCCTGATTTGGGAGATGCCCTTGGAGATGCAAATATGAAATTAAAATTCAGACCAGCCCCTCCAATGACCCATTGGGCCCTAGAAACAATCTTAGCTGTCTGTGGCTCCATCTTTGAGCCAAAGGAACTTGAAACTCTTAATGGCTGCAGAGAGACTGACTCCACCCCGTGCTGGCATCCACCCCATGTATCCTTCATGATTTGGCTGTCCACCTCTGTCCCACAGGCGGTTGATGTTCAGGTGGTCTCGCTGCTGGGAAACCTTTCGGGAGACAGGAGTCCATCAGCGAGCCATCCCAATGCACATTCTTGCTGTTTTCTTGGACCTTCTTCCTCCCAATACATCACCCTAGGCCTGGAAATCCTGCCCAATGGTTCAGGCCGATACCCTTCTATCATAAGTTGTCTGACTAAAGGTCATTGGCCTGGAAAGTTAACATTTTTCTCTCTCCGTGGCTACTGCCTGACTTCCTGCAATTTTTGTTCATATTTAAGATATTTGGCATCTGTAGTAAATTGCAATTGTATCTTTGCAGAATTTTTCACATAAAATGATCTGATGTTTGCACGTGAAGCAGTAAGTAGGACCTGGAACATTTACCCTAGTCTTCTCAAAGATCATATTACTAGCCCCAAAGAAGGTAAACTTGATTTTGCATTCAGCTTCAATGCAGAAGGTTTCTGTTGGTTGGACATGTTTATGTTGTATTGCCAGTTTGGTTATTATTATAAAGTGTCTTTGAGAGCAAAAGTTGGGAAGATATTTTATTTAAGGTCAGATAATTGCCAGCAAGTCATACAGTGATGGAGGGTTTTGCACTAATAGACTAGAGCAAATTTATGTTGATGCTGGTTTAGTGGGTCTCAAGACTCACCCTAAGCAAAGAATAGGCCTTACCAACTTAATACCCTCTTAAGAGCCTCATCCCACTGCCACAGCTATTCAACAAGTGGTGGCCGGGCAGGGAATTTGTCACGTGGGAAGGCCAAACAACAAATCCCTTTTAGTTTTACTTGAGGACAGAGTGGTTCCTTGTTCAAAGGGAATTTGGCATCAAGAGAGTTGGGGGGGACACTAAACTGCCTCCCTCTAATGTAACTCCCACCTGGCCCTCACTCACTTTTGACCTTCATTGGTCCTGGGCCTCTGGTGGGTGCATTATTGGCAGCTGCCTCTGCTGCCGGTGGCCCTGATGGCAATGGATAGCTGGTGGCATCCAGTCAACAGCTCTAGGTAGGTATAAGTTGCGTCCCTGGAATCAATCTGAGGAAGGCTCCACTGTAGTGCTCCATTGGCATTTATACTGCTTAATATTGGTGCACCTTCAATGGGAGCTCCCGCCAGTTCTCTGGGTGAGACCCACATTGCAAACATTAAATTTTGTCCAATGTTACAGGTTCAATGATTAGGTTAGAGGGCAGTTTATTATACAACTATTCTAAACCTTCTTAGCTTTGTACTTGGACTGAAATTATAACTTAATCTGCAAAATTGGATGACAATTAATCATTTTTGAAATAACATTTTCAGTTATTGAAAAAAAAAACTTTCATTTATACAACACTTGTTGTAAGGATAGTCACTATTGTAAAGTAGGAAATGTTGCAGCCAATCTTCGCACAGCAAATTCCAACAAACAATAATGTGATCATGACAAGTCCATCTGTTTGCGATGTTGATTGAAAGATAATTAAAACTCCTCTGTTTTTTAATAGTGTCCAAAAGCTTATACATCCACACAAGAGGACAGAGAGGGTTTTATCTCATCTGACTGAGGGACCAGTGGTTGTCCACTGTGCTGCACTGGTGCATCAGGATTTGGTTGCTGTGCTCATGTCTCAAAGCAACATCCTTCTGACTCAGAAGTCAAAATGCTACCAAGTGAGTGAAAAGGTGACATGCTGTGGGCAATAGCAGTGGCAGAGATTATGTGAGGGGGCATTGAGGTGGCATTGGTGATCTGAGGTGGTATAGTTGACATTGGGAGTGGGAGGCAATGAAGTTTAGGGGACTTTAAACTGTTAGAAGCTGCATCAGGGAACCAAAAGGTCTTTTCACTGGCACACCTCAGTACCCACATTCCTCGCACAACCCAGTTTGGCTCATAACGTGCACTCTAAACCCGATTCTGGTGTGAAAGGACAAAAATGGTATGTAAAGTCACATGTGGTTCAGGTGTGCAGTTTGTGAGCAGTGCAAGTCAGCAGATCAAGTTCCTGGAATAGTTACCATGGTCCAGGGCAACTAAACATCAATGATACCAATTTATTAATGACATGTGCCTGGAAGGAAACACAAAGAGCAATTATGAATGGATTTTCTATCAAACTACCAGGGAGTGCAATGATTTTAATAGAGTGATAGAGGCTAATGAGATTTTTAAAGAAATGTATCTTGATCATGATCATCTTCCAAGTTACCTGCTGCTATCAGAAATTGCAGCCATGATAAATGATCTTAAAACAACAATTCAATTGCATTTTAGTTATTTTAATACAATTTTCCCCCTTTTTTAGGATTTCTCTGGTTTCATGTGTCCTTATTAAGGAAAACCAGATTTGCTCTGCTGTTTGTGTGGTGTCTGATACCACGCTGGGTCAGCTTTGAGAGGTGGAACTGGTTCAGTCACTTCTATTCAATGTGGTAGTCCAGTGTGTTGCCTCAAGGCCATGTTGAAAATAGGATTGTTCCTATGGGAGGTGCTCAAAGTGAGAATGACAGTTGAACACATTACCATCTGCTTAGGATACTAATGCTTTATCGCTCAAACTAATAGACCATCCACTGAGGTTTTGTTTTCAATTGATTCTCCTCCCCCTCCCCCCCAGGGGGGATCCTTTTCCCAAGCCTACCATTTACTTGTGTCACAATGATTCTTTACTGCTAAAAAGCAGTCTCATTTTTTAGCATAACCCACTACTTAAAATATATATTCCAGTAAATATTAAACTAAGTTCATTTGATCCTTCCAATGGATAATTTATTATTTTGGACTGAAATTGACAAATCAAGTGTTATTAATAACTCATTAATAATTAATAGTACCATTGCTTTTTCTGCAGTTACAGATTGTGGTGACATCTTATTGAATATGTGCCCAGCATTTTATGAATATATTTGTTTTAGTTTTTCTCCCATCAGTTTTTAATCCCTTGCCTAGGGTACTGTACTATCATCAGTTCCCACAAGTCTTCTCTGACACATCCTCCCTTCTAGGTTACCATACTGTCATCAGTTCCCATGAGCCTCCTGCTCTGGCACATCACCAGACTGATCAGGATTGTGTAAGCCTGGACTGAGTTAGAGGGCATTACAATGAAGCCTGATCATGAGAAATATCTGACTGGCAGAATTAATAAGACTTATGGTGGCATTCCTTTTGCTTTCCATTGGATGAGATCAATGAAGTTTGCGCTTATTGAACCTGGCCCTTCTGGGAAGAATCTGGTCAGTTCTATGTTGCTGCTCAGTCACTTCAAGTTATGAGACCTTTTCTAATCTTTTGGGCCCATCCAGTACCGACGTTTCCCACTGAGTTTCAGGAATGCATTTGGATACATGGTTTGCTCTTCAGCTATGCTGTCAACTGTCATGTCCTGAGACAACATCTACTTGCTCACTGGCTTCACAATAATACTTGCCACTGCTTCCTTGAGACTCTACATTCTGCTGGATTGTCTCTATTCTAGTTTATACTGTGTCCTCCATTTTCTTCTCCCACACTGGGGATTTTTCACTGTATGCCACACTAGCCGTGTTGCTCCTGCTGACTCCCATCTTGTTTTGAATGTTGAATTACTTTCATTTTGCTACTTCGTGTGACCACTGATTCCATTCATCCTTCAATCCTCTTCCATCATCCCCCACAAGCCTGGATTGGTCAGGTCATACTGCTTCTCCTAGTCTTATATGTCCTTCAGCTCCTTACAGTGGTTCCTTGGACCAGCTCCTTCATGGATTTTCCTTTTACATCACCTGTCTCTCTCTTGGATTCACTGCTTTTAGTTGAGTTTTTAAACTACATATTTTCCATTTTTCAAACTAGAATACTGAAATAAGTAGTCTTTGATTTTTCAGAAATCCTCTCTTAGTACGTTCGCTGACCTTTGGATAACAGGCCAGGATGTTGAGTAATCTCATATGGTGTAGTCACCTGAAACATCAGAAGATATAGTTCAACTGATGGCCATAACACCTGATTGGCAAATGAGATCACCGAAAGCTGGGTAGACAACTTGGAAAGTCTGCATGGCCTTGCAGTGCCTGTGAGGAGAATTTCATAAGGATTCATGTTTACCAGACTCCTGTTTTGACAGAGTCTTAAAAGGTGTGGAATGGAGCCAAAAATGTGGCTTATGTGGGTTGCTTCAAGGACTGGATGCTGTAGCCATTATGAAAGTCACCACTGAAGAAAGGAGGGAGGGCTAGGAATAGAATGACTGAGTGTAGTATCCCCTTGCCATAAAGTTACCCAGTGACTTGAATGATAATGTATGTACAAAGGGTATGGTAATGTCTGCATCAATTTTGGGGATTGTCAAATTGGGGTTATTGTTTGTGCTTAAACAAAAATCTATTTTTCTTCTTTTCATATGTTTGTGTGTGAAGTACTCTCCTTTCAAAAAAGTTATTCTTTTTTCACATTATTAACTATTATTGTTGTATCTTTTTTATTATAATCATAATTCAATGAATTTTCAATAAATTGTTGTTCTAACACATTACTTGCCATAGTCACTCAGTCCTGGTATGACCAGAGTTTAGCTCCAAACCTAAGTGAGGTTCCAACCGGGATTTCTTACCTTGCCCACCACATTGTCATGGAAAGAGATCTCACAGCAGCTTCATGGCAAAGTCAGCAGTTTAAATAGAGCCAGCTGCTCACAAGGTCGACTGCTTTGATGAAGTTGTTGTCCGTCTCTTGTTCCCTTTCTCTTTCAGCTGCCTGCAAAAAATATTGTATTGATTGTGGGTCTCCCAGTTCTGCAACTACACTGAGAATCAGCATGCATAGATTCAGCCAAGTTCTCAGTCTGATAAGATCAACATGGGCAAATATTTTCAGCAGGGAGATGCCCCGATAGTTTTTGCAATCACCACTGTCACTGTTATTCATGTACAGGATCACAATCTTTGCATGTCGCATACTCTGAGCTACTTGCACCTGCTTTCCAGCAGAGACAAGATCCTACAGATGCTGCAGGTTTTCTGTCCTTGAAGAGCTTGAGTGGAAAGCATCATCCATTGGAGCTTTGCCAATGGAAGCATCAATACTTTTGCTGAGCTCAGCTCCTCCAAGATGGCCAGAGCTTCCCCAATCACTCCCTCTGTTATTTGTTCTTCCTTGAGTACAACTCAAGGTAATGTTTCATCCATCTCTCCAACTGCTTATTGCAGTCAATTATACCCTCCTCAGCCTTTCTTCTCAACAGTCCTGTCATCTTTGTTTATGGACCTGTTGCTTTTTTGATCCTTTAATTGGAACATTGTTGAGAACTTGGCATTCATTTCAAACTGGCTTTTTGTGCAGTACGTACTACCTTCATGTAACCACTGATGGCAGTGCCTTCAAATATCTGGGCCTCAAACTTCATCATTCCTTCCTTAATTTCTGGCTGGCAAATCCCTTCTTTAATTCCTTCTCAAAAGCAATCTCGTTTCCCATTTTATTCACCCCTTAATTCTTCCTGCAATAACTATTTTTGTGTATTAATTTTCCTTTAAAGTGTCTTTGCATATCTTTCAAACATAAATGCAAGTTGTTGTTGAGCTATATTAGACAGCCCCTTTGGTATCAACTCCTTGGAAGAAAACCAATCTCTAATAATGAGACAAAATTTTCTATGTTTAAATCTGGCCCTTTACTGTCCTAAAAGATCTTTAATATGTGTGTGATGATTACCAGCCACAAAGTGCAGTCAAAAAAACTTAAGTGGCTACAAGGAGAATATCTAAAATTTACAAAAATGTGATTGTGTATTGACTCATTTTAACTTGTATTAGCTAAACTGGTGGCACAGTGCTTAGTAGGGATGACCCACAGCTCCAGGGACCTGGGTTCAAATCCTGGCTTGGGTTACTATCTGTGTGAAGTTTGTACATTGTCTGCATAGGTTTTCTCCGGGTGTTCCAGTTTCCTCCCACAGTCCAAAAGACATACTGGTTAGACGCATTGACCATGCTAAATTCTCCCTTTGTGTACCCAAACAGTGCCGGAGTGTGGTGACTAGGAGATTTTCATAGTAACTTCATTACAGTGTAAATGTAAGCCTACTTGTGAACTAATAAATAAACTTGCACTTTAACCATGAACACCATATTTCAGTCAAAGGTTGGGGAAAAATTAAATCAAATCTATTAAAGGTGTATTGAAGTAGACTGTGAATACTGAAAGGCAACATTTAAAAAGCATACCACTGTAACCACTTCGCAAAATCCTGCACCTACAAAGCTTTCTGTTGCTCCTATTCCAAGGAATGACAGAGGACTATCAAGCAGTTTATTCCCAATGTTACTCTGAAATTCAATAAGGCATGTTCAACTCTTATGTGTAACTCTGCGGTATCACACTGACTCCTCCACTGTTTAATAGTCTGCTGTGTGCAATGAGAGTTCATAAGCCTCAGTCTTCTGCTCCAGGCCTGACTAAGCTAATGATAGTAGTGTGAAGGAAAGCGCTGAACAAGTGAGAGGAAGCTGCCTGCCTGTCTAGCCTGTTTGTTATACATATGGAAAGCAATACAGGATATAAAAAGTCTTTAGAAAAAATAAAGTCAAAAGGCAATAACTGTTTAATTGGTGTGAAAGCTCACAGGTTATACCGATGTATACAATGTAATTGGATTCTGAAGCAACACCCTCTGCTAGCTTCAGGATAAATTGCAAGTAGAAATATTGAGGAGACACCAATGGTGGTTCCTGTAACTATCAAGATATGTTATTGCTGTAGCATAATATTGTGACCATCTCAAGAATTACACTGCCATCCTGTGGTTAAAAGTCTGATGTGTGGGTAAGAGGAGCCTGAGAGGATAAAGGTTCACAACCAGTTCAATGTTGTTAAAATTCAATAGCAGTTTAAATAACAAAATAAAACTTGAGTGTACAGTTTTCTAAAATATACTCCCCTCTGCAGCTTTGGTAATAGCTTGGATTTTACATTTTGCAAAAATTGTGGATTTAAAAATAATCATTTTGATAACCAGGAAACACTTTCCAGTTTGTTTAAACTAATGGGGAGTAAAATTGGGTAAACATCCCTCAGAATATGTCACAATAATAGTAAGATGATTAATACATAATCACATTCTCCTGGCTTTTTCTGCAAAGTATAACACTGCCACGAGGCTGTTCCCATAATAATGAAGTGCCTTCCCTATTAAATGTTGTTAGGGAGGGTGTTCCAGGATTTTGACCCAGCAACAGCAAAGGAACAGCAAAATATTTCCAAGTCGGAATAGCATGTACCATGCAAGTGGTGGTGTTCGCATGGATTTTTTGCACTTTTTTTTCCTCTAGCTGGTAGAAGTCACACATTTGGAAGATGATGCAAAAGGAATGGTGTAAGTTGCTGCAGTGCACTGTGTAGGTAATACACAATGTATCTGCTGTGCATCAGTAGGGATGTAGATATTGAAGGCAGTTAACCTATCTGCATACCCATTAAACAGGCTGCTTTCTTCTGAATGGTGATTGACTGACCTTCTCAAGTGTTGCTTGACTGCTGTTTAAGATTTGTAGCGATAAGCCAGGGAACTATAGACCAATGAATCTCATATTAGTAATAGGGAAACTATTGGAAAATTCTGAAGGTGAGCAGCTATTTCCATTTGAAGAGGCAGGTATAATCAGGGATAGTCAGCATGGTTTTTTGTTAGAGGGCATTCATGCCCAACAACTATTATTGAATTTCTTGGAGTGACCAGATATGTAGATTAAAAGTGCCGTACTTGATGTAGTTTATATGGATTTCAGCAATGTCTTTGACAACATCTTATAAAGGTAAATGCATATGGAATACAGGGAAATTTGATAAAGTGGATTCAAAATTGTCTCAGTTGTAGGAAACAGCAAGAGTTACTGGAAGCCAGTGGTGTACCTGTGCTGGATTCCTTATTATTTGTCATTTTTATAAGGTGGTTTTGGAGGGGAGAAGGGATTAGTAAGTTTGTAGCTGACACAAAGATTGACAGGATGATTAACAAAGAGATTGAGTGTCTGAAGATACAAGAAAATATAGGGTCATGGTAAATGGCAGGTAATCCTGGAAAGTGTGAGGTGATACACTTTGAAAAGAGTAATTTGATGAAGTAGTCAATGGATGGTATGACATGAGGTGGTTCTTTTTGGTTTAGTTTATTTTGGTATACAGTGAAAAGTCTTGTTTTTGCATACTATACAGACAAAACATACCATTTATAGTGTATAGTGGGGAGAAGGAAAGGAGACGATGCAGAACGTAGTGTTAGTCATAGCTAGAGTATAGGGAAAGATCAGCTTAATATAAGGGTAGGTCTATTCAAAAGTATGATAGCACAGAAGCTGTTCATCAGGGGTTGGTGTACAACCCCTGATGTATCTTTTTCCTATTGGAAGGGAGTATGTTGGCTGCTTTTCCAAAGTAGTGGGAAGTGCAGACGGGGGCTAATTTACATGCTGGACTGGGCTGCATTTGCAATCCTTTGTAGTTTAAAGAGACCCTCATTTTTTTGTCCATAGATCACTAAAGACCAAACAGCATGTTGGTGGAATCATGGCAAAGGCTGATAGGACACTGCCTTTATCAATCAAGGCATTGATCACAAAAGCAGAAGTCATGTTAGAGTTATATAGAACTTTGGTGAGGCCATAGCTGGAGTAGTATACAGTTCCAGTTGTCACATTACAGAAGGGGTGCAGAGGAGTTTCACCAGGATGCTGCCAAAGAAGGAACATTTAAGTTATGGAAACTGGGGGATGACCTGATTAAGGTGTACATGATTTTGAGTAGCAAGGGCAGCTGTTCTTAGTTGAAGGGTCAGTCATGAGAGAACACAAGTCAAAGGTGACAGGAGCTTTAGTCAGTGCCTAAGGGAAAAAAACCTTTTAACCCAGAGGCTGGTGTGTTGACAACCATGCCTCACAAACTTCCTTCTATGCCCTAGCTTTGGATTGTACTGAAGCCACATGGGGTTCCAGGCTTGTGATCTTGACAGCACAAAAGGGGCTGCAGCTGCATAAACAATTAATTCAGCTGAACTGTTAGCTCATTTTCATGCCCAAACTCTTGGGCATCAGAGCAATTTTCACCCAAGCAACTGTTTACAAACACCAGAACAAACATATATGACATTTCCCCCACCCATAGTCACACTCTTCTTGGTATGCCTGGGGCTCAGATTCCAATGCAGAGTTGTGATCTTTTAAGTGGAGGTATTTTCTTATCCTTGCATCTGAAGAGCTTCAATGGTTTCTAAAGGGACCTTGGTGTGTTTGTCCATAGATCTCTGAAGGCAGAAGGGCACAGTAACATAGTGGTTAGCACTGTTGTTTCATAGCTCCAGGGACTTGGATTCAATTCCTGGCTCAGGTCATTGTTCTCTGTACAGACAAAGAACAACACAGCACAGGAAACAGGCCCTTCGGCCCAACAAGCCCGTGCTGCCGTCCTAACGTCTTAATGACATATAGAGACCAATATAGGGACAATTTGTTACCCAATCAGCCTAAGAGCACATTTTTGGGATATGGGAGGAAACCGGAGCACCCAGAGAAAACCCACGCAACCACGGGGAGAATGCGCAAATTCCTGCAGACACAGGCCCAAATCCATGTGTCTGCACAGCAACAGCAATAGTCTCTGAGCTGTTATGTTGCCCATCTGATGGTCCAGTTTAAGCATACACTAATGACATGAAGCACTAGGCCACTCCTGAAGTAACATCCAAGAGCAGCCCTCGCACAACCTGCCACATGCATGCACCTTGTTGGTCAACAAGGTGGACCGAATAGCCTGTGGAAACAAAGTATTTAAACAGTCCTCCTATATCCCTCTATCTGCAGACCACTCATGTGGCTGTCCAAGAGACCCTTAAACAACCCTAGTGTGCTTGCTCCCACCACCTTACTCAGTAGTGCATTCCACACCCCCACTACCCTTTGTGTGAAAAAAAATGCCCTCTAATATTCATCTTATACATAGCCCCCCCCCCCATCCTAAGGCCGTGACCCCTCGTTCTATCTGATTCTAATGGTGGAAAAAGCTTACCACCATTTACTCTATCTATACCCCTCATAATCTTATGTACTTCTAATAGATCCCCTCTCAGCCGACATCTTTCAAGGGAAAACAACCCCAGTGTGTTCAATCTTTCCTCGTAAGACAGCCCTTCCATACCAGGCAGCATCCTGGTAAATCTCCTCTGCACTCTCTCCAGGGCCTCCACATCCTTCCAGTAGTACGGTGACCAGAACTGGACGCAGTACTCCAAGTGAGGCCTAACCAACGTTCTATACATTTGCAACATCAGACTCCTACTCTTGTATTCTATACCCCTTCCTATGAAGGCTAACATACCATACGCTTTCTTTATCACTTTCTCCACTTGTACCCACACCTTCAGAGACTTGTGAACCTGCACCCCCAGGTCTCTCTGCGTCTCTATACTCCAGATAGTTTTACCTTTTATCCTATAACTCCCCTGTACATTATTCCAGCCAAAATGCATCACCTCGCATTTATCCGGATTAAATTCCATTTGCCATCTATCTGCCCAATCTACCAGCCTATCTACGTCCTGTTGTATTGCCTGACACTGCGCCTCAGTCTCCAACAATCCAAGCATCTTAGTGTCATCAGCAAATTTGCTGATCACACCACCTACCCCCTCTTCCAAGTCATTTATATAAATCACAAATAGAAGAGGTCCTAGTACTGAGCCCTGTGGCACACCACTAGTTACTGACCTCCAGTTGGAAAAAGAGCCTTCCACTACTACCCGCTGTCTCCTCCTCCCAAGCCAGTTCTCAACCCATCTACATACCTGGCCCTGTATCCCATGCGCCTTCACCTTTTTCATCAGCCTACCATGGGGAACTTTGTCAAACGCCTTACTGAAATCCACGTAGACGACATCAACGGCTTGTCCTTCATCAACCGTTTTTGTCACCTCTTCAAAAAATTCCACTAAATTCGTAAGGCACATTCATCCATGTCTGCATTGGTTTCCTCCTACAGACCAAAGGTGTGAGGTTAGGTGGATTAGCCAAGCTAAATTGCTTAAGTATCCCAGGATGCATAGGTTAGAGGGATTAGTGGGTAAATATAGGAATAGGGCCTGGGTGGGAGTGTTGTTGGTGCAGTCTTGATGGGCTGAATGGCCTCTTCCTGTACTGTAGGGTTTTATGGGTTTTTTTTCTATTTCTATCCAAGAAAGATTGATTAATGCCTCTGCAATTTCTATCCTTACCTCTACATCTCTGGATGCACCTCATCAGGTCCTAGTGCCTATCAACTTTAAATATAGCCTAATATCTTGTCTGTATCAATATTCAGTATCTCAGCAGCCTTTTTCATCAGTAAAAAATAAAGTATTTAAATATCTCAGCTATGCCCTTTGCTTCCACTCCCTTTCACTGGCATTTTTAAATATTTATGTATCTGAAAGACATTTGTCCTTTTACATCAGCTACCAGCTTCTTCTCATATTCTGTTTTTCATTTCCCTTCTGAACTTCCTATATTTAGCCTGGTTCTGAATTGAATATGACATGTCAGGTTGATCAAACAATCATATTTTTCTGCTTCAACTTACATTTTTGTTACCTAGAAAGCTTTGGATTAGTTTGTCCTACTTTCTCTCTCATGGGAATGTACTTCCAACTTTTGTCAACCATCTCCTCTTCAAAGACAACTCACTATTCTGTTATAGTTTTGTGTATCAATCTTAATTCCAATTGATCTGGGCCACTGCTCGCTCACTCACTCGTGTGTACAGTGGCACAACAGTTAGCACTGCCATCTCAGAATCAAGACCCAGATTCAATCCCAGCCTTGGGTTAGAGTGTGTGTGGGGAAGCTTGTATGTTCTCTATATCTGTGTGGGTTTTCCCTGGGTGCTTCAGTTTCTCCCCACAGTCCAAAAGATGTGCAGGTTAGGTGAATTGGCCATGCTAAATTCTCCTTCAGAGTAACCAAACAGGTGGCAGTATGTGTGTCTAGGGGACATTTACAGTAACTTCATTGCAGTATGAATGTAAACCTACTTCTGACTAATAAACTTTACTTTTACCTTACTTTTCTCAATTACTAAAGGTTACTGTCATTAGCTCTTTAATTATGACTCCAGTGGTTCTGTGCAGCTACCTGGCTTCATGGAAATAAGGGCTAATATCACACGCACTTCTGGCTCAACATTTAGGTAGCAACTGAAGCCTGCTACCCTTTTGCCCAAAAATAAACATACCTGAACTTTCAAGGCTGCAAATGAATTCAATGGACAGATTTCCTTCCAATGAACTCAAATTTCTGACAAGACACAAAAAAAACTGACAAATAATAGAAGCATCATTTTTATTTAAAGCAAAGGTTTCATATGGATTTGAATGCTTATAAAGGTAGTGGTGTCAATACAATCTTTAATACAGAAGCTAAATTTTAGCTTTTATGGAAAAAACACATCTGTGCGTGATACAATCACCATGGAGTGTCACAGTCAGGCACTTAATACACGCAGATCTTGACAATTAGTGGTCAAATGAGAAGAGGTAATGTGAACCAAAAGCTAAGCACTTGCATGGTTTAGGTAAAGCAGTTAAATTTCAAATTACATGGTTTGGTTCAATACTAACTCTATGCTGACCAAAGTCAACCTTTCTGGATCAAATAGTGAGCTTCTATCCTTTACAAAATGCACAATTTATTCAGAAGTTTTCTACTCACAATGTTACACTGCCCACTGCACTTGTTAAAACTTCTGAATACTGCACTCACACAACAGATTGTACAGCCACAGTGAAGGGTCATAGTCAGGCACTTAATGTCCTGATTAAGAACAAAGCAATCAACAAATAGCTAAGACTCAAGCTGCTTAATTCTTTTTACAATATAGTAGATACTCTTTGGCTGATCAGATGATACACATCATGTTTTGAAAACATCGAGAAGACTTCAATTATTTATAGCACTTCTGTCACCTTCTTGAGTTTTGGCAAGTTTGTCAGAAACATATCCACTTTTTTTTAAAACTATATAACTACTGAGTTTGGCAGCTTCCTGAAGTATCTGAATTCAAGTCACAGATAAATAGATACAGTATCATGTTACAGATGCCAACACTTGCTCCCTCCCAAAAAACTACAAAATCTTACTTTCACAGATACTCTACTTGCAATGCAAAATTGCTTTTGAAGAAGAAAAAAAGTGCAATTTCGTTAGTGAAGAAAAATGCCATGTACGTTACGTGGGGGTTCTGCTTTGTCAGCATTTCATAAAACACTTCACCATCTCCTAATATCTGCCTGCAAATTATTAGGACAGAATCTAAGATGGTTCAGATCATATGAATGCACAACCACAAATGTTCATACCCAAAAAATATCATGCTTACTGTAAGATATACTGTTTTAATACCAGTGAACCGTCACTTAAAAACTAAGGCCAGAAAGAGAAAAATCTGACTACAGATTTACGTTTGAACTGCATACCAGTCCATCTTGATTGGCGTAGTTAAACCTTTGATGGACAGAAACAGTTCCCAATTTAATGCTCTCTCTTCCTCTTAACATATTTTCTATTTCTATGGAAAAAACCTGAGGTTTTGAGCCACATGCTGGCTAAGCAGGCCTCAAGAGTTACCATTCTTAGAAAAAAAATTATCCTAACAGTAAGATCAATTAAAGTGCTCTTTCATATTCAAAAATTCATGTGAACTAGAGTAAGATTGTACAGTTGAATGGCCTATTCTTCTGCTGCTTCTAACTGTATTTCATTTTAATTTGTAAAAAGCTTGATAAATTTTATTTTTTAACAACAGCGTTATCTTACAAGAAAAAAAGTTTTTCAATGATCCTTTGTGACACCAAGGCCCATTCCTCATCTTAATTGACAACGGTATGTACGCAATAGTGATAGCATTTTTTTTTGCAGCACACATTATCATGCTATTTTGGTCAAAGGCAATTAAAGTAAAATTTCATGAACATCTATTTACAAAGTTCTTACAAGATCAAACTTCTCAAGCATCTAAAGTGATTAAAAGAATAGCTACACTTTCTCCCCATAGCTAATACTGAACCACAAAACCAAGCTGCCATTAAACTGGCACTATATCAAGGTAAAAATTGCTATTCCAACTTTATTCAAATTTGTCAGACAGTCAGTAGGAACTTAAGTGCTATTCCAAGGATGAAACATCTTACTGTCAATGAGAACAGATTAATAATCTTCCAAGTTGGCCACCATCACAACCTATGCTATTTTACAAAGACATTACTTCCACTCTGATAGTGACAGCTGAAAAAAATACTAAACTAACAACTCACCCACATGGAGCTTCACTATTGTATTCAAGTAACTCAACCCTGCCGTCCATAAGCGAAAAAATGCAGAGTGAAACTACTAAAATATGAAAATAAAAGATTTGTATTTATTTAGCACTTTTCACAACCAAAAGACATCCCAAATGCTTTTCAACCAATGAAATATCATTTTTTCCCCAAAGTGTAGTTACAATTGCAATTATACTACTGTAGATTATTCTGAGCAACTACATTTATTCATGTTTTTGGTGAGAATTTTAATGTAATTGCAGTATGAGATGATTATATTTTATCCACATATTTATACAACAGAAGCAATGGGGGTAGGGGGAAGAAAGTGAGAGAAAAATCCTTATTTTAAAACAGAAGCCAATTTTCATATTTATCATGGAATTGTCTTAAAAATGTTAACTTAAATTGTCATTACAAAAATTTGAAGTGCTGACCATTGAGACCATCTCCAATGATGCAACAATATCACTAAAGATGACCATATCACTTGAGACTATTCATTAGAATTAAACAATTGAAATATCCTATATTAAAATACAAGTATTTCTGGATAGAATCTAGTGTTAATTCAGTAGCGTACACACATATATAGCTTTTATATCTAAATTAAGATGCAATTTTAAAAAACGAAAAATGTTGCATTACCACTTTATCTCAGTCTCACAAACAGGAATCATAATTAAGGTAACAGAGCAAAGTGCAATTAATAAATCTTTTCCCGAAACGTACTCATATCCTGCTCTTTCGTTGCATGTAAAAGGCAAAAGTTGGACAAATCCAAAATGCTACAGTAATGAGAACAGACATTTTATCTACAAAATATATATTCAGCAAATGTATGAATGCACAAATACATGTAAGCAGGTTAACCTAGAGCACTGTACCATCCTATGTCAATGCATGCTTCCCCATTTACTGTTGGCTTGTTTACATGTTCAATGCATTATTGTATATTTAATACTGGTTTACTTAAATGGTTTATAAAGATCTTAGTATTTTACAAATGCAAGCCACATTTAGGTAACCATCAGTTTTCCTATTTACTTAGCAAATAAGATTGGGCTAAAACAATAGTTGATACATGCACGAGAACCATTCAGGGTCAAATGAAGCACAAGTCCATGTCCTAGAATTCATAAATCCATTTTTTCTCTTCTTCCCACACTAAATCTTACCAGGATGATTTGGACTAGATAACTTCTAAATTGGATTTGGTAAATGCACATTTCTATTGCCTTAGACATGTTACCATATTTTTTCTATGGAAATAGCATTACTGAGGAATATTCAATAGTACACCTCTAAAGGAGTTAAAGGCAGGCATTTATCCACCAATAGGTAGATATTAACAATTTGGACTTCAAAGCAAAATTTGGCTTTAGATAGCACATAATATTGGCGCAAATAAGAAATTGAATGCAAATTTGAAAGCTTGCTTCACTATCCCTCTCCAGTCATGTTCAATCTTGACATGTCTTGCCGATGCTGGTGTTAGCTTCGACATACAGTTGAGGCATCTAATGGCTTTCAGTTCAAAGACTGGCCATTTACTGCCTAACTTGCCCTCCAGAATGGTACTGAATTCCACCACGCTTCCTTGACCCAAGTTCAGCAGAACATTCTTGAACTCATTACTAGCTTTCAGTACAATATCTTTAGTTGCATCATCTTCAACGGTTTCATTCCCATTTGTACCATAAGGCATTCCCATAGTTATTTCAAATTTATAACGACAGAACTTTTTAAGATGGCAGGTATGCTTGGTGAGAAATTTAAGCCGACAGAGATCTTCATCTGTCTCAGTCACATTTTTGGGATCACACTCAGGATATGTCTCACCATATAAGCATCTCATCCAATCGCTTAAGAAATAAGGAAGCATGTTGATTGCAGACTCTGCGCTGTTCTCAATCTCCGTAATACGGACATATTTGAACCTTCCCGTCCATGTTACTCTGTGCCCTTCAAGATGACCACAAAGGATCTGAACCTTAGCCATGTTAGTCTCTTTCCAGGCACGAGGCCCACAAACAAAACTGTACTGCTGCCAGGTCAGAGTGGAATTGTACACTTTCATACCTTCTGATCTGTACACATAAACCCAACAGAACATCATAATTGCAGTGAGCCAAACCAGAATGAGTTTGACAATGGAGCTCTTTGTCAGGGACTTAACTAGCGCTAATAATGTGCCAGTCGCTTTTGTCCACATGTGGAGGATAACCGGAATTGTGCACAGTGTGAGAGTGACAATGATCTTGATCAACTCCATAGAAATGAACCATTTTATTAACTGGATCACAAACATTAATGCAATACCTATAAGTAGGATTGGCAGGGCAAAGAGAAACAGGAAATAGCCCACTGACGCACGAATAAGACCCAAGCCTGTGGACGTCTTCAGGAGGTCTACAGCCAGTTCACACCACATAAAGCAGACAAGGTAAGGAATCAAGTAGCAGTAAGTACCTTTGAAATTCCTCAATTTTGCCATCCTGAAGAACAAGTAAAACAAGAAAACGTACAAGAAACAGGGAACACCAATGTTCAACATGAAGACACTACCTATCGGAATAGTCATAAAGGGCTCCCCAAAAATTCTTAAGTAGAACCAGCTTTCAGGGAGGGAGTGAAGGAAGCCTATTATTGAGCATACAACCTCTGTAACGAGAGCCCTTCGAGTGTATGGTTCTGCACTCGTACTCAGACTCATGTAAGATGTAATCAAGAAGAAAATTGCAATAACTGCCAGCTCTGAACAAGGAATCCAATCTTTGTCTGCTATGGGAAAGGATAGGATCACAAAGAACACGGACAGCATGAAATGGATGTTGGGTTCCAAATGACTCCAACTAAAGTTCACCTCAGCCTGTTCAACATCGAGGTCCGGCTCAAAGCGCAACAGTAAGTCAGTCATTGTCCTGAAATTGTCCCATGCTTTGCTATCCTGAAAGACTTTCAAAGTGCAGATTACCATGGAAATGAAGGAGAGATAAAAGATAACTAGTGGGATGATGAAAGCAAAAAAGTCGATTGTCAAGTTGCTAATTATGAAAAAAAAGACAAGGGCATTTACATGGTGAAGTGGAATGATTGTATGCAACCAATGCATTCCAGCTTTGGAGGCAAAATCTATTAGGTGTTCCTTTATTTCCATTAAGGCATGAAGTGGATATTTCACGATCTGTAGAAGAAAATAGACAAAATAGGTTTAGAATATGTAAAAAATGAATCATACGGCTCAGGAAAAAAAAGTCCAGAACCATGATTGTATTCAAAATGATCAACAAAAATGAATCAGTTGGCAAGCAAAGGTTTGCAAACAAAGCAAACCAGTGACTCAATTGACAGATTAAAAATGTAATAATCATTATACAGTGCACTCAAGACTACAAATGTATAGAAACCCACCGATAAGCAGTGAAAATCAAGAACAAGGGATAATCGGTCAAAGGTAATCATCAAAATTCCTTTCACAGCAGCCAGCAAGAAATTTTAGAAAAGATTCATCAGCAATTCTGTTTAGTTAACCACTTGCTACAGAAATATTTAAAACTGTAGCAAAATTTACAACTATTAACAGCCACTTGGTACAGCAGAATGATTTACGTTCTCCAATCTTTGCAGGAAGAATGCAATAGTTTTTCTCTATAAATCTGAAATTCTGATATCTTAATAATTTAATGCCTTCATCTTCTGTAAAGAAGCCTAATACCCTCTAACATTAAAAGTATCAAAGTAAGAATGATCCATACTGATGAACTGTTACTTATAATAAACCATTTGCATTCTTAACTCTACCTTTTGTTGCAATGGCAAATCTTCAGGTGGTTTCGCTTCAAGGCCATCCTCTCCCTGCATTAACAAGTTAGATGGGATAATGCCCTTTGCGTACTTCTTTGTCATGTCGACAAAATCATCCAACTTCATGTCTTTGTTACCTGAAGTAGTGACAAGAGTTTAGGTTAACATAAGCACAGCTGTATCCTTAACATTCCTACTAATGCAGGAGTTCCAATTCCTGCGACATTTCATTTGTACTCGATGGAAGATTCTTAGCACTGTTGAAAAATACGTAGCATTTCAGATATTTTGTTCATATTGAATGAAGTACAAAGTGAACTTTACCAGATTTAGCTCTGACAACTTGCTTTAACTCAAGTATCAAGAATTATCCCACTTGCGATCACAATTCATTAACAAGTCACGAGAATGGTTATTGCAAGAATAATTCAGCTGTAACTCCAAACCTCCATCCACTTAACTTTCTCCAGAGCACTGTAATTCTTCTTTCTTTTGATGGTTACTCAATTGCCTTTTGAAAGCTCTAGTTGTATTTGCCTCCATCACATACACAGGCAGTGCATTCCAGATGCTGATTCCTTGCTGTGCAAAGTTTTCTCATGGTTTCACTAGTTATTTAGTCAATCACCCTAAATTTGTGTCCTCTGGTTCCTGAACGTTCAACCAATAGAAGCAGTTTCTTTCTAACTACTCTGTCCAGATCCTTCATGATTTTGAATGTTTCAATCTTCTCTTCAAGGTGAAAAATCCCAATTTCTGCAATCTACCCACAAATCTGTCCCTCATCCTCGGAACCATTTTCATAAATCTTTTCTGCATTTTCACTCTTATTCCACATGATACCCATACCCAGAGATTGGTGAAAACTACCGGAATTATCAATAACAAAACACAATTGTCATTGACTTGGTCGTTTGTTTTGTCTCTGTAATGCTTTTGCTCAAAGTTGTGGAGGTGGGCTGGGAGCATTTGCAGTGATATTGATTCTGGACTGACTAAGTTTGTTCCTATTACCACTTTACAAATCCAGGTAAAATAGAGAATACATTTGACTTAAGTGCCTGGCCTGAATTTGAATTAAAAGTTAATAGAACAATGTGCTAATATAATTTGCCATCCTGTCTTCTAAATGATTAACCTCAGTCAGGCATTTGAACTATGATAGCCATGTTATGGTGGTCTCACATCAGTGCCAAAGAATCTCAGACCAATGTAAAGCATGTGTAGTGACACAAGTCCAAATATCAAGCAGGATCACTGTACCACTGGGGAGTTTGTGTAGGTGGGGTGGTCCTTCTGCAGCTCAAAACCTATTTCCTTGATGTCACTTTGCTTCCATCTATCTTACTTTACCTTGTCCTATAAATATTTCTTCTTTGGTTTCAATGAATTTTCTTGCCTCAGAAAACACTGCAAAGTAGAAACTGTTTGAAAATGACTGGCAATCCAGATAAAATGATCAATAGTACATTATAAATCACTGACTGAATGTCCATTTTCTTTAACAAGCCATTTATTGTATGGAAAATCTTGCTGCAGTGTTGATTTGATTTTCCCACACCTGGTATTTCATAGCATTGCAGTGCACTTTGGTACAAGGCAACTTTTCTTGAAACAATGCAAAAAGTGAGGCCAGAATCAGTTTGAAGTAAATTAAGAGAATTGAATTAAGACTATTTAACTTTAAACATGTATAAAAAAGTATGCTTTTAAGAGCAATAAAACAATAACAATCACAGGTTAGGTCCTTACTTTGAATACTGACCAGTCGTTCAAGCACTCGCCTCTCTTTTTGTAGCATTTGTGGGACAGGGCCCGGTCTTGCTTTGCTACCTACATGATAAAACCAGTACAGGTTAATATACTATCGTAACACAGAGTCAATGGAGATTTGAAAATGTGTAAACTTCTTCTACATTGTTGATTTTTCAAAATAATCTCAATTTGTTTTCCTTTATGTCCTACCTTCAGCATTGATGTGACTAACATTTTCAAGGATTTCAGAGACAGCAACCTCCTTCTTTCGGTTTGGATTCAGTTTCTGGTACATGATTAATGTAGCTTTCCGCACAGCCCGCTCAAACTCACTCTCATTTGCGAGCTGCTTCGCTACTTGCTCATTTTCAGATGTGATACCTTTAGGAAAAGAGTAGGCGTCAAGCAATGTTCCTTAAAAACTGCACAAGCAAACATGGTCATGCAGAAACCTGGAAGATACCATGCAAGCCAGTTGCAGTTTTTCCCCTTTAAAATATTGCACCGTGTGGTTATGCAAAACCCATAAAAGTACTGCACATTCAAATAAACAGACCTCAACATAAAAAATGTTGAGGGATATTATTGTTAAATGCTCAAAATTTTTAAACAATGTAAACCATATGAAAACAAAGTATTAAAAAAAGTTACTCCATCCTTAAAGTTACAAAGCCAATGTTCAAAATGGACCAGGCAAACCCAAATCTATTTCTACCCTGATTGTTGACTCTCTAGGAGATAAATCTGGCTGATCATTAACTCTCCACTGGCAAGCGAGCATGATTGATTTGATTTATTGTCACAATTAGTATACAGTGAAAAGTATTTCTTTTTGCACGTTATACATAGAGAAAGAAAGGAGAGGGTGCAGAATGTAGTGTTACATTGTTCTCTTCTATGTGCATGTTCAATCTTTGGCAATTAATTTTAGAATCAAGTCAAGGCAGGCTATCTATTTCCATTCTCCTTTTCAGGGATGCAAAAGGTACTGGATAGAGGAAAAGGAAAAACAATGTTACAGCACATTTAATTACAAGGTATCGAATAATAAGAGAAGGAAGATATAGATAGTCCAAAATGATCCATTTCTTCATTAGAACAGAGACTGATCAGATCAAGAATCTTTATTGAAAGTAGGTAAATTTAGGCATCACTTGGAATCAAAGCTCAACAACTCTATATTCACAGAATATTAATGGCTGAGTAATCATGAAAAACACTGAAGGCTTTAAATATTTTTTAGCATTAAAAAAAGCTAAAATTTCTAACACTTTCACAAGGCCAGCAAGAAGTATCTTTTTGTAAGTCAGTGAGTCATGGCATAAAGCTCCCTGACCCCAGCCAAGTCATCAGGTATGCGGGAAACATTCAACCCCAATGTCGTCTCAATATGAACATTAAACATGCTGCCCTTCCCCCACTTTCCTATAAAAGTGAGCAAGAGAATGAGCTTCTTTCATTTGTCCATTTTCTGCCAGTGGGCTCGCTAAGCTTTATTGCAAGGTGTAGTATTTTTGGGGCAGGGGATTAGGAAACATAAGAGCAATCTGTCATTCATAGAATGAATAACAAAAATCCCTACATACAGGAGGCCATTCAGCTCACTGAATCTGCACTGACAATAATTCCAACTAGGTCTATCCCTGTAACTCCACGTATTTGTCTGGCTGAGGGATTTCACTGGTGCATTCTGGTAGAAGTCAGACAAGCAACATTTACCAAGTGGGAAATGAAAAATCACCCTATTAATCCATCAAGCCTACACTCCTAGAACATTAAATGCCAATTTAGCCTGGTCAATCAGCCTAACCTGCACATCTTTGGACTGTGGGAGGAAACCAGAGCACCTGGAAGAAACCCATGCAGACACAGGGAGAATATGCAAACTCCACACAGACACTGATCCAAGGCCGGAATTGAACACAGGTCCTTGGAGCTGTGAGGCAGCAGTGCTAACCTACTGTGTCGCCATTATTCTTCTATGTTATTCAAATATATTTTGATCTAACCTAATGGCAGCATAGAAAAGGCACATATTTCTTTAAATCCAAAGTTTATAACAATGCTCACTTGAGGCATGGAGGTGGACATATGCAAATCTTTGAAAATAGCATTGTCATGTGTGAAAAATCTACTTTTGAGCTACAGAAATGTAAATACACAAACTGTTTTTGACAGATGTGATAGGACACTATATTAATATAGGTCTTTCCGTCTCCCTAATTTAAATTTACATGCTCTAGTCTTGCACTTTCAGATTATGCTATTTCATATTTTTATACTTAAGTTAAATTCTTCCTTTTAGCATAAGTTGGTCCCTTATGTTATAAGGAACTCACAGCATAAGTTCCTTTATGCTATAGCTTTCTGCAGTCTCTCAATTTAAATAAAAATGCCTGCACATTCCAAAGAAAAATTAGATGGAAGAAAATCATCATTACCTATATCATAAGACCATAAGAAATAGGAACAGGAGTAGGCCATTCAGCCCTTCGAACCCGCTCAGACATTTAGTAAGATTATGGCTGATCTAACACTTACTAAGTTCACTTTCCTGCCAACTTCACAACCTTCGATTTCCCTACTAATTAAAAACCTATTGATCTCACCTTGAAAATGCTCAAGGACTGGGTCTCCACAGGTTCCCAAAGTTCTCCCAACCCCAAGTTCCTTTATGCTATAGCTTTCTGCAGTCTCTCAATTTAAATAAAATCCATCTTCTCATTCTTTCTTCAAAAATGAAAGAATGTAACATTCTCTTATGTTGGTTTTCATTTGCCAATTTTCTGCCGACTCACATAAAGATGTTGACAGGTTGTGTCCTCGTTAGAACTTGCCTTCCCTATTACCTTTGCATAGTGTGCAAATTTGGCCACTGATCACTGTAGCACTCCATTGATGATTGCACTCCAACCTGAAAAAGATCCCCTGATCGTTACTCACTGCTTCCTGTTAGCCAATAGTCCATCTACGTCACAACATTACCTCCAACACCATGAATTTCTATTTCACGTAACCTGGTGTGGCACCTTATCAAATGCCTTGTGAAAACCAAACGTACAACATCGATTGGCTCTCCTCTATCTACTCTAGTTGCTACTTCCTCATTGAACTCTAATAAATTTGTCAGACTTGATTTTCCCTTCATAAAACCATGTTGATAGAGCCTGATCAGATAAAGGGTGGAATCTTACAGCTGTTCGTGTTGATTAAGATTTTCTGGTCCTGCTGCAATGAACGGAGATTGGCTGGGTGCTAAATTCTCCATCTTACCTTGCAGTGGCACTGCAGCATGAGCGGATGACTTTGCAAATGCACTGCTATTCTCTCTTTAGCAATTGATTTCATGGTATTTCCATGAATTGTAGATCAAATGGCCTATAGTCTCTGACATTTTGCCTTCTTCCCCTTTTGAACAAAGGTACCACATTAGCAGTTTTCCACTTTATAGCAAGGTTGGCAACATTGAAACGAGTGATTCTATCCAAATGCTCTATGTTAGCATTTATCCATTACTAGAGCTTCCTCCTATCACGCACTATTAAGCCTCTTAGCACATTGATTTACAGATTTCTTTTGTTTTCTCATCCAGCTTCCCTATACTACTCCCATGACATTTTCTTCTGGTAACACATTCCATGTTCTTAACTTTCTTCTGAATTCTCTGGAGGATGTATTGACGAGTATCTCATAATTTAAGGCCCCAAATTCAAAATCCTCAAGCAAGTTAGAACATTTCCTTGGTGTCTACTCTATCTAACCCTTTCACAATCTTAATGATCTCTGTCAGAACACACCACACCCTTCTCTTTTCTTGAAAAAAAAACAATCTGTTCAGCCTTTCCATACACACATTTTCAGCTTTGTGAATATTTTTTGCACTCTTCAGTGTCTCTTTAGAAGTACTGGAGACTAGACTACATCAACTTTGTCGCCCTTATTGAAAATTTATCCAGTTCCTGCATATTGTTCTGCAGCTGAAAATTGAAAAGAGTTTTAAAATATTATCTGAATAGATAGTCAGTATTTTGCTATGTGTAGATATGACAAACCTGTGCTCCAATAGTGTTTTCCATGTAATCATTCAAAGAACAGTCATTTTTATTAAATTGCTTCACATTATCCAGATATTTTAAAAAATGGTATTTTACCTTTACTCTCACATTCCATTCTAACCCTTTGTAACTATAAATAAATATACCTTTTCTTTCTTCAAGGCAAGCTCTAAGCAATTTTACTGCCTCTTTCTTCCCCTGTTTGGCAGCTTGGATCAACCAGTTTACAGCTGTGCAGTTGTTCAGTTCTTCATCCTTATCGCCAGCGAGTTTCAGGTAATATTTACCAACCTAATGGCAACAAAGAAAAAGCACATCATCTTTCTTTAAATCCAAAGTTCGTAGCAATGCTCACATAAGAGACATGGCGGTGGTCATATGCAAATCTTTGAAGGTAGCATTGTAAAGTATTAAAAATGCAGTCTGGATCCTTAGCCCTATAAATAGAGCAAGCATGTACAAAAGCAATGAAATTATGCTTTCATAAATCAGTGGCTAGGCTACAGCACTGTACTTCTGGAAGGATATCACAGTTTTAGAAAAGATACAGAACAGATTTACTGGGATGGTAGTGAGGATGAGGAACTTCTGTTACAAGAGAGGCTGCTCTCCTCAGAGCTAGAAAGTTAACAAGAGATTTATTAAAATTTCAAAATCATGATGTGTTTGATACTTTCTCCTTATTTATCCTGCTTACTGGTATTTGACAGTGAACAATGTACAGATTCAAGGTAATTAGCAAAAGAAACAGGTGAAATGAGTAGATTTTTTTTTTAAATGCGGCAAATTGATAAGATCTGTTGTGCACTGTCTGGAAGCAGACTCAATCATAGCTTTCAAGAAAGGAAACTTGATAAACACACGAAGGACAAAAATTTGAAAAGGACAAGGGGAGTGAGCAAGGAAATAAGATTAATTAGATAGTTCTTCCAAAAGGTGATTAATCATGGGTTGAGTTAGCCCCAAAATGCTGTATGATTCCATGAATTACAGTACAGATACATTTCTGGAGCAACTAGAATCGAGTTGATAGGCTTTACTCTCCACTTATGGTTTGTGCATGTCGGAGTATAATAATGGTAGCCTAGATATCCTAGCTCAATTGCAACACAATCTACTTACTACTAATTAACAACTGACAGGAATGTCAAAATACTTCAACATTAGAAATTGATCATCAGTGGAATGTGGTAACCCAATTGTAAAAGGAAGTCTAGTTTGAACAGTGCATTGCACATCAAAACCAACCTGCTGGAGATTGCTTCAGTCAGGGTGATAAAACAAGCTTCATTTAAAACGGATGCGATATGTCCAAACAAGTTAGGTAAACTGGAACAGTCTCACCTGCCCCAAGCTAAAACATGCATCTTTTTTAAACAGAGGATCTTGACACATGACAATATAGTTTAAGCACTGCATTGCACAGGGTTCATGTGCATTTATTGTATAATTAATTTGGATTCACAACAACACTGTCACACAGGACGGATATGGTCAATACTGAAAATCATTACAAAACCTAGAAAAGAGTCTTTCCTGCACTGTGAACAGAAATGCTAATATTCTTCACAAGTCCATAGGACATTGACATCAAGCACACACTATAAAATTCATCATTTCCCTTTCATGCAAAATATTTATTTCTGGAACTCTGGCAAAAATCAATGACACATTTTTAGGCCCGTTACATTGATGGTACCAAAGCCTATTAGGCAAGGGAAGATTTTAACTTTGATTAGACAATAAGAACATAAGAAATAGGAGCAGGAGTAGGGCATCCAGCCCCTCAAGCCTGCCCCACCATTCAATAAGATCATAGCTGATTTGCAGTGGTTCAGTACCACTTTCCCGCTTTCTCCCCGTAACCCTTAATTCCCTTGTCATTCAAAAACCTATCCACTCTTGACTTAAATATATTCAGTAAGGAAGCCTCCACCACTTCAACAGGCAGAGAATTCCAAAGATTCACCACCCTTTGCGTGAAGAAATTCCTCCTCAACTCTGAACTCAACCGCCGCCACCCCCCCCTCCCCCCAGTCTTGAGGCTGTGCCCTCTAGTCCTGTTATCTTTGTTAAGCGGGAAGTCTCTCAACCTCTACCCTATCATCCCCTTCATTATCTTGTATATCTTTGTAAGATCCCGTCTCAGCCTTCTAAACTCCAAAGAGTACAAACCTAGCCTATTTATTCTCTCATAATCCAACACCCTCATCACTGGTATCAGCCTGGTGAACCTTCTCTGCACCCCTCCAAGGCCAATATATCCTTCCACGAATGCTGCAACCAAAACTGCACACAGTACTCCAGCTGCAGCCTCACCAGTACCTTGTACAGCTGCAACAGTACCTCCCTACTTTTATATTCTATCCCCCTAGCTATAAAGGCCAACATTGCATTCACCTTCTCGATAACCTGCTGCACCTGCAGACTGTTTTTACGATTCCCCCAGGGTCCCTCTGCACCATTGCATGCTGCAGCTTTTCACCATTGAAATAGTAATTTTTCCATCCGTTATTCCTATGGAAGTAGATAACCTCACACTTGCTAACATTATACTCCATCTGCCAGGTCCTTGTCCACTCACTCAACCCATCCAGATCCTCTGCAGGCTTTCCACACCCTCCACGCAATTTGCTTTTCCACTCATTTCGTGTCATCAGCAAATTTTGTCACCCTGCACTCAGCCCCATCCTCCAGATCATCTATGTAAATGGTAAATAGTTGTGGCCCCAGCATTCCACTAGTCACCAATAAAAACATAAGAAACAGGAGAAGTAGACCATGTAGTCTGTTGAGCCTGTTCTGCCATTAATTAATTCAAGGTGGCTTAAGGTCAACTTTATCTACCTGCCTTGGTTCCATAAACCTCCATCTTTCCCAAAACAATCCATCAATCTCAGTTCTGAAAATTTTTGATTGACCTAGTCTTGACAGCTCTTTGGTGAAGAGTCCCACATTTCCATTCAGCTACATGGTCTTCACTGCAATGTCAGCCCTGAACAGCCCAGCTCCACTTCTAAGATTATGTCCCTTTGTTCTAGGCTCCTCCACCAGAGAGAGACATTTATCTCTATCTACCTAATCAGCTTTGATTAGCTACCCCATTTGATCAGCTTAAAACATTTCAATTACGCCTTAATCTTCTATAGTTAAGGGACTGCCGATACAGTCTAACCCAACCCTTAACTATCGTTAAGGGTGAATCTATGCTGCATCTAGTCCAAGGCCAATACTCCCTTCCTGAGATTCAGTGCCCAGAACAGCAGACTAGGTTAACCAGAGCTCTATATAACTATACCGCAACTTCAGCCCATTTATTTCCTAGCTCTCTTGAGATAAAAGGTCAACATTCCATCAATCTTTTTAATTACAGTTTTGTACTGGTCCACTAGCTATTTCTATATCTGGACTCCTAAATCTCTCTGTTCCTCTACACTTCCCATTTAAAAAATATTGTCTGATCAATCTAATAGAGCTTAAATCCAAAATGGATGGTCTCATACTATACCAAATTTTAAATGCCCGTTGCACACTCACGTAATCTATCAGCCGTTGAAACTTCTCGTTCCCACCTACATTACTGTGCCACCAGTAAACTTACATATTCAACTCTCTAATCCTTACATAGGGACAAATCTTCAATAAACTAAAATTCTAACACGCACAGTAATCTGGAAATGTCTTGGTAAGCAAATCTAGGTGTAATGTGACACTGCACTGCAGTAGAGTTTGGCTTCCTGCCAGGCAAAGCTCTGAGGAGTTTTACAGCTGCCTGCTGTGTAACAGGAGGCAATGTGCATCATAGCAAAATGAAATAATCATCTGCTATTACAGCAATGTAAATGGGAGCTCAAAACACATTTATATACATTTTAGGAGAAAAAAATGCAGTCAGCCCCCTATTCTTAGAAAGTAAATAAAACATAAGCTCAAAAATAAGCATCTTTGATGAATTAGCTAGAAACACCACACAAGTTTGTGAATTCTTTTTAATGATAAATGAAGGGTTTTAGTTTTTAAGGCAGCTTTCAATCGAGGCAGAATCAATTTAATTTACTGTGCAACTTGCACAATAATACACTAATACTTGAATCTTTCTGTTTGTCATGCCTGTTTTGCACCTGTTTTAATCAGTAATACTGATGCCTTTTAATATATCCCGTCACCAGCAATGCACAGTTCCTACCATTAATTCCTAATGAAGTCCATGTTTCACTTTAGCAGGAAGTTGTGTGTTAATTTGTTCAATTTTATAAGGCAGCACAATGGTTAGCGCTGCTACCTCACAGCACCAGGGACCTTGGTTCGATTCGTGGCTTGGGTGACTGTGTGGAGTTTGCACATTTTTTTCTTATCTGCATGGTTTCCTGCGGGTGCTCTGGTTTCTTCCCTCAGTCTGAAAGATGTGCTGGTTAGGTGCATCGGCCATGCTAAATTCTCCCTTAGTGTCGTGTGGTGACTAGGGGATTTTCAAATTAACTCCATTGCAGTGGTAATGTAAGCCTACTTGTGACACTAATAAATGAAATTTAATAAGCAGTTGACCTTACTCCTACAGCCGCTCGTCTTGTATGCTTTCCTCGTCTTTGCAACTGTTATGCTCTCTCCACTCAGCCAGTGCCACACTGTGCTCCACATATCTCCCCATCTTTCACCAGCACTCCTAGGTCTCTTTGATCATCTTTTCTTGAAGCATCTGCCTCTCCTGCTCTTTTCAGATCATGTTAGAATTAATTTTCAGCCCTTTTTGTTGCTGCTTTGGAAGCTGGCATGACTCAAGTGTTCTGATTTCACTTTCGGCAGTACTTCTTGTAGCATTTTTAATTTGTCCCTGACTATATGGATTGTGTCTACTTTTCATCACAATTCTTTTCAAGCCTATACAGATTTGGTATAAGGTAGTTTGTGGGATGGCAGTCGCAGAAATGGGCAGGAAATCAAGGGGCACACAGGGAAACATGCTAAAGGAGGAGTGAAAATGTACTGATGGAATTCAAAATAATTGGAGGCAATAGGGAAAGTAGGTGCCTCCTTGGGACAGAGGCAACTGAGGCAGCCAAGGATCGAAGACACAGAAGAAGCGAAGGAAATTTAAAATGCAATAAATGCTTCACAAAGATAATTACGAAGAAAATTAGTCAGTGTTGCAGAATAGAAAGTCCTGAGTGGTGGGGCAGCAAAGGTTGAGAGTCAAAGTGGATGAAGGAAGCTTGCAGCCCAAGAGGACCACCTCACAAAAGTACAAAGTTGGACTAAAAGATGTAGGTTGTTATGGGATAATGTGAAGTGGGGAAAAAAATGGTATACACAACAAGTGATGAAATAGTAGAAGCAATGAGAGCAAGGCAATGCAGCCAAAAAGAAACTAAAGGACAGAGTTAGATCGGTGGAATTTCTATCTTGTGTACTTTGATCTAAGTTAAACTCATTCTAAGACGACAGGGCCCCTATCTTAAATATAGAGGTTCCATAGAATCAAGGCTACAAGGCTTTCATAGAATGTGCATTACTGTCCCTGAAATACTGTGGAGAAAGGTTTGCACCCTTTCTTCCTCTTTTTATTTCCTTCTTTTTCTCTTTATCCTTTTATTTTCCTTCATGTTTGAAGTACTGGGTTAGGTGAACTACTTTTTTTTTTTAAATATATACAGTGAAACAATTGTGCTGCATTGTACCAGTTTCATAGGTATGTTGCGTTTAGAAAAGAAAAAAATTTTATACAAGTAGGCATTAATAAGTGAACATCCAGAAAGGCAAATAAAAACTCAAACATTTGAGGAAAACAAGACAGTTGCCAAGAATTTTGAGGGAGCCACAGGTTGGGGTTGTAACAGGCAGAAGGGAGAAAACAAAAATTTGTCTACGATTGTGAACATCTGTAGAGTGATAAGTGAGGAAAATCATAGATTAAAGCTTCAAGTATGACCCTGTAACTTTTTTTCCTCCCAACTTTGTGATGTAAAATATATGGCAGATAAGTACATGGGGGAGAATGAGTTTATATAATATGTTCATACTTGAACTTTTGGACTATTGAAGAATTTTCACAACAAATATCTAACTCTACCTCAGTCTGTGCCTTTGCATCACCATCTCTGGCTTTTTCTTCTTGTTCTTCTATCGACATTTCTTGTTCCTTATTCAACACATTTGCTGGAAATTAAGACACAGCAAAGGAAACCATTAACACCAGTTTAGCAGAATATAAATTGTACCCAATTAAGTTTGGCTGATGAAATTCAACAGAATAGTTTAACAAAACAGTCACAGAACATAATCACACCATGCTGCAAAACAACATATTAATTACACAAACAACTTAACAGTTAGAAAAACAAATTACACACCCAAGAAATAACTTTTAAATAACAAGGCATTTTAAAATAGCAGGTTTCATTTACGTTATGCCCCCCCCCACCCCTCCAACTTAAAATCTACAGCTGAAGATACAATTCTGAGACACACCCTCTGAAAACAATTCACTACCTCATTCAAATGGTTTTAGTCCTTATGCACAACAAAATGGGAGTATAACTGGCAAAGGAACATCAATATAGATATGTCTGAGTTGTGTCTGATAGGAAGAATAAGGATACCACATATTTCTCGGAAATGAAGAGCAGGATTTTCCACATGGCTTCAAAACCTGCTGCCATGTTCAAATGGAGTTCAGAGCCTTCACTTTCAGCCGTGATTTTTCCAAATTGGCCGTTAATGACAAGATGGTGAGTTTACCAGCCAATCAAGAACAGGTGCCAGGTTCTTGAAGGCTGATAGGAGGCCTTCTAGTATGGCTGTTTTTTTAAGTAAGTGACAGGGAGAGTACTCAAGATAGAGACACTTTCACTTCCAACTTTTTTTCTCCAACAACCTGAGTAGTTGAACAATTATTTTGGAGGGAGGGTGGCCTGGGAGGCAGCTGAGGCCTGCCCAATTCAAAACCTGGATGTCCCATCCAGGCAGCTTGACTGATCCCCAATGCCTCTGGGGGTTCCCAGAAAGTGACTGGAAAATTTCAGTCAGTTGACATTAGGCTTCCTAATGAGGGCAACTGCTATCTTTGTTTGAGAGAGAGAGAGTCACTTGCCACCAATGCCACGTCTGGTAAAAGAAAAATCCACTGTTGGGATGGAATTGGGGAACCAGTACACCAATAACTCAAAATTCTGTCTTCCCTTCCCCTCTCACCTTTCCAGGTTTACCCAACACAACCAAAACTTTCAGCCCTCACTGTCTAAGTGGAGTAGCTGAACAAATAGATCTAAAAGCTCAGATAAGTAAATCACTAAAAATAGTGACTCATGTTATTAGGATTATGAAATAAAGTATCAGAGTTCATTTCCATGAAGGTAAATTGAAGGTCAGAGACAATGTATTAACCTTGTATAAAAACTTGGTTAGATACATTTGGGGTATGTGAACAATTCTGCTTTCCATATCTCTGCAATTCTGCAGATGTTACAAAAAAATTATTAAAATTATATCAGAACCAGGAGAAAATCCCTCAGCAATGACTGAACAGGTTGTGGGTCCATTTCTGGATGAGAGAAAACCGAGATGTAACCTCTGTCCTGAAGCTAGGACCTCCCTCTATATTTTGTAATCAGCATGGTTATTTTATAAAAGTCTTTAACACTGGACAAAGGCTTTAAGGTTGAAGCCTTTGTTGATAACCAAAATAAAAGCTTACTGGCATTCAGTATCTCATTATCTCTAAAGTGGTGATAATAATTACTATTACTGTAGAAATCAAACCCAAGAGAATTTCACAGAGTATATACGTTTCTAAGGCCAGGCCTGGCCAATGGAGACAAGTCTGCAAGAATAAAGGGGCTTGAAATTCTTTTACAATTATTAGTGGTTGAAACATCACCCATCAAAATCCAGACTGCAGATTATACATAATCTGTCTGAACTACTGGACAGTCACTTGAACTACCACAGCATCACCACAAAGCTGTTGGAATTTGTAATATTGCCTTGGCATTTGCAGGATATGCATCTCCACATCTTCCAAGTAGCAGGAAACAACTCAGAACTGCTGCTGTCCAGATTTAAATGCCTGTGTCCCCTCTATACTGTTCTCACTGAAACATTTGAGCTAGCATCTACAAGACTAATTAAACTCTGAGTCCATCTCTACTATGAAAGTAAATTATCCAGCATCAGTCTTCAACCTGCCGACTCTGAAACAATACACCATTGGACTTTGAGCTGGATTCACATGAAACAATAATTATATTTTCTGTGGTCATAGAATCATAGAACCCTGTGGTGTAGAAAGAGGCCCATCGCATTTGCACTGATTACAATCTCACCCAGGCCGTACCTCCATATCCCCACATATTTTACCTGCTAATCCCTCTAGCCTAAGCATCCTAGTACATTAAGGGGCAATTTTAGCATGGCCAATCAACCTAACCTGCACATCTTTGGACTGTGGGAGGAAATTGGAGCACCTGGAGGAAACCCATGCAGACATGAAGAGAATGTCTGTGTGGAGTTTGCAGTCTTTGCTCTGTAGCTCTAATTTTAATCCCACTTTCATTGCATGAGTGCAAAAAGTGGCAATATAATGAACTCTCTTCCTTTGTTTTGAATATATATAAAATAAACCAGCCCTCTAATTTTAACCTACTGCTAATTTGCCATGGAGTTGTTAATGGGTTACACTAAAAGTGAGGGGTTGAGGAAAATCAAAATAGTTTCCAATTTGCAGACAAGTGATGAGCAGAGAAATCAGGGCTGTTTAAATTAAACCCCTTTCTTTCTGTAACACCTGATTAGAGACATTGAAGATATAAAAAGGATTTGATAGGCGAGATGTAGATAAGCTCTGTCCACTTTAGACAATTATGAACTATAAGCTAGCCAGTAACATATCCGATAGGGTATTTGACAGAACTTGCTTTACCCAGAGAATGTTTAAAATGTGAATGCTACTAACACAAGAATTAGTCTAGGTGATCAGCATATATGCACTTGAGAAAGCAAAATAAATAAAAAGAAAGCAGAAAGATTGGGTTTGCAAAAGAGGAGACTTGCATGGAGCATGAACATTGACATAACACTTGCAGGTTACAGGGAGTGTTGCCATGTTATTCACAGGCATTTTGCAACCTAACTCATTCTGCAATTCATGATTACAAATGTTATGGAGTTCCTCAATTTGAAAATAGCATCATATGGGTTAACAGTGAGTGTCTCCATGCTGTTCATAGCGTTTCACAACCTAACCATTCTGCAATTCATATCAAGTAGTTCTCCAAATAGCATATACTTGACTTAACCTTCCTCTCACCTCTAGCTTTTAATGTGTCTCGTCTATCTGATCATTACTACAATTGGTGCACTTCATAACCATTCCTGAGTTCAACTCCAAATATGCTTCGTTTTAAAATCAAGACCAACTGCATAATTCCGATTCAATCTCTGTACCTCCTCTGTATTCCCTTATTCATGATATACAGGTCAATATTTTCTAATTGACTGCTCCTCAACCTACTTCACTTATTCTATTCTTTGCAACTTCTGTGTGCCCTCTTCATGGATTTGCCTTTCAAGTTTCAAAATGTAGTCAAATATTTGACTACAGTACTTTAGTCAAAGCAATTTAAACCTAAAGATTCCTTCCTTTCATTTTCTTCTGCTCACAAACAATGCTTCATTACAAATTCAGTTCAACCCAACATTATTTAGATTGATGCATTATAAAAAAAGTGCAATAGATTGTGATATTTTCTATTAGTTTCTGTAATTTCTGACAGCAATGACAGGCCAAATGCCACAACTGTCAGTGTTTCAGCTTTTATGCCACATATTTTTTCAGGGCTTACAAGAACAAAAACATTCAAGTGAATTTACCAACACACTGTTTACCAAAGGCAACATCAATTTAATTTTTGAAAAATCCATCATCTTCTCTCCGTTGTTTAGAATTTTAGATTAAACAGCTAATTAACCATGTCATAAATATCTACATTTTAAATAACCATGGCCCGTAACTTGCAGCCCAGAATATTTTGTAAGAAATTTGAAAAGATGAGGCATTACACAAATGTGCAGCTGCTAAAGTAAAATGTTTAATTAAATGTTAAATAGTATCAAACATTTGTATTTATAACATTTTTTGTTAATAAATGATCTCCATTGAACTTTACAAAATTCTACTAATGCTTTATTGAAACATTAAAACAAACATTTAAATATTATACAAATATTTTATTGAAATATCAAAACAGAAGTTAAATGAGAATTACAAGTAAGCAAGGCAGAACAATACTAATGATAAACACATTTAGATTTTCCACAACTCAAAATATAAACTCTTCTTTGCTCAACCTCGTCCTGAGGTATCAAATCTCCAATCTCCGTATTCTAAATTAGAACATACAAATACTTATATATTTCACACATATTATTATAATAATATAACAGATTTTAAATAGCTTCTCAGATTTAGAACAAATAACAAAACCTGTGTTCATTTATACATTACTCATCTTCAGTCATAAAAAAATACATTTTAAATGAGCTAAGATTAAATATTTTAATAAATAGCAAAGAAAAGATTTTGAAAAAGCTTCAACATACTTTTTATAACAGCAGAGAAATCCTTCTGTTTTCAAAGCAAAACTGCTATTTCCAAGCTGGACCTCACTGGGTGTTCCCAGTCTGGATGCGTCATAAGGGGACATGGTTAGGTTCCTCCTGCATTGTGCTGGGGCCTATAGAGATGGTTCTGCTAAAGGCCTAAGGCTGCTATTCCCATCAGGCTCAATTTTTAAACTCAGGTAAGTGCGTAAAAAATGGTTTTATTTCTGGCAGTCCAAGGCTTTTCGCTGCAGATCTAAAGTCATGGGTCTACGTTTTTTGACAGCCAATTGAAGACAGATTATTCAAAATGAGCAAACTGAGGCAAGCTATTCACATTTATGTGGTTACCAAATTTGTTGAGGTAGTCTTTGCACTGTATTGTATTTAAGACTTTGAATTTTAAAAGCTACAAATTCAAACAGGTTACAATATGGAGTAGGGACAATAGAAAAAACATGGTACAGAAACATTTGGCCCAACTAGTCAATGCTGGTGTTTTACACAAGTCTCCTCCCACATTATCTTGATTAACCTCATCAGTCCTTTCTCCCTTATGTAAGCATCTAGCCTTCACTGAAAATGCAAGTTTATTATTTTCTTCAATATTCCAAGTGTGGTAATACATTCCACATTCCCATCACTATGACCAAATAAATTTAACTGTCAAACTTGATGTCAAATATTGGGGAAAAACCAGTGATTTGAATAAACAAAAAATGTCATTGCTAAATAGTGGTTCTGGCGATGAAAACTTTCCAACGATCAAGGTGTTTTCTCAACAGCTTGCATTTATTCAATGCTTTTAAAGTAGCAAAAAGCCTCAACGCCATTTCAACCAGAACATTTTGATGAAACTGCAATAAAAATACATAAAGCTCCTAATACTGATTTTTCTAGATACACAATTACAAAATTCTACATAAAGAAATTTCCCATAGTTTCTTGAAAGAATTTGGGAAATTTGTCATCCCAGTTTGTTCCCATAAGAGAAAAAAACCTAGCATTATCTATAGTGACCAAGTTCTGTACTGCATATAGCCCAGCACAACATGCATGAGCTCCTGGCTGGCTCCAGAGTCCAATATAAACAAGTTGGTACACAAATTAAGAACCATCACTGCTTAAAACACATCCAATAAATTAAATTCAATGTTTAGCATTCAGCATTCCAGAATTTTACAGTTTAGAGATTGCAATCTACAATTCCAACCATTTTTCATTCTCAACCATGAACATCAGTAACCTGGCCAATAATAAATCTTATATGCATGTTTTATATCAAGAAGCAATACTAGATACTAAAAAAGTGGTATCACATAAATCTTTATTACTTATCCTCTTTCCTATTCATCCTCATTAAGGTCTTCTGTTATGATCAATGCTAATTGATTGCTTTCTGAACTTCCTCATGACTATTCATATAAAAATGTTGACAGATAGATGTTCAGCCCACCCAGATTACCCTGAATTCTCCAAGGATTTTAAAGGGGCATTAAAAATAAAATCTGACATGGGAAAAGTGACCGTTTTGTTGAAGCCTACACAGATGAAAATAGGTAACAAAGAGGTTAGTCACTTTTCTTTTGCTGCGTGAGGGACGGGAGTTGGGAGGCAGTACAAGGTAAGGACGGACACATCAGGAATCCAATGGTGGGAATGCAAGGGTAGGGTGATTGGAGGCTGGAAATCATACAAGGAAACCTTCTGGAATATTTGCAAATGGAGTTGACAAACCCTAGCTAATAATTATTGCCCATCTGGGCTGAAATAAGGATACAGTGAAGGTTTGAATTGTAACTTTTTATGGGAAAATGGTTAACAACTTTGTTAAAGTTGATTACTGTTATTTGGCAGGATTACTTTCAGGACCTTAACCAATGGCATAATAAAGGAACATTTTGAAATGTTTAGAGTCAGTGTTAAATAACAAAACGCAGAATCAAAGAAAAAGTGTCAGAACAATTTTAAACACTTCACTATCATAATGTATAACTCAATTATGAACAATGTGTACAAACAAACTAGCAGTCAGTAATAACATACACAAGAGAAGGTCCTATCGTTTTTGAATAGGAGTAAACACTGAACTTAATTTTGCACAAATTTCTTAGACAAGTGACAACTCCTGCAACACTTGTTGAATCTGTCAAGGATCTTATTTTTCCTTTACGCCCACCAAAGGAAGTCCTAAGAAGCTTTACTATTGTGTTATAGTCTTAGATAAATGTATAACCAGCCCAACTGAAACAGTACTTTCAAAAGATCAGTAAATTCAATTCTTTTGCTACAAAGAGCTTTAAGAGTTTAAATTTATAACTTCACAAGGACATCAATATCAAAAGATTTATAGCAAACAATAAGAACCAAATTGCAGTCTCATTCTTTTGCATGAAAAACAAAGTCTGGGATGGGGTTAGCAGTCAAGTTGCTTCAGCTTCATATATGGAATAGCTCAGATTTTACTGCACAAATTGGAACTGTTTCATAGGCGGTGAGTCATTTAGTTAGAATGTGCACATAATCTGAATAGAAATAAATGCTGTGAAACTGCACCATCAAGAGTCAACTTGACTGTCGGACCTGCTGAGATTTTCCAGTATTTTCTATTTTTGTTTTAATTAGAATGACATTCTCCTCATTCCAAACCAAGAGTTTGAAGAGCTACAGAGAATTAACAAAACAAAATCCATACAGGCAAGATATGACAGTAGATTTACATGGAAAGATTTCGACTTATCAGTAGCAAAAAATTGCATTTATGTATTCTTACAACCATTGATTGCTAATTGATTGCTTTCTGAACTTCCTCATGACTATTCATGTAAAAATGTTGACAGAAAGATGTTCAGCCCACCCAGATTACCCTGAATTCTCTAAGGATTTTAAGGGTGCATTAAAAATAAAATCTTGGGGCTAATTAAGTATTTTTCTTCTGAAGTGTAGTCATTGTGTCATATAGGAATCAGAGTAGCCAATACGTAGTAGCACAAATTCTCGCAATGTGATAGTGACCAGATTATCTGTTTTTGTATGCTGATTGAGAGATAAATAATCATTATGGCATTAGGCATAGCTCTCCAGCTCTGTACCAAAATACACTGTTTCTTGCACCCAAAAAGGGCAGACAGAACCATTTAAAGTCTCATGTTCAAGACAACACCTCCTAACAGTTCTGCATTCAGTTAGTACTGAACGAGAATGCCACGCCTGTTTTTTTGATACTCAAATTTAAAGTTTTCAGTGGGAAATGCTATGAGAATTTGCAATCAGGCTGAGGAGAGCAGAGAAGAATGAATAACAAAGGCTATTCAAAAATGAACTCAAGAAATTGGAGCAGATTATCAATTCCTGTTGAACCACCACCTTTTACCTGCAAAACAATCTGATCCCCCTTTATTTTGCTTTGTCCCCTATCCTTTGCAAAACTGACACTCAACAAAAAACACTACAGACTTGCTGAGAACAAATGTATTACTTTCTAAACATTTTCAAGTTGGCACACAAGTTTCTTTTACTTCACCAACAGTCCAGACAACAAATCCAATCACAAATGAAGGAGAGAAAAGTAATGTTCATTGCTATGTCATTCATATCAGTACCACACCCTGAGGCTTTTCACAGCCCATTAAATACTTTTGCAATTACTATTCTATGTTTTGTGGTAAAATGTGGGAGAACCATTTAAGCACAGCAGGAATCTCAGGTGAAGAGGAGGGAATGGTTATAAACTTGAAGTCAGAGAAGTTCAAGTTAACCACAAGACTTTTTGATCTCTGCTTTTTGCCACTATGGCAGTCCTCTCACACTAAGGCTGTTAAAGATTTGCTTCTTTTGGCCCATTTACCTCACATTTTATAACATGCATTATTCACCTCACTTCCAAATCCCTATATGGTCTCATCCCACCATTATTTCTAACCTCCTGCAGCCCCACAGCCCTGAGATATCTATGCTGTCCCAATTCTGGATCCAAAAGACCACGAGACACAGGGGAATAGGCCATTCAGCCTCTCAAGCCTGCTCTGCCATTTAATAAAATCATGGCTAATCTTGAATATTTCAGATTACAATTATTTCACCACTAGCTCCATGCTTCCAGTTGCCCAAACCTCAAACTGTGAAATTTTCCCACTAAATCTCCCTATCTTTTGACCTTTCTTTTCACATTAAAACCCACCACTCTGACCAAGCTCTTGGTTTTTTTTCCCCTCATATCTCTAAAGTAGCTGAGTGACAAATTCTGCTCCCAAGAAGTACCTTTATTTCAAAGGGGATGGAATATAAAAGCAGGGAGGTCTTGCTGCAATTGTACAGGGTACTGGTGAGGCCACAACTAGAGTAGTGTGTGGAGTTTTGGTCCCCTTATTTGCAAAAGGGAATATAGAGAAGGTTCACCAGGTTGATACTAGAGACGAGGGGGTTAGCTTATGAGGACAGATTGTGGTATTCAAAGAACAAAGAACAATTTCGTTGGAGTTTAGAAGGCTGAGGAGTGATCTTATAGAGACATATAAAATAATGAAGGGGCTACATAGGGTAGAAGCAGAAAGATTCTTTCCACTTAGGAAACAAGAACTAGAGGACACAGCCTCAAAATAAGGGGGAGTTAATTTAGAACAGAGTTGAGGAGGAACTTCTTTCCTCAGAGGGTAGTGAATCTCCGGAATTCTCTGCCTGTTGAGGCAGTGGAGGCTACCTCGTTGAATATGTTTAAGTCACAGATAGAAAGATTTTTGATCAATAAGGGAATTAAGGGTCATGGGGAGCAGGCGGATAAGTGGAACTGAACATTTTCAGATCAGCCATGATCTTATTGAATGGCGAGGCAGGCTTGAGGGGCTACTTCTGCTCCTATTTCTTATGTTCTTCTGTTCTTAATTATATATTACATTAAAGGTGCTAATATAAAGAGAGGTTGTTTAAAGCAAAGGTTTGGGTAGGTGAGACTTTTTGATTTGCATAAATGGACCATCATCTTGAGAACTATTTTAATTAATTATTGTCTATTCATTCATGGAATTTGTGAATATACATACATATAAAGCACTATTTTGATGAAGGCGTATTAAATACAATGTTTCACAAGCATGGAAGTCAGAACAATGCAAGTGTTATAGTTGGAAGTTACTATACTCAAGTGGATGGGATTTGCAACCAAGGTGTGTTTTGTTTTTTTTCTTATTTTGGGCATGATTCCAGCATTCAATCTTCTAACTATTCCTGCCAAGAGATCTGTTGTCACGACATGTCATGTTCATCTGTCATGTGCCCGTTTTCCTATTATCCATTGTAGTTCATCTACAATTGCTGTGATGTCCAGCACCCAACCACATCTACACGACCCTGCTTTCTGTTGTCCTCCACTTTTTCCTTCAAAAGAAATGCGAGGAGCCTTTTGGCTCTCATCAAATGGCCAAAATATGGCTATTTTATTTCCTGGATGTCATCTTTTAAGAGTTCTTTGTTCTTGCAATTACAAGCACTTCTTCAATTGGCTAAAGGTCTGTGTACAGAATTTTTAAACATACATCTTAACTTCCATATTTCAAAGGCCTCTATTTTCTTCTGGAGATCTTTGCTTATTGTCTAGGTTTGAGGCATAGAGGAATGTGGATAGAATGCAGCATCTTGAGGTTTATCTTGTTGCAAACTTGAGTTTTCTTGTTGATAACACATAGCTCATTTTCAGAAAATTACTTCTGCACATCTCTATCCTTTTAATTTTGCATTGAAATATGGAAAGGGTGAATGCATTTTGTATCTGAAGGGAAAGGGTTAATGGATTTTGTACCTAGAATATATCACAAACATTACCCTTCACCATGGCTGATCTTCCCAGGCTTATATTACTCCTGGCAGTAATATACGTTATTTGTCATGTGTTACATGCTTTAACTCTCATTTTTATAAAGACAATTAGTTTAATGTGGCTATTATTTTGTAGACTTTGTAAATCTTATTTGTGGTAGTTGGACAATTGTTACACAGATGGCCGTTTACAATACCAGCTTTTGACAGCTGCTGATGGCAGGTCATGAAACCGGCTTTTAACACAAAAGTCCTGCTGGGGAAGTCACGATTGTACAAATAACTTCAAAGATAGGGATGCCAGTACTGCTGCAGAAGGGTTTTGAATCGTGACCGGATTAAGCCTGTGTCATGAATGCAGCTGCCACCTGGACAGTAATACCTGGTCAACCCTGAAACTAATTCATGATCAGGGAAAGACGACTTGGAGGTCTCGCTGGAATTGGAACTCTAAATTGTGATTACTGCTGGAGCTCATGTATAAATGCCCACTTGTGTTTGTGTTCTATGAGAAGTCTGGAGTCCTTTGTTACTTGTTCTCCCAAAGCTCTGGAATAAAACGCCTGAGCTTTGAAATAAAAACCATTTTATTTGGACTCACCAACAGTCTCAGGTATTATTTTATCTACAAAAGCATCTACCATATTTTGTTGTTATTATTTGTCCTAAATAGACAAACTTATCTACTTATTCCAGTGTGACACAATTACAGACTATATTTGCAGTCTCTTTCATTTTGTTGTCCCTTTTCTCTGTGTGCATCTCTATCTTTTGAGCACTTATAAAAGAATGAGAGAATTTCTGAGAAAATTCCACATTTTCAAGATGTTCACAAGGAAGAAACCATCTATTCAACCCAACAGGTCCGTACACGTATTTATACTCGTTGAAATGTATTAAGTTATTCTGAAATACTCCGATTGCAAATTTCACATTTCTATCACTATTTGAATAATGAAGTAGTATCATTTATATCCAAAACGTTAACTGTTTCTCCCCACGGATGCTGCAAACTTGCTGAGTAAATCCAGAATTTGCTGCTTCTATCCTAAATTCTCTATTGTATGTATTAGCAACCGCCTTTTATTCTTGGCTCCCGGTTCTAGACTCCCCCACAAGTAGAAACAGTTTTATGTTCACTATTTTACAAGTAATTGCCCTTTACAAATATTTCATATACTGTAAAGTTGACATCAAAAGCACTATCTTTGCTTAGGTCTTTAGGATTATGAAGGATAGATGTGGCCACAAGGACTGTTCAGTGGTTGAGAATTCTGCACTGAGTAACTTACTTCTTGACTCCCCAAAACCCATCTACAAGGCACAACTAAGGGGTGTGACAGACTACACTACAGCTACCTCAATAAGTGTAGCTCCATCAACCTCAAGCAGTTCAACATCATACAGGATAAAGCAGGCAATCCGATTGACTTCCTGCTCCCCACCTCCCCATTGTCACACCCACCACTCTCTGCTGCCACATGTAGTGATAACACTGTGTAGCATCTACAAGTTGCATTGTGGCAACTCACCTCCAGTAGTACCTTCCAAACCCATAACCACTACCAACTAGAAACACAAGGGCAGCAGAGGTACAGCACCAGGACCACCTGCAAGTTCCTGTTCAAGTCCCTAATGGAATTATATTGCCATTCCATCTCTGGGTTAAAATCCTTCCTGAACAGCCGTATTTACACCACACAGATTACAATGATTCGAAGAAGGCACCTCATCACTATCTTCTCAAAAGCAATAAAAACCCTGGCCCAGCCAGCAATATTCACATATCACGATGTTTTTTAAAACAACCTGCCAATTCCCAGCCTTCATGTTTTTAAGAGTCCCAGCCTGTAATTTTGCATCTGCTATAAAACAAGGAAAATTATATCTGTATGCTGACAACACGTTCTCCATTGTGAGCATAAAGTCCACCTTTGAACTTTAAGTTGATCTATAGTATTAACTAATATTTTTCTAAGAGTCAATTGCAATAATTGACTTCTACATCCAGCATTATGAGCTGATTGACTAATCTCTTTGATTAAAGACGCAAATCTGTTTTTTCACTTTGCAGTTCAGAACTAACTTCTCTAATGTCTGTATTACAAGTTACATTCTGATGTCACTGACAAGTGACATTTCACACACAATTATCTCTTAATAACTACGCAACTTCAATCAAAAACTAATAACTCAAATTATCAAATAGTTAGATTAAATGAACAGCAAGCAAATTGCACAAACTGCACCTCCAATTGCTATAAAATCACTAATTTAGTTAATTTCTATCAACTAGGAATTCTGCTGTTCATAGTTCAACAAGTGATGCAAGTAAAATTCCTAATATGCATACATATATAAACAGTACATAAAGGGTACATAATTAAAAGCCTACCACACTTTCATCCTGCCAAGAAATGTCTACAAAGCTCTTTACCTTGGCAAACAAAAAATTTGGCAAACTTCAGAAAATGTACTAATCCTAATTCAAGGTGCACACCCATGACATTCAACGTGGATAGCACAGTGGTAATGGACAACATAGTAGCATAGCTGTGAGCGCTGCTGCCTCACAGCACCAGGAACCCAGGTTCAATTCTCAGCCTGGGTGACTGTGTGGAATCTGTATGAGTTTTCTCCATGTCATACTAAACTCTCCCTCATAGTGCACCTGTTCGGGTACACTATGAGGGAGATTTTCACAGCAACTGCACTGCTGCATTAACATAAGCCTTCTTCTGACAAAATGAGATAAATTTAAACGCTGTGACTGGGAGAATTAGAGTCTCCCCAACTCCCGTCTGAGATTTGCAACCGCAAAGCGCTAATAGCTGGGAGTGAATACTAACCGTCTTCTGAAACCGGACAGGCGGGCGATCCATCCTCGCGCCGCCCATCTCCAGCTGCAGCGTTCAGCTGGGACTTGCCCGGCTGCGAACTAGGCTGCGGATCCACCTGCATCTCCTCTCCGGCGCTGCTGCAGTCTGATTGATTGACTCCTTCGCGTCCGCACCAGAGTATGGCTCCGCCCCTTCCCGGGTGTTGACTTCACCGGGTCGCGTTCTGATTGGCGGACGGGCTGTGCCGCAACGTTCTGACGCTTCCTTGTGACCTCACGCCGCAGTGGGTGACGTGAATCACGGGTAGCTTTAACTGTTGGATAGTCTTTCTCTCTCAAATTAAATCTTTCAGTGCAAGTCGATGTTTTATTGAAAACGACCAAACTTCCTCTATTGAAGGCTTCAGTTTCCCCCCCCCCTGTTGATTTATTGATAAATAACGCGAGGAGAAGGAAGTGCGCTCCCGTCCTTCCAAACGGTCGAAGCTTCCTGACGATGCGGCCAATAGTCGTTGAAAGGCCGGGCGCTCCGGTTGCGCGCGCCGCCAGGCTTTCTCGCGCCTTCGCCCCGCCCCCTGGATTGGGAGGTCCGATTCGATTGGCTAGCCCCGCCGTTCTCCCTGCCTCCTCCCCAGGATAGTCTGATCTGATTGGCTGGTCTGAGCTCGCGCTTGTCCCCCGAGTAGCGTTCCGTAGCGCGTGGAGATGGAGCGCGGCTCGGAGGAGCTGGAAGGCGGTGGCGGGGGACGTCCGCCGGCTCTGGAGCCCACCCAATTTACACTTTCCCCCTTCGCCGCCGTTCAACTGAGCCGCAAAGCGGCCAGGACAAACCCGACCTCTTGCTGTGCCGGCAGAGGAGGAGGGCGGCGCAGTGGCGCCGCCGCGACGGCCTGTAGCGGCAAAAGCGCGAGCGGCGAGTCGGCCCCTTTCATGGAGAGCGCGCCGGTCACTGTCTCCTTGGAGAATCTGGATGGTCAGCACAGGTACGGCGGAGGGGAGCCGGGGTTGTCACTGCACTACCACGAAACTGGCCTTTCCGCCCGGCTAACCTCTGCTGGTTGTAGAGTCATCCCATTCACCGCATCTCGTTGTCTCTCATTAAATCAATATAGTTTCTCTCAGCTTAACAATTTGATTTTATTATTGTCACGTGTATTGGGATGTACTGAAAAGTATTGTTTCTTGGAAAGGCATGCGGGTTAGGTGCTAAATTCTTTCTGTGTATCCGAATAGGTGTGGTAGTGTAGCGACTAGGGAGTTTTCAAAGTAACTTCATTGCAGTGTAAGTCTACTTATAACACCATTAAATAAACTTATAGACAAAATGTACTGTTCGTAGAATATGGAAGAAGGTGCAGAATATAGTGTTGCAGTTACAGGTAGGGTGAAGAGAAAGATCAGCTTAATTTATGCTGGGACCATTCAAAAGTCTGAGGACAGCATGGGAGAAGCTGTCAGAGAGTTGAAGAGGGAGTGTGAGGAGTTTCTGAAAGGGAGGATGAAGATGTAGTACCCAAAGCACCAGGGAGAAACCACTCTGGCTCCCTTGTTACATTGTGTGTGATGTAGAGATGCTGGCGTTGGACGGGGGTAAACTCAGTAAGAATCTGGTAACACCAATTTTAAATCCAACCGACTTATTTGTAAGCCTTGTTACAAACAGTGAAACCTGTCACTTGGACAATCCATCCCTTTTGAGACACCAACTAGTTCAGCTTTTGCTGCTAAGGGTTGGATTCCACAATTACTTGCATTTATCCAACAACAACCTGTATTCATTTATTCAATGTTTTTAAGGCCCTGAATCCCCAACAAGATGCTTTGCAAGTGTATTATAAAATTAGCTATATAAGATGTTAGTACAGATGATCAAAAACTTTTTTTGAAGAGCTAGGTTTTAAAGATTGTTGCAAAGGAAAGCAAAGGAGTGTGGATTCAAGAGCTAGGGATCTGAACAGTGATGGAGCAATTAAAATTGAGGTTACTTGGGAGGCCAGAATTAAATGCACACAGATATCTTAGTAAGTAATCCTCGATTGTTTGGATAGATAAGAATAGAGCCAGCCGAGAGCTGTTTTGATTTGATGTGATTTATTATTGTCACATCTATTAGTATACAATAGAAAGTATTCTTTCTTGCAATCTATGTAGACAAAGCATGCTGTTTATAGAGAAGGAAAAGAAAGATTGTAGAATGTAGTGTACAGTTGTAGCCTGTACATAGGGTGTAGAGAAAGATCAACTTAGTGCAAATTAAGTCCATTCAAAAGTCTGATGGCATTGGGAAAGAGCTGTTCTTGAGTCAGTTGGTATGTGATCTCAGACTTTTGTATCTTTTTCCCAATGAAACAAAGTTGAAAAGTACGTCTGGGGTGTATGGGGTCCTTAATTAAGCTGGCTGCTTTTTCAAGGAAGCAGGAAGTGAGACAGTTAATGGATGGGCAGCTGGTTTGTGTGATGAATTGGGCCACATTTACAACCCTTTGTAGTTTCTTGTGGTCTTGGGCAGAGCAGGAGTCAACCCAAACTGTGATACAACCAGAAAGAATGCTTTCTATGATGCATCTGTACAAGTTGATGAGAGTCATAATTGATATGCCAACTTCTGAGAAAGTAAAGGCATTGATGTTCTTTCTTAACTATGTTGTTGGCATGGGGGACTAGGACAGATTGTTAGTGATCTGGTCACCAAAAAACCTGAAGCTTATGATCATTTCTACTTCATCCCCATTGATGTAGACAGAGGTATGTTCTCCACCACGCATCCTGAAGTTGATGACTATCTCATTCGTTTTGTTGACATTGAGGAAAAATTATTGTCATCACACCAGTTCACCACATTCTCTATCTCATTCCTGTACTGTGTCTCATCATTGTTTGAAATCGAACCCACTATGGTAGTGTCATCAACAAACCTGAAAATTGAGTTGGAGAGAAATTTGTTCACGCAGTCATATGTGTATATGGAGTAAAGCAGAGGGCTGAGAACACAGCCTTGTGGGACATCAGTGTTGAGGATGACCATGGAAGAGGTATTGTTACCTATCCTTATTAATTGTGCTCTGTGAGTTAAGAATCCAATCGCAGAGGAAGGAACCGAGCCCAGGCTACAAAGTTTGGAGATGGGTTTCATAGCAATAATGGTGTTGAAGGCTGAGTTGTAGTCAATAAATAGGAATCTGACACAGATGCCAAATGACATTGGTGAAGGATTGCAAGAGAATGGAATGGCCAACCATGTGAGAGGCTGCTGACAGGTTGCGAAAGATGTGGTGGAACCTGTGTCACAGTCATAGGATGTCATTTATGACTTTGAGAGACATTGCAGTGCTGTTACAGGATCAGAAATCTGATTGGAAGAATTCAAACATGGAGTTCCAAGAAAGATGGGAATGGATTTTGGATGTGACAATACGTTCAAGGGCTTTGGAGAAAAGGAGTTTGGTCATGGTAGTTTGTAAGGACTGTGGAGTGTACGGTTTTTATCATGGCAGCAGATTCAAAGGCATGATCGACAAAATGTGGAGAGGGAGAACCATTAACCATCAGCTAACATGGGGATCAGAAGAGGAAATTGGGTGATCAGCAGTTTTGTAAAAATAGGGTAATGGGACCAGCAAGTGGGTCTCCTGGACAGGATGGACCAAGGAAGGGCATAAAGGAAGATAGATAAATCAGGGGGAAAAAGAAGTGACTTCAGGGTTAGGGCAGAGGCCACTTTGGAGCTCTCACTTTTTGTTAGTACTGCACCTGGGGGGGATGGGCGAAAGCTTAAGATGATTTACTGTGTGTACAAAAAGTCAATGGTTATCTTTACATTCTAGCATTATCTTGGAATCTTGAGAAATTTTAGAAGATGAACAGAACCTGTGGACTGGCCCGATCTGGCAGTGGAATTGTTTACTATACTCATGAACTGGAGGAAGTGCAGATCAGGGTAATACAAAGCGCTGAACAAGGCTCACTTAACATAGTAAAACATTCCAAGGTACTTCACCGGGTCATAGGCTAACAAACATTTGATATAGAATCGCGTAAGTAGACATTAGAATGGAGTGGCCAAATATATGGTCAAAGAGTTTCGTTTTCAGAAGCGTCTTAAAGGAGTAAAGTGAGAGCATGGAATGATGTTTAGAGATTTTGTTAATTGCATTCAGAATGCAATCGTGTTTACTATGACAATTGGGATTTATATTAAAGACTAACAATCTGGTGACATATTGAACAAATTGACTTGATTTCATGCAGGAGGAAGAAATCTACAAAATAGCCAGAACTTGAGCTGGTGATGATGCCAGTAACATGACCAGCGTCATTGCTTTCCAGTGATCCAATAAATACATTTTACTTTAACAAGATTCATTTATTGTTTCAACATAGTCTTGATGGATGTTAATAGTAATCGGATGGAAAATATAATTGATCACTTGATCCACTAGTTTTGGGAAGCAGGATGATTTTGTTTTGATATTTAGCTGGGAAGCAGGTCAATGTCACAGGAAGGTAAAAGTAGGAATTATATCACTGCAGTTTTTAAAAAACGAGAAATATTAGGTCATTATAGTCAAAACTTAGAGACTAAGACCCTTTGTTTTGTGAAGCTGTAACAAAAACCAACTAAGCACTAATGTTTAATTCTAGAGGATTAGAATTGAACAGTCAAGAAATTATGCTGAATCTTGGTTGGATCACATTTTGGAGTATTGTTTTAAGAATTGGTTGCCGTATTACGTGAAGGATATAGAGGGACTGGAGTGAGTGTTGAAAAAACACCAGGAAGTTGCCAAAACTGAGATTTTTGATTTAATTTATTTTTGACATGTATTGATATACAGATAAAACATACCATTCATAGAGAAGAAGAGGGTGCAAAATGTTATACCAATTAGGAGAGGTTGAAAAGGAGAGAAGTGATTAAATAGAAATTTTTAAAATTACAAAAGATTTTGATGGAGTTGCCACATTGTTTCCAGATTTGATGTAGAAGAAAATTGGTTGCCATTGATGTAAGTTGATCACAAATCAAATAAAGAATTCAGAAGAAACTTACTTACGTGGAGAATGGTGAGAATATGGGATTTGATGCAGTAGGGAGTGGTTGAGATGTATGCTATACCAATAGATGTGATTAAGGATAAGCATTTAAAAGTAGAAGGTAATAGCGGGTTATGCTGCTCAGTGGTGGATAAGGAGGAGATGGAATGAAACATTGCCATTGGCAAAACCTCTTTCTTTACTGTATATCCTAAATAATTCTGAGGCAAATCCTGTTTTTTTTTATTATTTGAGCACTTCGGTTATAGAATTTCTATTGGTGTTTTGTAGGCCCCGTGAATCAATCTTTTTCACATGGAAACTGCAAATCCTTGATTTGATCACATACAGTACCACTGACATGAAATTTTGTGTTAAAATCATTTACCCAAATAACAAAATTTTGCATTTGATGTTAAGAACATAAATAGGAGCAGGAGTAGGCCGTCTAGCCCCTCGAACCTGCTCTGCCATTCAATAAGATTATGACTGATCTAAAGTGGGTCAGTTCCACTTACCCGCTTTCTCCCCATAACCCTTAATTCCCTTGTCTATGAGAAATCTATCTACCTGTGACTTAAATATATTCAACGAGATAGTCTCTGCTACTACCAAGAGCAGAGAATTCCAGAGATTCACTAGCCTTTGAGTGAAGAAGTTCCTCCTCAACTCTGTTGTAAACTGCTCCTCCCCTTATTTTGAGACTGTGCCCTCTAGTTCTATTTCCTTTAAGTGTGAAGAATCTCTCTACCTCTACCCCGTCTAGCCCCTTCATCATCTTATAAGTCTCTATAAGATTCCCCGTCAGCCTTCTAAACTCTAACGAGTACAGGCCCAGTCTACTCAATCTCTCTTCATAAGCTAACCCTCTCATCGCCGATATCAGCCTGGTGAACCTTCTCTGTACTCCCTTTTCAAAAGTTGTTCAGATTTTCCTGTCTATTGCTATTATACATTTCGAGTGTGTTGAAGTTGATATCTTAGATTTTTCATTGAAAAGCCTTGTCACTGTTTTTACTGCAAATTTTGCAAATAAGGGGACTAAAACTGCACACAGTACTCCACTTATGGCCTCCCTAGTGCCCTGTACAGTTGCAGCAAGACCTCCTTGCTTTTATATTCTATCTCCATCACTTTAAAGGCCAATATTCCATTCATCTTGATCACCTGCTGCCCCTGCAGAATCGAGTTTTTGCGATTCGTGCACAAGGACCCCCACGTCTCTCTGCACAATAGCATCCTGCAGCTTTTCAACTTTTAAATACTAATCCCTCCTATTATTTCTACCAAAGTGGATAACCTCACATTTGCTAATGTTATATTCCATCTGCCAGGTTCTCGCCCACTCGCTTAGCCTATCCAGATCTTCTGCAGACTCTCCATGCGCTCCACGTAATTTGCTTTTCTACTCATCTTCGTGTCATCAGCAAATGTTGTTACCCTAACTCAGCACCCACCTCCAGATCGTCTGTGTAAATGGTAAATAGTTGAGGCCCCAGCACCGATCCCTGTGGCACTCCACTGGTCACCAACTACCAACCAGAAAAGCACTCATTGATTTCAATTCTGCTTCCTGTTAGGTAACCAATTCTCAATCCACGCTAACACTTTATCCCCAGCTCTCTGTGCTTTAACTTTCTGCAGCAACCTTTTCTGAGATACCTTCTGGAAATCTAAAAACACCACATCCACAAGTTCCCCTCTGTCTACCGCACTAGTCACATCCTTGTAGAAATCCAATAAATTGGTTAAATACGACTTCACCTCCACGAACTCGTACTGTGTCTGCTTGATCAAACCATTCTCTTCTAGGTGTCTTGCTATTTCTTCTTTGGATTCTAGCATTTTTCCAACTACCAACATTAAGCTAACTGTCCTATAATTCCCTGCCTTTTGTCTGCTACCTTTCTTAAACAGTGGTGTAACATTAGCTGTTTTCCAACCCTCTGGCACTTTCCCAGAGTCCAGCGAATTTTAATAAATAATTACTAAGGCTTCTGCTATTTCTTTCAGAACCCTGGGACGCATGTCTACCTTCAGTCCCATTAGTCTACCAAGCACTATCTCTCTAGTGACAGTAATTGTGTTAAGGACCTCATCTCCTACCAATCTATCTTTAATATTTGGTAAGCTATTCATGTCCCCATCCATAAAGACTGACACAAAAAAGTTATTTAAAGTGTCGTTTCCTCGTTACCCACCACTGAATCCGCCTTCTCGTCGTCCAAGGCTCCAACATTCACTCTAGCCAGTCTCCTCCTCTTTATATATTTGTGAAAACTTTTACTATCATTTTTTATATTTAGAGCTAGTTTAGCTTCATACTCTATCTTTCCTTTCTTAATTGCTTTCATAGTCATTTTTTTTTATTGTTTTTTTAATCTGTTTTTTAAATCTTTCCCAAGTTTCTAATTCCCCACTATTTTTAGCTGCTCTGTACGCATAAACTTTTAATACTCTCCTTCATTTCCTTTGATAGCCACAGCTGGTTGTTCCTTTTCTTACAATCCTTCATAATGACATGTTGCATAATGACAGATCTCTGCTGAAAAAGTAATTTGTGTTAGGTAAAATAGCTTATTTGAAAATATATCATAACTCAGAAACTTAAGAGTTCAAACAACAGTATAGTATTGAACTTTCCTTCCACTTTTGACAGCTGAATCACATTAAGTTGTAGTTTATGCTGATTTTCTTTTCAAAAGTTGTTCAGATTTTCCTGTCTATTGCTGTTATACATTTCGAATGTGTAGAAGTTGATATCTTAGCTTTTTCATTGAAAAGCCTTGTCACTAATTTTACAAATATCATTGGAATTTATTTACATTGGTAAATGTCTGAAGCATATCTTGCTGACATTGCAGCATCTAATACAGTATTTTCTTTAGGATGCATTGACATCAAAATCCTTATGGAATACTTTCAGGAGCAGTGCATCCATTGTTCTGTTTAAGTTTGCATGGGCATTCATATTAACTGTAGAAACTGATGGATAAATCAAAACACCACCACATTTGGCGTTTGTATTGGGCTTTGAGATAAGGACTAATTGGCTATTGTATCCAAAATTGCACTTCCTTTTGAATACATTTTATAGTACACTTTTATAGCAGTTGTCTGGATGCTGCTCTTTGTTTGTTTTAAAACAAACAAACAAAATATAAACATTTTGAGGCTGCATGTTTTTGCTTTTCTCTTTATACTGGGGGGAAGTGAAATCGTGATATGTAAATTACTTAACACTATTCATCAATGATGGCTGGATTTTGAATTTCACAGGTCTTTTGAATTTATTTGCTCTTTACATGTTTCAAACAAGAGCTGATTTAAAAATAAAGTTGTTTCTCCTTATTAAAATAATTGGCATTTGCTCTAGGCAATTCATGTCGCTGTTACACCTGTTCTTTACACAATCGTGAAAATTCTGCTAGTTTTCTAAGCAAAACATAACCCCCTCAGAAATTAAATCTGCGCTGCCAAATTTAATTTGTCTTTAACAATTTTTGCTGATAAACATTTTCACCAAATACAAATTCTGCATATTTTTTAGTTAAAGATGGTTCTGACATATGTGCAGCAAAATCTCTCCAGTGCAACTTCTTTGATAGAGAAAAATAAGTTTTCAAATTTATTGATGAATTCTAAAATTTAGTGTTTTTTCCCCCATCAAAGGGAAAGAATGGCTAAGGATGAAAGATACAGTATTGACTTTGTAGACAGTATACAATCACACAAGGCTTCAAATCAAGAAGGTACAATTGCTAACAGAAAATATATCAATATAGTACAAAAATACAACACAATTCCAAGCTCTCTGCTTTGTCATGATAAATTGGTCATCACAGTAGGTGGTTTTATTTAAGTTAGTGTTTCATTGGGTAATAGAGGGTCAACAAGTCCACTGAATCAATTTAGGATATATACCATATTGTAGGAGGGAGTTCCACAATTTTTACCCAGTAATAGTGAAGTTGTGGCTATATATTTCCAAATCAGGATGGTGTACGACTTGGAGGAAAACTTGCAGTTGTTAGCATTTCCATCTATCTGCTGCCCTCGTTCTTATAGCTGGTAATGTTTGTAGGTTTTGGAAAGTGCTGGGTGCTTCTTTGCATTTTGTTGATGTTATTCACTGCTGCCACTGTATGCCAGCAATAGTGAAATTGAGCATTTAATGTAGTGGATGAGGTGCCGATTAAGCAGATTGCTTGATTTCTCTTGCATGGTGTCAAGGTTCTTGAATGTAGTTGGAGCGGCACTCATCCAAGAAGTGGAGAATATTCTTTCATGTTCCTGACTTGTGTCTTGTAGATGGCATAGTCTTTGGTCATCAGAAGGGGAATTACTAATCTCAGAATTCGTAGCCTCTGACCTGAACTTGTAGCCACAGTATTTAAGTAGCTGATTCAGTTAAATTTCTGGCCAAAGGTAATCCTCAGGATGTTGCTAATGTAGGATTCAATGTAATGTCATTAAATGCCATGGGGAAATCTTAAATTTCCTCTTGTTGGAGATGGTAATTGTCTGGCAGTATGGTATGTGTGTTACTTGCCCCTTAGCAGCCAAGCCCAAATATTGTCCCAATCTTGCAGCATGCAACAATATCTGCTTCAATATCTGAAGTGTTGCAAATGTGAACTGAGCACTGCATTCATTGTAGAGCATCTCCAATTCTGATCTTATGTTGGAAGGAAGATCATGGAAACAGATGAAGATGCTTGGGAACCCCTGAAGCAATGTCCTGGGACTAGATGATTAAGTTTATTATTATATTTGGTTAAGACCAATTAATATTGCCTTGATGTCAAGGGTAATTGCTCTTGTCTTGCCTCTGGAATTCAGCTCTTTTGTCAGTGTTTTAAGCCACGGTTGTGGTGAGGTCTGGCACCAAGTGGCCCTGGCAGAAGTGAAACTGAGCATTAGTGAGCGAGGTACGTAGATCTCTATAAAATAAAAGAAAGCAAAATAAAAACTAATACTACTTTCATGCTCACAAACCAAGCTTTCACATTTTAGAAATACTAAACTGTCTCTGAGGTTTTACCTTGGATGCAGAAGAGAGGAATTATCTGGATATCCAACTTGATAATTTCTTTCAGCATAGACATTTTCTTGTAACTGCTTAACCATTTAACTGTATCATTGGTGATTTTTATTTCAGTATTTGGGCATTCCTAGTGCTGCAATGTGATGGAGCTAAAATGCAGCTACTGGTACAGTTTTGCCTCTTCAAAAAAAGACCGCAAAAAATTTAATAGAAACCGTGCGTAAGCATTTTTAAAAATTTGATCAAGAACTTTTTTCCAGTTCTGCCATCTTGAGTTTTATACTGAAGTCAGCTTAAAGGTCTTGGCCCTGATTTCTTGGATTAATAGCTGTTCTCATGTATTCTGAGGGAATGCTTTCCATAAAGCACCAATGGAACTAATTTGCCTGATATATTTTCCAGCTTTAAGTCCAGATTCTGTTGCAAAAATTACTATGCTGACTTTTGATTTAAGACTGCCATGAAGGAAAATTTTCTCCAGAAAAAATAAATCTCAACTTTACTCAAATTTGAATAATTTGAACAAATATCAGATACAAAAGTAGACTAACAAAATGTTGTGATGGGGTTGGGGAGAGAGTATGTAGACTCAGTTGTTAACTGAGGTAAATTTTCTGTTTAAACACCAAAGCAAATGTTATTTTGTTTTCTTTAATATTCTATTTAAGCCACAGCTAAGACAAATCCAATCCATTTGTCATTTTTGGCATTTTTTTAAGTAGTGTTAGCACATGAGGACTATTGATTAAAGGATTTGCTTCTTGATTCGAATAGCAAAATAATGACTGATTTTAAATTTGTTTATCTTTCCTCGGGCTTGTTTTGACTACAGTTTTTATTAATTTCAGAATAGTGTGTGTGACTACAGATGCTAATGGAGGTACATTGTCTTATGTTGGCCAGCTGAATTCGGATGTGAATTTGGAACTGCAGGCCGCAGGTAATGGTCTCGTGCTGGTAATATATGTTCCATTAAAGTGGGTTTTATTTTGTGTTGGGATGAAGAAATAATTCATAGTAAATGTTTCTGTTCATTTGCTAACTAGTTTGTACTGCCCAGTCTACACCAAGGGATTGATTAAGTGTCATGATATGGGAATACACATAGGTTGGAAAAATTAAAAATACAAAAACAGATGTTGAGCTTAGCACAGTAGATGCATTTTCATCTCTGAATCAGAAAATCATGGATTTGAATCACAGTCCCTAGATACTTGAGTATGTAATCTGGACTAGTGTTTCACTGTAATGTTGACAAATGCTGCACTGTCAGATGCTATCTTTTGAATAAGTCTTCCCTTTCAAGCAGATGTAAAAGATTCTATCATGCTGTAAGATGAGACAATAGAACATTTAACAGACGAAGGAGGTTTGACACTATTGAAGTGCAAGGAGTGAATGGTTTAAGTTGGCACTTTGTGAATTGAATATAACATTGGGGAGAAAAATATGCAGGATGCCACTTTGTAACTCAGAAGGAGCACGAGAAAAAAGTGCAGAGGAATAATAAACATAAATGTCTATAAAACAAAGGAAGTTTACTACAATGGGAGGAGATGATTGCTTGTAATTGTTGGTGAAATTGGAACCTTAGTGTAGTGTGTAGTTGGTACAAGCTATTGTTCTTGTTTACTGGTGCTTCAGCACGCTACATTTGTCCTCATTTTAAAATGATGTGCATTGCACAAATTTTAGCATTCGAATTGTTGAACCTAAAAATGCTTATAACATAAGAAAGAAAATAAACGTGGGGCCAAAATATTATTTCTCTCTCCTCTCTCTCTCTTTTTCTCTTTCTTTCCTCCTCCTCCACTGCCACCACCTTGAGAATTTCTCAAGGAACTATTTCTTGATTTTTTTTTGGGGGGGTTGCTGTCTGATTTTCGGGTGCTCCTTCTTCACCTTTATTAGGTTATACAGCCGCGTAATGACAATTGAGAATACAATTGCTCAAGCTGTAGAATTTCCAGCGAGCAGTGTCTCAGCTGGAAGCAAAAATGACAAGTTCAAGTCCAAACTACTGGAGAAGGCTGAAGTACATTACAAATGTGAACAACTAAAGTTTCCAGGACAGATGGAGATTATTTTGTTTTGATATTTTCTTTTTTCTTAACCTTTTTTTATTAGCATTGTGATTAGATATTCCAAGCTAGCTGTTTTGATAATGGTTTCTCTTTGTTAGTTTGCTGGCTAGTTTCACTGCTTTACATTCCCTACTTATTTGGACTTGCTAATGTTTTACTTTGAGTCAACCAACAAAGTGTAATGTCATAAATGAAAGTGATGAAAAGGTGTTATTGGAAGTATGTAAGCTTTTTAATGTAGGTACTTCGCACTGTGTATGTTTTAAAATGTGTTTCAGTGTCTCCTCAGTCCTTGTTGCAGCGAGATGGTGCTCTTTCAGCTGGCAATCCACTGCTTCAGATTCATCCTTTGGATGCAGGATCGCAACGTCTGCAAAATGTTATCCTGGAAGGACAAGGAGAAGGTAGCAGTGGTACAAAGGAAGTGGAAAATGATGAACCAAAGGTATTTATGTAGGATTGGTGGAATTAGTGGATGTTACAAAGTAGGATAGATTTCCCAAATCAAAGTAATTGATTATTACTATTTTAGATGCTAAGTACAAAGAACAAAACAGCATGGGAAACAGGCCCTTCGGCCCAACGAGCCCGCGCCGCCACCCCGATGTCCCCACCTCTACCCATGATCCCTGTCTGTGTTTATAGATCTGTGGATTAAAAAACCAAATTTGAGACAATTTAGGGAGAATTTGTTTTGCCAATTAGCCTAAGAGCACATCTTTGGCATGTGGGAGGAAACCGGAGCGCCCGGAGAAAACCCACGCAAGCACGGGGAGAATGCGCAAACTCCCACAGACACAGGACCAAATCCATATATCTGCACAGCACAGCGATAGTCACTGAGCTGTCGTGTTGCCCATCAAATGGTCCAGGTCAAGCGTACACTAACAACGTAAAGCACTAGGATACTTTCGAAAAAAGATCCAAGAGCAGCCCTCTCATGACCCATCGCGTGTATGCCCTTTGTTAGACAACAAGGTGTACCAAAGCATCTGTAGGATATAAACAAGTACATCAATATCATCATCTATTTACACGAGGGACTCCCAAGGCTCATGATCCCTATTTTAAATCAGTTTTCTATACCTCTCCATACCCATTCTGTTCATGTGCCCATCTAAGTATTTCTTAAATAACTCCAGAGTACCTGCCTCCACCACTTTACTTGGCAGTGCATTCCATACTCCCACCACCCTCTGTGTGAAAAAACTCCCTCTAGCATCCAAATTATACCTTACCCCCCTCACCCTAAGCCCGTGACCCCTCGTGCTATTTGAGTCCATCCTAGGAAAAAGCTTAACCCTGTTTATCTATCCCCCTCATAATCTTGTACACCTCTATTAGATCTCCTCTAAGTCTATGTCTTTCTAAGGAAAACAGTCCCAATTTGCCTAACCTCTCCTTGTAACTCAGACCTTCCATATCAGGCAGCATCCTGGTAAACCTCCTCTGCACTCTCTCCCGAGTCTCCACGTCCTTCCAGTAGTAAGGCGACCAGAACTGGACGCAGTATTCCAAATGAGGTCTAACCAACGCTTTATACAACTGCAACATTAAAGGCCAGCTCTTGTACTCTATACCCCTTCCTATAAAGGCTAGCATTCTATATGCTTTCTTCACAAACTTCTCCACTTGCTCTGCCACCTTCAGAGACTTGTTCACCTGCACCCCCAGGTCCCTCTGCGTTTCTATACTCTTAATAGGTCTACCCTTTATCATATACCTCCCCCCTACATTCTTTCTCCCGAAATGCATCACCTCACATTTATCAGGATTGAATTCCATCTGCCATCTGTCTGCCCAAGCTACCAGAATATCTATGTCCTGCTGCATCGCCTGACAATGCTCCTCACTATCCGCAAGTGCAGCCATCTTTGTATCGTCTGCAAACTTGCTGATCACTCCACTTACTCCCTCTTCCAAGTCATTTATATATATTACAAATAGAAGAGGTCCCACTACCGAGCCCTGCGGCACACCACTAGTGACTGACCTCCAGGTAGAGAAACACCCTTCTACTATTACTCTCTGTCTCCTATTACCAACCCAGTTACTTATCCATCTAGCTACCTGTCCTTGTATCCAATTAGCCTTGACCTTCTCAACTAACCTCCCATGAGGGACTTTGTCAAGCGCCTTACTAAAATCCATGTAGACAACATCAACGGCTCGCCCTTTGTCCACCATTTTCATAACCTCCTCAAAACATTCTACCAGATTTGTAAGGCACGACCTCCCCTTAACAAATCCATGCTGCGTATCCCTAATCAGATCGCAACGCTGTAAGTGCCTATACAATCCTATCTTTAAGAATCCCCTACCACTGACGTCAAACTCACCGGCTTATAATTTCCAGGGTTATCCCGACTACCCTTTTTAAACAACAGTACAACTAGCTATTCTCCAATCCTCTGGGACCTCACCTGTGTCCAAGGAAGAGACAAAGATTTGCGTCAGAGGCCCAGCAATTTCACATCGCACCTCCCTAAGCAGCCTGGGATAAATACCATCAGGTCCCGGAGATTTATCAGTTTTAATGCTACCTAGAAGCTCTAACACTTCCTCCCTCGGTATGGATATTTTCCTCAACTGGTCCACAGCTCCCTCAGAGACAGGAGCTGTCAACAGGCCCCTCTCCTTCGTGAATACCGACGCAAAGTATTCATTCAGGATCTCTGCCATTCCCTCGGGCTGTAAGCACAGTTCCCCTCCTCTGTCCCTAAGAGGTCCGATTTTTCCTCTAACCACCCTTTTATTCCTAACATAGGAGTAAAAAGCCGTTGGATTTTCCTTAATCCTATCCGCCAAAATCATTTCATGCCCCCTTTTTGCCCTTCTAATTCCCCATTTGAGCTCCCACCTACTCTCTCTATATTCCTTCAACGCTATCTCGGTTCCCAGCTGCTTTGACCTATCATATGCCTCTCTTTTCTTCCTAACCAAGTCCTCAACATCCCTAGTAATGGACGGCTCTCTAATCCCATCTTTCCTCTTGGCTGGCACATATTTATCTTGCAACGTTTTCAGTATTCCCTTGAAAGAGTCCCACATGCCTAGTGTGGACTTACCCTCGAACAACCGTTCCCAATCAGTTTCCCTAAGTTCCTGTCTAATCTGACCGTAGTTAGCCTTCCCCCAATTCAGCACTCTGCCCTAGGGCAACAAGCATCCTTTTCCATCTGTATCCTAAAGTAGACAGAATTGTGGTCACTGTTAGCCACGTGTTCCCCTACTACAACATCAACCACCTGCCCTGGCTCATTACTCAGAACTAAATCCAATATAGCCCCTTCTCTAGTCGGGCTAGCCACATACTGCTCCAACAATCCTTCCAGTACACATTTTACAAATTCCTGCCCATCCAAACCCCCAGCTCTAGGTACTTTCCAATCCACCCTAGGGAGATTAAAATCTCCCACTATAACGACTCTGTTCTTTCTGCACCTATCCAAAATGTTTTTACATATGCCTTCTTCAACTACCCGCGGGTGGTTGTGTGGCCTATAATACACCCCTAGCATAGTAATCGTCCCCTTTCTATTCCTCAACTCCACCCACAGCGACTCCACTCCTAACTCCTCTGTATTGTCCTCCCTCTGCACTGCCGTGATGCTCTCCTTAACTAACAACGCCACTCCTCCACCCCTTCTGGACCCTCCTCTGTCACGCCTGAAACACTTATACCCAGGAATGTTCAGTTGTATTTACAAAAGATGAAAAATTTATTCGTTGTGAACTTCAGTTTTAATTTAAAACAGGAACTTGCATTAATATTGCATTGGTGGAAGTATCAATCCTGCCCATGATGATATCATAGTTTTATTGGTGCTGTGTCTTTCTTTATATAGCTCACCAGAGATTGTTCATATCCAGAGTAGGCATGAGAGGACATTAAAGTGAATAACTTATTGTTTAAATTGCACTAAAGAAGTGAAGTTTTGGCAAACAGGTCAATTTAATTCAAGGTGTGCTTAAATGAAAGGGATACAATTCTTCTTTTGAAGAACTAGTAATTCTATTTGCGTAGTAAAATTGTTGGTTAAAACCTCACGGATATCATAGTCATAACATCCCAGGGAGCTGTTTGAATGGACAGAAAAAGAATGAGGCCTACTGCAACAATGCAGTCCTACAAATTGCATTTTGGGCATTGTGTTTTATGAACAAACTATTGAAATCTAACCTTTCTGGATGAGACTATATTCTATTAGCAAGTTAACATATATAAACTACCTTACTATGTCATACTTAGCACAGTACTGGGCAATGATCATCTCCAGCAAGAGAGTGACTAACCATCGCCCCTTCACATTCTATGGCCTTAGCATCTTTGAATCCTCGCTATCAATATCCTTGGAGTTATTGTTGATCAGAAACTGAAGTAGCCATTTGTGACTATAAAGATGGCTTGGAATCCTGCAGTGAGTAACTCACTCCTTGACCTCCCAAAGCCAGTCCACCATCTATAAGGCACAAGCTAGGAATGTGATGGAATATACTGTTGTTGCCTACACGAGTGCTACTCCAGAAGCTTGATAGCATCCAAGACAAAGCAGCACACTTGATTGGCATCCTATCCACAATCATTCAGTCCCTCCACCACTGACGCTCGTTAACAACCATGTCTACCATTTGCATGGTGCATTGCAGGTACTCACCTAACTCTTTAGACAGCACCTGCCAAATGATCATTACCATTTAGAAGGACAAAAGTAATAGATACATGGGGCCACATGGAGGCTCCCTTCCAAGTCACTCACCATCCTGAATTGAAAATATATCCTATTTCTTCACTGTCATTAGGTCAAAATCCTGGAACTCCCTCTTTGATGCTATTGTAGGTGTATTAATGCCATGTGGACTGCAGTTGTCCAAGAATTCTGCCCACTATCACCACCTTGGAGCAATTTGGAACGGGCAATAAATGCTGGCTTTGACAATGAAGCCCACATCCCTTGAACGAATAAAATAATTTTGAATGTTTTATATAAGGATGGTTATTTGGACTTTTTAAATAGCCTGATAACTGTATTGTTGGCAAAGAAAATAAATAATTCTTTTAAATTTTAAGAATAAATACTGATTGTAGAATGAGCTTCCTTTGAACAAAAAACAAAACAGCACGAGAAACAGGCCCTTCAGCCCAATGAGCCCACGACGCCACCTCAATGTTCCCGCTTCTACCCGTGATTGCTGTCTATGTTTATAGATCTATGCATTGAAATCAAATTTGAGACAATTTAGGGAGAATTTGTTCTGCCAATCAGCCTAAGAGCACATCTTTGGGATGTGGGAGGAAACGGAGCACCCGGAGAAAACCCACGCAAGCATGGGGAGAATGCGCAAACTCCACACAGAAGCAAACCCAAATCCGTGTATCTGCACAGCATAGTGATAGTCACTGAGCTGTCGTGTCGCCCATCAAATGGTCCAGGTCGAGCGTACACTATCTATGTGAAGCGCTAGGATACTCTCAAAATCCAAGAGCAGCCCTCTCACAACCCATTGTGTGTATGCCCCTTGTTAGACAACAAGGTAGACCGAAGTACCTGTAGGATAAAGCAAATACGTCAATATTTGCTGGTGCATTAGTTTGTATTTTTGGGTGTGTCAGTTTTTCTAGTTATGGTTATATCCCAAAACATCCACAACTGGTTTGCTAAGAAATTACACCCTTTGGCTGAAGCTTTTTATAAGTAGGTTGGGTGGAAAAGTGGAGATTAGGTTGTGGGCTGGTGGGGGATTCGCAGGGAAGGAAAGGAGGGAGGGATTGAGTAAAGGTGGAAACAAGATGGTGAGTGGTGCATGGGATAGGGGAAGCAGGGTAGGAAGAGGGTGGAGGAAGAAGAGTGAAATGGGAAGCAAAGGGCAGTGAGAGGAAATAACAAATGTTTGTACTTTGTGCCATGTTTTATTTATTCAATGCTTTCTGTGACTGAACTGAAACAAAGCAGCAACTGTTTGCAAAAGAAGTCCCGCTGTGTCAGTGAAACTTGGTAGTGGACTGACTAATGCACTAAGCACTGGAAATGTTAACAATTTGGCTTTGGTGTAGAATTCTGTATAGTAGGAGTGAATGAGAATCAGTACGTTGGAAATTGTGATTACATCATATTTGCATAGAATCATTTCAAGAATTTGAATATATGTTTTTGTACAAATATTTTTATAATAGATGTTGTTTATACAGGCTCAATTAATTTTAAAGTGAAATGTATTGGAACGACACGTCTGTTGTGGATTTCTTTTGTAGATTATTAACAAATGATCCAATAGTTGAACCAGAAGTTGAATTTGAGGAGCAAGTTTAATTGACATAGACTTGGCATTCTAAAACAATGAGATCGTGTAATTATAACTTCTAGTCTATTGATGCAATGTTTGTGTGTATTGGCAAAAGTGAGTGAATAGATGCTGGTAATTTTGTGTGTTTGTTATTATAACATAATAAAATGAGCAAAGGGTGGGGTGAAATTGAATTAAATTGGAAGAGAAATGTTACCATTTGTTTTGCTAATTTCATAATGTGTAATTAAAGTGAAAATAGTTGTGGTAGCAAAGATTTTGCTAAATTTTAACCTCTGACAGTGTCATTATCTTGATAAACCAAATGAATGAATTGCTGTGGTTCCTGCTTTTGTGTGGCTAAAATTTGACAATTTGATATTGTCAAGAATTACTGAGTTGTTTGAATGATAATATAAAGTGCTCTTAATGGTAGATTCAATTCTCAAACTAAATTGTCAAACTTTCAGCACTGGTGGCTGGCTACACATCAGAATTCAAGGTGGGAATCCTGGTATCTAGTTGCATTTTTTCTTTCAAAATCATGCCTTTATAAAGGGAATTGTTTATATTAGGAAAAAAATGAGTGAACATTTGGTGCAGTATATTTCATTGAGTAGTTTAATCAAACCTGCTGAGAAGGAGACTGGTTGTTTGTAGGAGTTAACTGGAATGAGAGATTTAGTTTTCTTTTTATTCTCACATTCAAGGAAACTGTGTTGTATCGTATTTTGCTGCTTTTTAAATTTTTTGTTGCCTCAAGTTTGAACCAAGAAATTAATTAGATTTGTCCGTTATATAAATCGCCTCTTGTGCCATCTTGTGGCAATTTTGATTTCTAGATTGTGAAGTCTGTTCTGTTGAGAATGTAATGCAAAACATCACTGTAGCTTCTTGCTCAAGGTAACTAAATGTGTATTGTCATTGTAACTAATATCTTGTTGATATAATGAAATTGTAATATTATTCCTGTTGTGCTGATAAATGTTAAGCATTTCGGGCATTCCAAGTACTCCTCTAAGTATGAGGTTCCTACTATCATAATGAATGTGTTCATTTAGTGCTTTTCATAACCTCAGTGCACCCCAAAGAATTTGACAGTCAGAGAAGCAATGTTGAAGTGTAGTCACTGTCATTTTGAAGCATAGAAGCCAGTTTGCACACAGCAGAGAATTTATTTTTAGTGATATTTGTTGAGGGCTAAGTGGACAAGATTCAGGAATGCTCTTTCTATAATTAATGATATGAGATCTTTTAGGCTCAGTGGAGAGGGCAGCCTTGGCTTCTCTTTTACATCTCACCTGAAAGACGTCATGCCATTGAATTTTTGTGCTCAAACCTCTTTGTAGAGAGAATTGAATATATAACCTTTTGGCTCAGATGGCATAGTAACTTCATTACAGCCAAGTTGTGACTAATAAGTAAACATTTTTAAATAAAACATTAAAAACTTTTAGATGCTCATTAATATTGGTTAGCCTCCAGCCACATGTTGATTTGATGCAACCAGGTAAATCTTCCTACATGTTCCACCTGCTCTTTTTCATTAGGGTACACGTGTCCTCTTTGCTTCCAGCAAGTCCAAGCTGCTGACCTTCACTCTGGTCTTCTAATGCTCTTCCTGGTCCCAAGCCTACTATTATACCAGCAACAGCTACTGCTCCTGGTGGAGATGCTGTGACTGAAGAGCTGTGGGCCATCTCATGGCCCTGAAACCTTGGAAGCAGCATCTTCATCCTGAAAATCCCAGGAAGCTCGCCAGCAGGCAGCAGACCATGTTAGGATTAAATCCCATCAGGAGCTTTCAGAATAGGTCACAGCGTGGCTGCCACTGGCTTTCTGACTGTTGAATGGCTCCATTGCTGCTGCAATTAAATTCAATCTCGTGATTTAATTTTAAATGTCTCTGGGAGGTAAAAGGCATTTTCCCTTATTCTATCGGTGAAGCTTTGCTGTGACAAATGAGAGTTGCTCTCTGGGTTGATTCTATTTTTCTCAATGTTCCATTAATCGATACCATAAACGTACGCATTGTCTAGTGTTCTATTCTTCGTTATGATATGTGAGCCTGTTTACTTTGTTTGCTGTATTTGATTGGCTAAGCCTGCATGTGGGCTCAGAGAAAAATAAACAAAACTCAGTAAAGAGCTGGAAGCCTGAGCTAGAAGCACTGTGAATAGAACCTGTTAATACCCACAGAAACTAGTGATACTTTGGCATAGCGCTGATATATAAAATATACAGTAACTCAAAAACAAAATATTGCGGATGCTGGAAATTTGTGCTAAGAAAACAGGAAATGCTCGATGTATTCAGCAGCGCTAGCAGCACCTGTGGAGAGGAAAACAGGCATTTCAGGCTTGTGACCTAACTGTTATCTCTATTTCTTAAATTCAGCTGCAGTGCTGAACCCACCAATCAGTGAAATCAGGGTTAATCCAGGTCACTTACCCCAGTTTCATCATCTGATTTGAAAAGACTGGATCTATCCAAAATACCAACTTTTATTTTTCGATCCAGACTGAGAATGGGAAATTGCTGGTGGAAAAAGAAATCAGTTAGTGTAAAAGCAGAAAGACCTGTGGTTGTTATTAGACACCATTTTTATATATAGGGGAATTCAGCTTTGCTTCTGATCTTCTGTGCGATACAGGAAAACATCTGTTTCTATGATATCTTTGGGTAAAAATTAAGAGAAACAAAATCGATTTCCTGCCTCCTACACTGTGATAATATAGCTAAGTGGAAGAAAAAGAATTGTTCTATGCAGTGAGAATATTGGCTAAATTAAGGAAAAATGCTGTACTCCGAATGATTTGGTCACTTGAAAGCTGATAGTGCTGCAATTTGATTGCAACCATAGGCATTTTGATGTCAAATGATAATGTAGTGCAAGTAACAGTGTGATAATATTTCAAGTCCTGATTCATCCACATCACAGTGCTAAAAGCAGCATGGTTTTAAAAATAGAACAAACAGTAAGGCATCTCTGGTAGTGAGGTTCTAGGCAGCCATTTGATCTTAAAGCTGAATTGACATTCATAAGCAGCTTCAATGTCAGTCCTTGCATAAAGTGGTAGTAAGAAATGCTTGATAGAATTGCTGTGTTTTAACTCAGTTATCCATTTACGGATTCTGAACTTTAATACTCGCCCTTGTTGCTGGTATCTTTTGTTCTGTGACAAAGGAGGATTTTTTTCATGGTAGTTAAGTATGGCTGCATTTTTCTAGAAAAATATATATTTTAGCCCAGGGCAGGATATGCCCTTAATTTTACTTCTGGAAGAAAAAAAATCAAATTTCAGTCAAACTATTAATTAAAGTGGCATCAAGATTGAAAAAGTGCATGGAATAAGACAAAGTTAGTCAGGAAGTAATCGTTATTTGGTACCAAGCCTTCTACTTGATTTTTGGCTGCATTCTTTGAGTGATTTTTCACTTGTGGAAATGGTCACATTGGTCTGGAAGTCCAGAGGTCCAGGCCAATGAGTTAGAGACAATAGTTCAATTCTGACCCTGGAAAGTTGAGAAACATATTTCAATTAATGAAATATAATTGGAATAAAAAGCTAGTATCTGTCATGGTGATTATGTAACTTCTAGTTTGTTTAAAACTAATCTGTCCTAATGTCCTTCAGGGAAAGAAGTTTGCCATGCTTACCCTGCCTAATCTTTGCTGTGGGTGTGGAGTCTTTGGTGGTCACATTGGTGAGGCCAGCATTTGTTGCCTATCCCTAATTGTCATTGAGAAGGTGATGGTGAGCTGCCTTCTAGAACCTCTCTGTAGCATTTTGGCACGGTGCTTTGACTTGCTAGACCATTTCAGAGGGCACTTAAGAATCAACCACATTGCTGTGGTTTGGAGTCACATGTAGGCCAGGCCAAGTAAGCATTACAAAAATCATTACTTAAAGGATATTAGTGAGGCAGATGGATTTTCACAACAATCATAATTTCATGGTCACTATTTCTGAGATTAGTTTTCAGTTTCATATTTTTTCAATTGATTAGTTGAATTTAAATTTCACCAGCTGCCATGTCAAGCCAATCAGTTGTCACCATTACCTTGTGGACAGTTTGCCAGCATTGCCCACATAGAATCATGAGATCCCCACAATGCAGGAGGTCATTTGGCCCACTGAATCTGCATCGACTCTCCAGGTCCCTTCCCAGAATCCACATATTTACTCTGCTACTGAGCCTACACATATTGGGACATTAAGAGGCCCATCTACCTAACCTGCACATCTTTGGATTGTAGGAGGAAAGCGGAGCACCCAGAGGAAACACCAGGCAGGCAAGCGGAGAACTTGCAAACTCCACCCAGTCAGTCACCCATGGCTGAAACTGAATCTGGGTCTCTGGCTGTGACTTGATTAAAAATCAATTCTGTATAGTTTTTTATATATTTAGAGCTAAATGTGCAAGGGCTTTAATCAATGATAAGGCTAATTTGAAATCTGAATTTTATTAAAAAACGAGAATGAGATTTTGTTCAGAAATTGCTTCGTGTATTGAAATGTATTTATGCCAGCCGAGATAGCCATAAACCTCACCAGCCTGACGCTGACATTTTTCTACTTCAGAAAAGAAAAGGTGGTTGGCCCAAAGGCAAGAAGAGAAAGCCTCCAAAAGATTTTGCTGCACCACGAGCTCCTACCACTGGGTAAGGAAATTGTTTCATGTTGACTATCAATTATTCGTAATGCTATTCATGCACATTTATGTTTGAGAGGTGGATCTTTGACAGTGGCTGACAGTTCAGCCAATATAACCACTTGTACTGACATCTATCTGTTCAGTCATTTAAATTGCACAGTGTAGCATGACACCAATGCAAATTGATTAAAAAAAACACATCCCCTATAAATTAATGATAATATTCGTGTCCAAGTCATTGATGAATCCTTGACTGTATCTAATTGAAAACAATACAATCAGGTTTGCAACAATATATGCCTGAATTTTGAATTAGTGTCCAACGTTTTTACTATATTAAATAAAAGCACAAGCTCACTGGTTGTACTTAAGTCAGTGCGAATTCATCACAGAATCATAGAATCCTACAGTGCAGGAGGAGGCCATTTAGCCCATAAAGTGTGCACGGACCACAATCCCCTCCAGGCTCTTTCCCTATAACCCAATGCATTTATCCTAGCTTGTCTCCCTGATACTAAGGGGCAATTTAGCATAGTCAATTAACCTTACGCACGCGTCTTTGGACTGTGATAGGAAACTGAAGCACCTGGGGAAACCCATGCAGACACAGAGAGAACATGCAGACTCCACATAGCGACCAAGCTGGGAATTGACCCTAAGTCCCTGGCATTGTGAGGCAGCAGTGCTAACTGCTGTGCCACTCATTTGTATGCCGAGAATGCCCAGAAATAAACGTTGGTAATCTAAATCCACTGTGTCCCCATTATTCCTGTTCCATATAAAAACATGCATACAAGTCAGAACATGCAATTGTAAAAATCAAAGGAAACAAAATAAATGCTTTTAGATGTGTTTAACATATAGCTCGCCACATCTATGTATCAAATACCTTCCAAAAAATCTGCAAGTTTGGAATAAGCACCAATTTAAACAATTCGCTGCACAAAATATGGAAAAGGATGACATTGAAGCGTTTGGAGATTGAAGCTACATTGAGTTTAAAAGAAATGTGTTAAGTAGAATGCTGCTAAATGATATAGATCAGTCTGCCCTGTAACTTTAGTGTCCTCACTGATCATCAGTAATACTGTTTAAAAAAAAACAAACATGTATATAAACTTATGAGCAATAATTTACCTTATGCATAAGTGCATCACAAACATGTTTTATGAAATGTTTGTTGTAAAATAGTATCATTTCCATTATTTGTGTTTTTGGTAATAATAATTGGATAATTTGATTAGATTGTCTTTGTTTTCATTGTCTTTTCAAATGCCTTGTGAAAATATGATCAGATTTATTCTTTCTGTAGTCTCACTAATATGGTTTTTAATTTAATGAGCCTGGTAGCAATGCTCTTAAGAATTTGTTCCTTTAATCCTTTGTAACTGCCTGACAGGTATGTGTTATTCCTGAATGAACAGAGAGCCAAGCTGAAAATTGAACATCCGAACCTCCCTTTTACAGAGATCACAAAATTGCTGGGCACTCAATGGTCACAACTCTCTCAGGAGGGAAAACAGGTGAGAAATGGCATGTTCTTTTATTGAAGCCACTTCTTATTTTCCCATCTAAATAGTAGAATCATAGAATCCCTACAGTGCAGAAAAAGGCCATTTGGCCCATCAAGTCTGCACTAACTCTCTGATAGTGTGCCTTACGCATGCCCTCATTCTTTAATTTTGTCCCTATAACCCACATGTTCACCATGGTTAATCCATCTAATCTACCCATCTTGGGACACTAAGGGGCACTTCAGCATGGCCAATCTATCTAAAGTTTCGAAGCAATCTTTCCCTGTTCAGTGCTCAGTAAAAGTATATATATACACCACTGATAAAGAAGGACAGTAGAAAAAGAGATAATCAGCCATGGATATTTAAGGAAATAAAGGAGGATATCAAATTGAAAGAAAATGCATACAAATTAGCAAAGATTGGTGGGAACCTAGAGGATTGAGAACTCTTTAAAAGTCAACAGAAAGCCATGAAAAAAGCTGTAAAGAAAAATAAGATGGATTATGGGAGTAAACAAGCTCAGAATATAAAAACGGATAGCAAAAGTTCCTACAAATATTTAAAATTTAAAAAGTGGCTAAAATAAACATTGGTCCTTTAGATGATAAGGGGGATGTAATAATTAAAAATGAGAAAATAGCTGAGGGATTGAACAAGTATTTTGTGTCAGTTTTCACAGTGGAAGACAAATAACATGTTAAAAATTGATGACAGGAAAGTTATGGCAGGTGAGGACCTAGAAAGTATCATTATCACGAAAGAGGTAGTGTTGGGCAAGTTACTGGAGCTAAAGGTGGGCAAGTCCCTTGGTCCTGATGGAATGCATCCCAGGGTACTAAAAGAGATGGCAGGAGAAATAGCAAATGCACTAGTTGTAATTTACCAAAATTTGCTGGATTCTGTGATGGTTCCTGCAAATTGGAAAACAGCAAATATGATGCCACTATTTTTAAAAAAAAAAAAGAGGTTGACAAGAGCCAGGTAACTATAGGCTGGTTGCCTTTACTTCTGTAGTAAGGAAAATATTTGAATTTATTTTCAAGGAAGAAATAGCGGGACATCTGGATATAAATTGTCCCATTGATAAGACATAGCATGAGTTCATGAAGGGAAGGTCATGTTTGATTAATTTTTGAGAACATTAAATGTGCAGTGGACATTGGGGGACCTGTAGCTGAGGTGTATCTGGATTTCCAGAAGGCATTTGACAAGTGCAGCATGAAAGGCTGCTGCGTAAGATAAAGGTGCATGGTATTACGGGTAATGTATTAGCATTGTTAGAGGATTGGTTAACAAAGCGAAGCGTGGGGGTAAATGGGTGTTTTTCTGGTTGGCGATCAATGACTCGTGATCAGCGTTGGGATCACAATAATTTACAATTTACATCGATGATGGAGTTTGACCAAGTGTAGTATATCAAAATTCGCAGAGCGAAGTGTGCAGAAGACACTGAAAGTTTGCAAAAGTATATAAATAGTTTAAGTGAGTGGGCGAGAGTCTGGCAGATGGAGTACAATGTGAGGTTGATCATTTTGGTAGGAATAACAGCAAAATGGGCTATTTTTAAATGGTAGAAAATTGCAGCATGCTGCTGTGGAGAAGGACCTGCATGTCCTTGTGCAGGAATCTCAAGGAGTTAGTTTGCAGGTGCAGCAGGTAATTAAGAAGGCAAATGGAATTTTGTCCTTCATTACTAGAGGAATGGAGTTTAAAAACAGGAAGGTTATATTGCAGCCGTATGACATGCTGGTGAGGCCATACCTGGTGTACTGTGTATAGTTTTGGTCTCCTTATTTGAGAAAGGATATATTGGCACTGGAGGGGGTGTAGGGGAGATTCACTAGGTTGACTCCAGAGTTGAGAGGGTTGGCTTATGAGGAGAAACAAATGTTTAAGCCGAAAACTATTGGCTACTGAAATGCAAACTAGTATGACTACAAAGATGTCTTTTTGTCTAAAATACAGATTGTAGATGGACAAAGATCTATTTATCACTAAAGTAGAGGAATAATCTAAAATCCAAGACTGCAGTTCTCACCTTAGTTCTAAAAGCCTTCATAATCAGCTTCTGATGTATGATTTCTGGAGAATGTATTCCCAAAACATGTTCTGTTTTTAAAAGAAAACCTGGGGATCATAAGCAATAAAAGCAGGCTCCTAACTTTTCAATTAATGTATCTGAGCAGCATTGATTTTAAAGAAATAAATATCTGCTAGTTCTTTTGCACAGGATTTTATAATGTAACGTGTTATGGCTTCCTTACAGTTGGATTTAAAAAAATACCCGGGACTGTTTGGAGGTGTATGGGCGAACTATTGTAGAAGCTTGACTGGAATTGAAAATAGAATATTAGCTACACTAAATTAACTATAGTATCGATGTGCCAGAATAATCTTAACTCTTGATGCAATCTCTTTGAACATAGGATGTAGAACTCCCATTGTATGCTGGCCCTGTAGTTTTAGTAAGAGACTTGCTATCATTATAACAGCATTTGTTTTAAAGACATGACTGACCAAGGCAAAATGTACAAAGCTTATTGATACTGGCAGATTCAGAGCTCTCAGCTATACTAGTGACTTATTTGCTGACCATTTCACACTTGCTTTTTTTTCCTAATCCTAGTCCTCTTTCAGTTATGATAGTGATATGTATTTTACTTGTTGATGTTGATGAATTTACTCTATATAATAAGATTCGATTTTCACTAAGTTTTCTTTCCTTTTTGTGAATAGAAGTACATTGATGAAGCAGAAAAAGACAAACGGCGATATATTGAGGAGCTAAAGGCATATCAAAATTCAGAAGCTTATCAAGCCTTCTTAAAAAGAAGAGCAATGAACAAAGTAAAAAACTTGTCTGGTAAGAGTCCAAAATATTTGCCTTTTTATGGTATTTAATGCTTTAAATTTGTAGAGTTTATTTTGAAATGTTTAAAGGAAAAAGTCAACCATGTGCAATGAAGGGAAGAGGGGAGAAAATCAATAGTTCTGCCACAAACACAATGTTCTGCCAATTGTTTAGATCTGTGGATAAAAAGCAAAATGTCAATGTTCAAAATCTTCAGTTGAAACAATATGGTTTTAGATGTTCACCAACATACATTAATATCTGAGAAGGAAAAAAGTTAAGATTTTGGGTGGAGACCATACCAAATAACTGAAGAAAGATCTCCATCTTCAGCACTTTATTTAATTTTCTCTGGAGAAATCCAGTTTATTACTGTGCTTGATTAATTGCTAGAGTGTTGGTGGGCAGTATCACAGCAACTTCATCCAGTATTTCCTAAGTAATCCTCATTGGTGGCGATGTGATATTCTGGCGTTCCTGTACTTGCAGCCGTGCTGGCTCTGTTGCTAGCATTCTTGCTTCTGGAGTCAAGTGGTTTAAGGTTCCAGCTCCGGTGTACTATTGAGGGAATGCAGCATTGTTAGTGACGTTAAACTGAAAAATTGTCAACTTATTCTAGTGGTTTCATTGTCTATTAACAAGTCTCTCAACATCAGGTTAAAGCCCAACAAGTTTATTTGGTAGCATGAGCTTTTAGAGTGCTGCCCTTCATCAAGTGAGTGCACTACCTGAGGAAAGAGCAGTGCTCTGAAAGCACGTGGTACCAAATAAACCTTTTGGATTTTAACCTAGTGGTGTGAGACCACTTACTGTGCCTACCTCAGTCCAATGCTGACAACTGCACATCATTGCCTGTTATAGGGAAAGAGAAAGGAGTTTTTGTATCCCTGCAATAACTCTCAGCACATCCAACACTTCTTTAAATAGATTAAGCAGTCACTCGTTTTATTGCTGTTTTAGAATCTTACATAGTACCACATTTATCTATGTAACAATAGGCACCATGCATCCACATAATTAATTTCATATGAAGTAGTTTGACTCCCTGGCTCAGGCATCATTACAACATTCAGCACTTTGTGATTAATTGGTCATGGGGAAATTATAAGCGAATGTTGGCAAGATGCTTGGCTGTGGACGTTGCAACCAAGCACTATTTCTTACCACGCGTGCATTTCCAACTTTAGCCAACAGTATGGTACCCGATAATACAATGTCAGCAGTTCCATGGTATTGCTAATGACAAGTGCTCTGTTTTGGAATGTATACCTGTAAAATGAGCAATATCCTTTTACGGCTGCTTAATGTGATTGTTTGGGAAAGAAAGCCTCAGGCCATTGAGGAATTGATGTTTATTCAGGGCAGTTTGGAAATCAGAATATGCTCATCAGCTTAAGATTTTGGAAGCACATCACATCTCTTGGATTATTTAGCATGTCTACTTGTGATGAATGCAGCTATTACTACATTAAAATTATGTAGTTTTATCACTTGACAGATGTCTACACCATCTTTTGTCATGTAGAATTTATAAATGTTACACATTTTATAAATTTTAATATCAGATATTTTGGAGTTTGTGATTATGGGGGAAATTTGAAGCTAGCTAGACAGGAATGTGGAGCCACATAATCTTGAGCTAATATTCATCAGCATTAGAAATTGCAGTGTTCACAGCCAAAGAGGAATTAAGGCACTCTGGGCATCCTGCTGCTATATGGCATCCAACTGTTCAGGATTAGTTTACAGTTAATGCAATATTTTGTTCCAATCAGGTATGGAGTCTTTGGAAACTGAATTTGAAAGTGAAGCAGTTTCACTGTCAGAAATTGGCGTAAGTAGAATTTTTATTTCATTAAACGTAATATGCAGAAATGGATAAATGTTTTTTTTACAAGGAAAGGATAATATACTTGTGAAGTTGTTCATTTTGGTAAAGGAAAGGAACTTCATGTATTTATAGCCCATTTGTAGCGGGGAGAAACCTGGGAACTACAGATTGGTAAACCTTACATCTGTGGTGGGTAAGTTGTTGGAAGCTATTTTGCGTGACAGGATCTGCAGGCATTTACAAGACTGATTAGAGACAGTCAGCATGGCTTTGTGAATGAAAAAGCATGTCTCTCAAATTTGATTGAGTTTTTTGAAGGGGTAACCAATAAAAATTGCTGAGGGCAGTGCAGTTGATGTTGTCTACATGGGCTTTAGCAAAGCCTTTGACAAGGTACGGAATGGTAGGCTGTTGCAAAAGGTTAAATCTCATGGGATCCCAGGTGAGGTAACTAAATGGATACAAAATTAGCTTGATGACAGAAGATAGAGGGTGGTCGTAGAAGGTTGTTTTTCAGGTTGGAGGCCTGTGACCAGTGGTGTGCCTCAGGGATCGGTGCTAGATCCACTGTTATTTATCATTTATATTAATGATTTGGATGAGAATACAGAAGGCATGGTTAATAAGTTTGCAGATGACCCCAAGATTGGTGGCATAGTGCTCAATGAAAAAGTTCATCTCAGATTAGAAAGGGATCTTGATTAATTGGGCCAGCATGCTGACTAATGGCAGATAGAGTTTAATCTCAATAAATGGGAGGTGATGCATTTTGGTAGATTGAACCAGGGCAGGACTTACTCAGTTAATGGTAGGGCTTTGGGGAGAGTTACAGAACAAAGATCTTGGAGTATGTGTTCATAACGCCTTGAAAGTGGAGTTATAGATGGACAGAGTGAAGAAGAAAGCATTTGGCGTGTTTAGTTTCATTGATCAGAACATTGAATATAGGAGGTGGGGCACCTTGTTGAAATTGTATAAGACATTGGTAAGGCCACACTTGGAATACTGTGTACAGTTCTGTTCAGCTTATTATAAATAGGATATTATTAAATTAGAGTACAGAAGTGATTTACTAGGATGCTACCAGGACTTGATGGTTTGAGTTATAAGAAAAGGCTGGATACACTACGACTTTTTTCTCTTGAGTGTTGGAAACTTAGAGGTGAGGGACATAAATCAGCTGAATAGTCAATATCTTTTTCCAAAAGTAAGGGAATCTAAAACCAGAAAGCATAGGTTTAAGCTGAGAGGGGAGAGATACAAAAGTATACAGAAGGGCAATGTTTTCATATAGAGGGTGGGGAGTGTCTGGAACAAGTTGCCATAGGTAGTAGTAGAGGCAGGAAAATTTTCTTTTAAAAAAGCATTTAGACAGTTACAAGGTAAGATGGATAGAGAGGGATATGGGCCAAATGGGGGCAATTGGGACTAGTTTAGAGGCTTAAATAAAGAGATGGCATGGACAATTTGGGCCAATGGGCCTGTTTCCATGCTGTAACCTCTATGATTCTGTAAATAGTAAAATCTCACAAACAGCAATTAAATGAATGTATTATGTATGTTATTTTTGGGAGTGTTGGTTAAGCAATCAGTTTTGGTAAGGACACTGGTGAACTCCACCGCCTCTCTTTAGATAGTGTATGCGATATTTTATTTCTACCTGAATGTTTAAACCAGTCCATGATTTAATTCTCATCTGAAAGATAGCACCTTAACCTTAAACAGGAGCATTTCCCCAGTGCTGTACTGAAGTCACTATCTATCTAGATTTTGTGCTCAAGTGCCTAGAGTAGGGTTTCCAGCCAAAACTGAAACAGTTTTCTGCCCTTTTTATGGTAATACCATATAAAAATGGCTCATGGTTAATAGTACCTCAAGGTGGTTTCCTCATGATTGAGAGGCCTCCAACACTTGTGCAAATGTTTTGCACAAGTTTGCAAATATCTTGAGCTGCAATTTGTATACTTCAGTAAATGGAGGAAAGGTCTCTGGAAATATTGTAAAATGTTCTTTCATTCTGATTATAATGATTGAGTTTTAAAATGTTATTTCACACTAACTGGCTAGATAAAGTAAATATCCCTTTTTCACATCCTGTTTTATGCAAGTCCTGAGTGACCTTGTAACCAACGACAGCGGTAATCAAATTGTTTCCTGGCGTTCCTACATGTACAACTTTTGACTGTCCATTAAAGGCATACAAAAGTGTCACAACAGCTCTTTGTTGTGACATCTCATGGAAACCTGGCTCAGATGAAGAGCTTTAGAGGTGGAGGGAGTATACTCCTGTTGCTACAGATGTGGGTTTCCCAAACCTCTCTCTATTTTCTTCAGACATTTAGTTTTGACCCTGTAAATGTTGAAATTATTCAGTTGACTAGAACAAACTACTGTCCACCACTATGAGGTTATTTTATCAGGAAAGGTGGTTTGGCTTCATCACTTTTCCCTTGAAAAGAGAAGGCTGAAGAGACCTCATGGAGATCTTCAAGATTATGAAAAATTGTGATAAACTAAACACAGCCAGTGTTTCCTCATGTGGAGTAAAACAGAACTGGAAGCCATTGATGTAAAATAGTCACCAGTTAAGGGTAGCACAGTGATTAGCATTGCTGCCTCACAGCACCAGGGACACGGGTTCAATTCCAACTTTGGATGACTATCTGTGCGAAGTTTGCATGTTCTCCCGTGTATGCCTGGGTTTCCTCCTGCATTCCAAAGATGTGCAGGTTACGTCATGTTAAATTGCCCCTTAATGTCAGGACAATTAGCAGGATGTGAATATATGGGATTATGTGGATAGGATCTGGGTGGGATTGTTATTGGTGCAGGCGCAATGGGTGAAGTGGCCTCCTGCACTGTAAGGTTCTATGATTCTAATTAATCAAATGGGAAAATCAGTTGTATGAATCAGTTCAATTGTATAATTGTATAAAGGCTTACACCATGTGCTCAGATTTCTGTTGATGCTACATAATCAAGTATCATAAAATCATAGAATCCTACAGAAGAAAATCAGAAGAAATTTCTTCACCCAAAGAGCGCTGAGAATGTGCAATTTGCTACAAGGAATATTTGAATAGTATAGAGGAAGCTTACGGAAATAGACAGTTGCACTTTCAGTTAGATGAAAGGATAAGAAGAAGCTTGATTGAAGCATAAAGACCAGTGAAGACGGGTTGGCAAAATGGTTTCTGTTGTATATTATGTGATTCTATTTAGTTATGCACAAACTAGACGGGAATGGACATCATTATGTAATTATTTATTACATTCTCAATTAACATTAAAACAAAACGTACCCTGCACAGTTTACTTCCACATTATGGAAAGTTGTGTATTCATATTTTAACCACTTCAAAACATTGTACAAATCATAGAGTGAATATTTTATATTCGCTAAGCACAAGGCAACCTTTTTATGCTTAATATGACATCCTTTAATAATGGACAAAATGGTTCAGTATTTTGTACATTGGTTCAATTTCAGTTCTGGTTTTGAAATCCTGCTTTTGTTGTTCAGAAAATAACTGACCGTCAAAAAAGGCAATTTTGTAAGTGAGGTAAATTGAAGGGTAAATAATTGGGTCTTTTTGTTAAGCAGGGTGAGGACAACAATGGCCTGTACTGCAAAACATGTAATCAGTACTTTAGTTCATTACATAACAAGAAGGAACATCTTTTTGGAAGACAGCATTTGCACAACTTGACAGGTAAAAGATTTCAACATGTTTCCTGATTACTGGCCTCGTAAATCTGGAAAATATTTCAGTAAAATCTAAATAACATAATGGTATCAGAAAGATTAGAGATGAATTCAACACTGCAACTGCACAAGACTTTATGAAATATTTAACATATGTACACATAGAAGTGACTTTTCAATTGTATGATTGCATAAAGGCTTACACCATGTGCTCAGATTTCTGTTGATGCTACATAATCAAGTATCATAAAATCATAGAATCCTACAGTGCAAAAAGAAGCCATTCAGTCCATCAAGTCCACATTGACCACAATCCCACCCAGGCCCTATACCCACAACTTCAAGTATTTAGCCTAGCTAGTCCCCTGACACTAAGGGGCAATTTAGCATGGCCAATTTGCTTAACCTGCACATCTTTGAGCTGTGGGAGGAAACCAGTGTGCTCAGAGGGAACCTATGCAGATATGGGGAAAATGTGCAGCTCCACACAGACAGTGACCTAAGCTGGGAATCATACCAGGTCCTTCGCACTGTGAGGCAGTAGTGCTAACCACTGTGCCACCATGCCATCCTATCAGTTTTAAAAATATTGCAAATAAAACACAATCTACAATCATTCAAATTAAGGCTATGTTTTTCAACGTGCTATATGAAAGTATCCTCAAATAATGACAATTACGGCCCCATATCCATGCTGAATGAACATCTGATTCAAACAACTAGCTGACTTACTCAGTGCAGAGCTGCATTCCAACATGACACAATGTGTAAAATATATAGTCAGTAATTTGCTTGTATTATTTATTCATTGACAGTTTTTCAAATGTTCATTGACATTAATTTAAAAATTGCATTAATGAAATTTCACACCTGCTTTTGTGTAATGTAATATATGAACAATTTTTGTAGCTGGTGTGATATAATGATCAACACATCATGAGATCAGGTCGAGTGATATATTTGACACTGCAAAAGGACTAAGTAAACCATTTTAATTCCTTTCAACCTTGAGATGTGTCATGTTGCATTTTGAATTTGTAGGGTCAAGTTTATTGAGTTTTTGTTGAGATTGCTTTTTTTATTAGTAACAGTGCTATGACTTTATTGCATGTTAGAGCCAAAAAGTGTAGAATCATCAGATTCTATGTATGTTGGCATTTATATTTTGGAGGGGTATGCATATCTATTATCTAAAGGTAACTTGGATCAGATTTGCTATTCTAAAATACATCTGAATTGATTGCCAAAATAATGGTCTGGATTTTGTAGCGTTAAGAGGTAAGGCTGTTAGCATTATGACATGGTAAATTTGGCAGAAGCCCTGCTTCTCCCCCATGTATGCTGTTGCTGTCTGACAATCACAAATGGCATGAAGTTTGAGTAATTACCTTCTAGTTTCACACTAAAAACAGCTGAAATTTTAACAGTAGGATGTGATAATTACTGCTGGGCAACCTTTAGCACCCTGAAAGGTTAATTTTAAAACTTATGGAGTCTTATTCCCTCAGAAGAAACTTGATGTTGGAATTTTCTTTTTTGGTGTCTTTGGCTGTATTTTCTGATCCTTATTTTGCTTTAAATTCTTTATCTTGATTTTTAACTCTGCTTAGTCTCTGCATGGTTCAGTTGGAGCTTTTATTCTGATTACTAAAGAGCCTTGCTATTTCATGTCCTCTTCATAGATGTCCTAAAGAGGGCACTGCGTTGAACCAGAGAAACCAGATGATGGAAAGTCCTTGTTGATAAATCTGGGCAATAGCTTACAAGCAATATTTGTTCTCTCTCATCTGAGACAGAAATCTAGGTCGTTGAGCTGAGTCCAGAATTAAATTCATTTTCTTCCTTCCTTTATATTTAAGATTGCATTTGAAGTACTTTACAATGCGAAATAATATGTAATCCTGATGCACTGCTATGAGCTACCAGTCTTTCCCACACCAATTGCCCTTTTCCACCTTGCCCTCATATTCCATTTTTAACTTTTCCTGCATGCATCCATCAAATCTTTCTTTAAAAGTATCAGTGCTCTGTGCAACAGCAGCCATCCTACATTCTCACCATGCAAATTAATTCCTCCTGAGTTCTTGGTTACTGTTGATATATTTCTGGCCCTTTTATTGCGGATTCCCCCACAACTAGAAACATGCTGGACCTGGAGAAAATTGACCTAGCAAATGTTTTGTGATTTATTAAAACTTTTATCAAGTCTTCTCAACATCTACAGCCTACTCATCCTTTCTTGATAGCTACATGCCTTCCATTCTGCAATATTCTAGTTTCTTTTCTGTCCTTGTTCAGCAACGTGGAGATCAGAACCGTACACATTACTCAAACCAAGTATGCATTTGACATGATCTCACTGGTTTTGTTTTGTATTACTTAAAGATTCACTGTACTTTGTTTACATTTTGATGGTATTATTAATTTACACCAATACTTTTAATGACTTACATATCTGAGTGCATAGATCTCTTCCTTTACCTCATTGTGTTGCCTTCCATCCAAGGAATAAGTGGTTCCCTTATTATTCTACCAAAATGACCCACTTCTCACTTGATAATATTACTTTTCATTTGTGTTTAGTTGCCCATATTGTAAGCCTGCTTGATTTGGTTTTTCATACTATTAGCTAATATGTCAGTTGGTATCATTTGAAAATGTCAATACTATAATTCAATACCCAAGTTCAAATCATTTGTTACTCTCTTCAATTTATTTTGAGTTTATGTTCTTCATTGCATAATGGTCCTATTCCTATTTTCATTCTCTTTCTTTTACTTAGAATATGACACTACTTTCTTTTATTTCTTTCAATATTTTCATTTCATATTATCACTTTGCCTTTCTAAATATCCAACTTAAGTAGATTAAATGAGTGGACAAAAAATTGGAAGACGGAGTATAATGTGGAAAAATGTAAGCTTATCCATTTGGATAAAAAACAATATTATTTAAAAAATAAATAGAAAAACAATATTATTTAAATAGACATGATGGATTGTTATGGTACAGAAGGATCCAGGTATCCTTGTACGTGAAACACAATGTTAGTATGCAAGATAATTAGGAAGGCAAATGAAATGTTTGACTTTTATTTTATGGGAGAATGGAAGACTTACTGCAACTGTACAGAGTTTTGGTGAGAATACGTCTAGAAAATGATGTGCCAGTTTGGTGCCTTTGTTTAATAAGGGATATACTTGCTTTGGATACAATGCAGAGAAGGTTCACTAAATTGATTTCTGGGAGAAGAGGTTGTCTTGAGGAAAAGAAGAACAAGTTGAGCCTGTTTAGAAGAATGAGAGGTAATCTTATTGAAAATTATAAGGTTGAATGGGCTTGATGGGATAGATATTGAGAGGCTGTTTCCCCTTGTGAAGGACTCTAGAACTATGTGACATGACTTCAGAATAATGGGTTGCTTATGAGAGTCAAGAATTTTTAGGAAGAGGCAATACAGTGGAGTTAAGGCCTTGGTCAGATCTGCATGATTTTATTGAACGGCACAGCAAGCTCAAGGCTGACTTCCAATTTTTTGTGTTTTATTTTTTCTGTTTACCCTAATTATTGAGAAGGCTACAAGATAGCACCATGTGTTGAAGATGTTAAATATTTTATTCATTAGGACCATCTTAGGTTGGTTGTTCTGTGGCACTCATGTTTTAAAGACATAAATTGTAGTTTATTTAAAAAAAAACCATAACTGGTAATACAATTTGCATTTTTTTTGCATCTTTCTGCAGCAAAGGTTGTAAAATCAACAGTCATGGGAACTATGCAGTATCTTTTCAGTGATCACTTATCCTGCCATCCATCAAAAAAGCTACCCAGGTGACAAAGTCAATGTAAAGATCAATTACAGTTATCAAAATACACTGAAAAAGGACCATACCATCTCTCAACCAGTTTTGACTTCCGTGACAGAACTAACAAAACTAATGAGACTTTGGTTAAGAACTGACAGTGATATTATCCAGTGGTCATACTTCATACTTGAAACTACATATGGATGGAATTCTCCCAAAAGAAATTGTCAAATTCAGGTGAAAGTTGTAATAAATTGCACTGGTTTTTCCAGCATGTTTCCTGAAATTAATCTCCCACATTCTGTGCACCACAGAGGCTACCAGCATGAATATCATTAAATTTTGGGGGGCAGTGTCTGTTTCTGCCGGAGAGGCTGAAATCATGCTGAGCGGGCCACTGCGCATCAGCCAATCTGTCAGTGCCGAGATCAGCTCTGCACATAGTCGCCCTGCACTGATGACCTCCCGATTGCTGGCCAGCCCCATGACCCCTGCAATGTCAGTTCTTTACACTCCCATGACTGGATTGCTGGCCGCACCCCACATTTCCCGCTCCCTCGACCATTCTTGGACCCTGCCCCAATGGCCCCCCCCTCCTGGTGGCCTGCTGCAATATCCAGTTCCCACGCAGTCCTGACCCCTGCCCATGTCAATCCCTGCTTTCCCCCTTCCCCCACCAATCCTGACTGCAGGTGATAGCGGGACATTCTACTCCCACAATCGCCTCCTTGGTCCCATCCTTTTGACACTGCCCCATGCCTCTCTGGGGGGAGCCCTGATTGCCCACATTCACTCCAGTGATGTCAGACCGCTGGTTCCCCAAAAGTGGGGAGTTATGGTAAACCCTGCTGGAGTGAAATACTCCTGGCGGAGGTAGGGGGAGAGACTAACAGATCTGATGATTTCTGTCCTGGACCCATTAGCCACATTTAAAATATATTTAAATTGCAATTAAAATACTTATCCCGCCAGTTTCCAACATGGTGTAAGCTCAGCCAGAAATCTGTCGCTGGGAGATGTTACAGCAGGAATGCATCGCCTGCTTTGGGATTTGCCCAGTCCACTGCACTAAAATGTTAGTACAGTGGAATGGGAGAATCGTCCCCAAAATGTTTGTCCATGAAGATTAAGGTAAATGGATGTACAATCAAATATGATCCTTTCATTCTCCAATTGCCTTGTTAACAATCACCTTTGGGAGCCCTTACTTTCCTTCCTCTTCACAATTTCTTTTTCCAACCAAGCCTTTTTAAGGTCAACTGTACTCCATCTGACACTGCAAATGAGATTAGCAAATTGAGTCAAAATGACGGTCCTGGGGTCTTCATTATTTGTTAGGGTTGATTTGCTCATCATGTACTGCAGTTCATCACTGAACCACCAGAATGCTCCAATGATCTTTGGATGTTTTCACTCTCACTTCAGGCCACAGGTTAGATTTTATCTTGTGGGAATAACCAGGCTGTTCTTGTGACAGAGCTTCAGTGTTAACATTTTCTGACAGCTCCCTGCAGCCCTGCAGACAACACTTTCTGACCAGCTGGAGCATTAGGTCAGTGCAGTTAGTAAGCCACATCACTATGGAGACTGGTGTGTAACTGAAGCTTTTGGTTTCAAAGAAGAGAAGGAACTCTGAAATCTTGCTGGATGGGGGCCTGGGGCAGTGGTGGGCTTGGTCTGGGAGTAAAGGCAGTAGGAGGTATGAAAAGCAACTGTATAAAAGATTTGGAGAGCTTAGAAAGTTTTCTTGTGAATAATATAATAATGGAAATATCTTCCTTTTTGTAGGGAGAGCACAACATTAATATAGCTGTGGTCCAAGAGCATGAATGGATTGCCATTGATAGAATACAATTCTATTAGATTCAGACACCACAGTATTTTTACTTGCTTCAGATTGTCCTTGCATTATTATTTGTATAAAACTGGATCCAGTCAAAGTAGCAATAGCTTGTTGATATAATTTTTCTATCCAAAACTCACCCACTTTAGAAAACTTCAGGTTTAGATTTTCTCATGTTTCATCTTGATTGTGATATGTATTTCTGCTGCACAGACTGGTTAGACAGCAGTTAGCTGCTGCATTGGTCTGAGCAAGGCAGTAGTATGTTTATACCTCCTTCCTTGAACTACAGTTCTCTAGTTTTAAATCAAACCCATTTATTTGATAGTAAACTTGCTAGCTTTCGGCCTCTGTAGCCTTCGTCAGGCGAATGAGGTGTTCTGGTCTGCAATAGCACACGTCAGTACAGACAATTTACAGATTGCTGATTAGAATGCGAATCCTTACACTTGCTATTCAAGTCTTAAAGTGGTCAACAATGTGAGTGGAAGGAGCACTGAGCACAGGTTAGAGAGATGTGTATTGTCTCCAGACAGCACAGTAAGTGAGGTTTTTTGCTAACCCAAGCAAGTCATGGGGGTTACAGATAGTGTGACATGAAGCCAAGATCCCTGTTAAGACTGTCCTTGTGTGCGGAACTTGTAAGTGGGCGCGGGCTCGTTGGGCCGAAGGGCCTGTTTCCCGTGCTGTTTTGTTCTTTGTAAAACTAATATGTTAGGAGAGCCTCCATTAACGCAAACATGGTGATTTTAAGAACTCTCTGAGCCTTTTTCTAATTTCTGTTAGACGTTACACTTGATTTGTACACCATATGTGTTGAGCCCAAGGAATTTGAAACTTCTTCAGAGAATCTAATGTTGAAACTTTCTGGACTGAGGTTGGGTTCCACTTCCAGATTTGCATTCTCATTTTGGTGTTTAGACAATGTAGTATCAACAATCCTTCAACTTCAAAATCATGTAGATATTATCTGATGTGGATAAATTGCACAGAACGTGTGCCCAACCATTTCTACAGATGTAACAACTGTGATTTTGAATTCAAACAGGGGACTTTGAGAAAGAATCAGCTGAACTGTCTAAGCAAGAGCAGCAACAGGGTAATGAAGACTCGGCAGATGATGCTGATAATGCAGAGCTCTCCCAGTTATGTGGCCTGACCTCAAAACATAGCTATACATCATTTAATCTAAGTCTGCTGGAGGAATATATTTTCAAGCAGGTAAAATGTAAGTCGAAATAATTTTTACTTTTCTTCCTTCCTCCCTCCTCCACCACCACCATTCCCTCCTCCCCCCCCCCCCCCCCCCCCCCCAAATTCCCAATTATTTTTAAGTCCTCTGAACGGAGGATCTCTCGGAATGAATGTGTTCTCTCTCTTGGATAAAAGGATCCTGGTTTGAAAAAAAATTGTACAATCATGACCCTTGTGAGTGCATCAATCATGTTAAACTATTTGTAGTTTGACACAGTTGGTATCAATTTGTCAGGTGTGGCAAATAGCTAAACGTTTGCATTGGTGGATAGGAAATGTCCTAGGTTAAAATTCAAGCATTTTACTGGGACAGAGGGTTTTTATTGGCATTTTACTGAAGCAGATTTGATTCTGCATGTAATGTATCAGATATAACCTTATGATGTACTGATGTGTGATACCTGAATTGGAAATGTTACTGTTCTAAGTACTGACATTCCTCCTTTCTCAGCATTTCTCTTTGAATATAAAAGTCAATGTGTATTATTAAGATAGAAATAAATCTGAAACAAAATTGAATATGGTTAATATGACCCATTAGCATCTTAGAGGAAAAGAGAATGGGTTAAAGTTTCAATTCAAAAGTTTTCCTGAAATCTGAAAAAGACGTACAACCAAATATTAACCAATTTCTCCTTTGGATGCCTGCTGTATCTTTTCAGCACTTTCTTCAATTTTCCTTCATATTCAACAATATCAGAACTCTAGCATCTTTAGCGTGAAAATTACATACTTTTTAAATATTACGAGTGTCAGCTGTGATACATTGGATAGCACTTTTGCCACTGAGTAAAAGGGGCTGTCTGCTAAAGTGTCCTCACATTTGTGCATAAACTGTTAGCAGACACTACTGTGAAGTCCTGAGGGAATGCTGCACTATTGGACATGCTGTCTTTTGGATCAAATACAAAACTGAGCCCTTATCTGCCTCAAGCACTGTTTCAAAAGAAAAGCAAAGGATTTCATTACCTTAATCAACATCACTATAAACAAATGATCTGGTCGTTATCACATTTCTGTTTGTGGGAACTAGATTTATGCAAATTGGTTGTTCCATTTGCTTTATTACAAACAACATGATTATGTTTCATTGCCTTTTAAAGTGCTTTGGTTATGAAAACTGCCACAGAAATTAGTCTTTTCCTTTTGATAATAATAAGGTCTTTAAAAGAACTATTGTGAATAAATTAAATGGTTATGTCATGTTTTAAACTTTGCAACTTGACAGCAATCTTAATTTGAAGTATGCAAATCAAGTTATTTTTGGATCACTACCATTAGTTGATTTCAGTAGCCCTCTCACTTTGTTCATTGATGGAATCTCTGTTCAAAGATATGGCAATGGAATCTGTCAAACTGCTGAAAAAATAGTGCATTCTGAACGAATTCTGCTTCCTACATGTAATGAAGTAATAAATACCTCCCAAAGTAACAGATTTGTACTGCTGTTGCACATATCAACCAGCACAATTCTTCTGCTGTTATGACTTGAGAAGGTGCTGTAGGTGATGTTTGTGTGCTGATGTCATTTTTACTGGAATATATTATTGCAGCTTTAATAGTTTCACATTTAGATTTACTGCAAGGAAAGTTTTAAATGAACTCTATGCATTTTATTTTCACTTTATATTCTCAGTGGATTGTACAGTCGGCTAAGAGTGCATACCGGGTATGCTGCAACTGATTTGTCAATGCATTTAAATTAATGGTTCGCAAAATCATTTACACATCTTGAATTTTTCACGTGATACTCCTTGTCAATAGTGCCAAGTCAAAAAACTGTTCTTTTTAGTTCATCCATTTAAGGGTGTATCTAAGAGGTTTTTGTATTAGTGCCACTGGGATGAAATTGAACATCAGGAACAAATAGCTTCAGAACATACAACCAGCGTGAAACAACAATTGACTGATTATACAAAAATGAGAACCCATTTGACGGTTCAGTGAATTTTATGGTATGGGGAATTGAAGAGAATTGAGACATTGGCTGTGTTGTCTCTGGTTTGGCATTGCCAACAGTACAATTAGAGACTAATGTATGATAGCTTGGGCTTTTCTCAAAGCATTTTTTTTAACTTGCATACCATCTATGGCATTCCATTGTTTTTAATGGAGAGATTAAAGAGAGGTAGAAGTTCATTGTATCACTAAATTACATTAATGACAACTTTTGACAATTTAGCAGCAACGTTCCTGAAATAAAATTGAGTTGACAAACTTAGCACTTGAGTCCTAACAGCGCAGATCTTTCTTGTATACTTTAAGTTTCTTACTTGTGTGATACCGTTACCAGTGCAAAGTAATTGGGAGCTCTTGAACTTGATAAGAGTGTGAAATCTTCCTGTAGTAAATTCGCTACAGTGCATACAAATCTGTGTCAATTCTGTGTAAATGAGTTAGTTTTTCAGTCTGATGACTTTAAATGCAAAAGGTTAGAATGCAACAGAGTTTGAGCAAGGGGTGAGTTGGTGGAACAAGGACAACAGATGGAAGACAGGAGAGAAAGAATGGCAGAGTCTTAGGAGCTAATTGGAATGGTGATAGGACAAGGAAAGAAGATGTTTGAAAGGCACTTGCTTTGTACATCTTTTAGAGTATCATATTGCTCCCAGTGCAGAATAATTGCCCAATGGAAGTTTGAACATCCTGGGCAATTGCCATGCAATCCTTTTGCGGGGCTTTCTGGTGGGGCAGAGGTCTTCCATCACGTCTTTGGACAGCGCCTCAGAGATTAGAAGTTATGGGCTAAAAGGTTTGTTTCTCTCTGCAGATGTTGCCTGACCTACTAGTATTTCCAGTATTTCCTATTTTTTTTCAAATTATTAGCAACTGCTTTTCCATGCTGTGTAATATCTATCTGGAGTTTAAGGTCCAATTAAATGAAATATTTTGGGGCTACCGTCACATGTTTTTCAGTCAGTGTGTCAGTTTTCATGTCTTGTGTTTACATCTTGGGTATGATTCCAAAATCTTGTAGGAGACAAACAACCCATTGAACCATTATGCACGTTCTAGCCTTTCTAAGAACTGTCCATTTAGTCCCACTTTATTTCTCTTTCTCCAAAGCCCTTCATTTTTTAATTTTAAGTCTATATCCAATTTATTTCCAGAAGTTACAATTGAATCTGCATCCCCAACCCTTTCAGGTAGCACATTTCAGATCATCATAACTTTCTGCGTTAAAAGAAGTTTTAATATTCTATTAAAATATTTAATTTTGAACAGCTCTGCTAAATCTCGTCTTAGCTTTCTGTGCTTTAAGTCTTGGCTTCTGTAGTGACTCTACTTTGGTAAAATACTTCATCCCTGATACCATTGCACTAAATCTCTGCATCCTTTCTAAGGCCTTGACATTGTTCCGAAGTGTGGTGCCAAAGCTGAATTCCTTAGTCTCTCTTTTGTGAATCCCCTAAATTTTAACAATTTTATCAACCTGCCCAAGATTTGTGTATGAGTGTCCCAAGTCTGTGTTCTTGTCCCTTTAAAATTGTCTCATTTAGTTTATGTCACCTATTTTTTTCTTCCAAAATGCAACATTTCACTCTTCTCCACATTGAATTTCACCTGTCATTTGTCTGCCCATTTTGTCAGTATACTTGTAATATCTATACTACTGTCGAACTAAGATTTATGGGGTTCACTTGTTTGCAACAGTGCTCACCCAATAATAAATCACATCAGTTTCTATAGAATAAATCACATATCAAGAGCGAGCACTTTAAGTGATGAATTCAGAACATTTATTAACCTTTCAGAAAAAAAAAGTAACAAGACAGATTTTTTAAAGTGGCAGTTACAATAATTAACAGAGGAGAAAGTTTAACTTTGACAATTGAATAGACTTCTCACCAGCCTCCTCAGACCAAGACGTAAAAATGAAGATAACATGTTAACCCAAGATGATGTCTCAAGATCTTACTTTAAAGAGCCCACCTTAGCTGGAAAGTAGCCAATTAGTCTGTAAGTTGTCAATAATTACATAACAGCCAGTCTTTTGATTTTTAACTAATTATGTACATTGTCTTAATCTCAAGCCAATTACTTCTCTTGAGCTATATCTCTTGCTCTGAGTTAGCCTAAGTGTTGAACTGTTATTGGTTAACATAACTTTGAGACATCTTGTATAAAAGTTGATAACTTTGACTGAAGAAATGTAACAAAAGATTTGAAGTTCATCATATTTTCCCAGCCTGTCTGAGAAAGCATTTTACAATTTTCATGACTTTGAATAGTCGTATGAAAATCCAGTGTTAAGTGTTTATAAAAATTACAAACTTTTGTGCTGCAGGTTATCTTGCCATCCTTACCAATGCATCTGTTGATTAATTGTTTATTATTTAATTGTGTCACAGTTAAGTCTGTCTATTAACTACTTGGCTGGTTCCGAATAATGAATAACTGGTTTCATTTTAAAACGGCTTCTGTCAATGTTAGCACAAAATACTAAACAACATGGGGGCAATTCTCCAAAAAGAACTCTTAAGTGCTGAATTTGTGTGAAAACTGGAGTAACTCCCACTGATTTTTTTTTTTGTTTAGTGGGATTTTCAGAAGGAATCTCTGATACTCTGAGCCCTGGTGGGATTCACACTGAAAATACCAGAGCAGGGCCTATTCCCACTGTAGAGGCTGTCAACATACTGCTGAGTGGGCCGCTGCAAATGTGCTGGCCTGGGGATATCTGTGCATGTGCAATAGCCCTGCACAGCCAGTCTCCTGTTCGTTGGCTAGCCCTGCAGCCACCCTCCCCGCCCGCCCTTGTTGGTGTTGCCGACCTACCACCTTCCCTCCCGACCACCACCATCCAAATGGCCAGCCCTGATCATTCCCTTCCCTCAGTCTGCCACCGATCCCTGTGCAGAGTGGCAGCAGGAGCCAGTGGGAGAATTCACCTTCTTTCTCCCACCTCCCTCTCCTCATGTTAGTTCAGACTACAAATGATGGTCACATCAAAACTATTGACTTCAAAACTGCCAACCCTATATTTCCAAGTTTCTGTCAGTCTTTGAAATTGTAACCCCTCTACTCAAGTCCAGATCATCAATGAAAAATATTCTTTGTACTGACCTATGGGGACGTTAATGTATGCTTCCTTGCATTCTGAAAAATAAGCTGTCTGCTCTTTGTCTCTTGGCTAATTTTATATTCATGTTGCTGTGATATTTTAATCCCATGCCCTTCATTCAAATCCTATTGTTAGACATTATCAAATGCATTAAAATTTGCAATTATTGGGAAAGAGCAAGGCATCTAATTGAATAGGTTTTTCCAAGCCCTGACATGGGCACATATATTCTCCTCTGTGCCCTAAGATTCCATTATATCTTTCTCGCTATTTCATCAAAGCACTTAATCAAGTTTATCAGACACAACTTGCCTTCAGTAGATATTTGGTGCCAGATATTGATGGTGTTAATGAATCATGATCTTTGGCCATCATTCTAGGAGCTCTCATTGCAAAAAATAGTGCAAGAACAGCCATAAGTAAAAAAATGGGGTAAAATCCAAAATGAAAGTTAGTCTTTTTATTTGCTTCCTAGTAAGAGAGTTAGAACTTGGGGAACTTGCAAAATCTTTGAAGCATGCACAAGAGGAACATGAAAATTTAAACAAACAACTGGAAGGATTTAAGGTAAATTGTATTTTTTCAATATTCATTCCTTTATTTAAATTTACTGAATGTCTTACTCTGTGGCCTTACAAATGTGTATAATGCATAAGTATTTAAAAATAATGCCAGTAATGTGTATGCTGAATGTTTGATATTTGAGGTAACATTATGTTGCCTTTGATGAGAAGGTGATAAGAAACCATTCCCTGAATTTTCAAGCTGACCTTGCTGAGCCAAAATGGTTGACGAAGACTAAAAATTGGCAACACTAAACCGATAATTTCGTACAGCCTTGTTCATAACTGTTTAAATGGGGCTCTCGTATGATCTATAGCTGTTCCATGATGTATCAGAATCGTCAATTTTAAAAATTGCACCTTGTTTCCTATCTCAGAATCAGAAGGTAAAGTTGGAAACCGATCTTGCAAACTTGAGAGCCTATGGAACATCCCTGGAATCACAACTGGAAAGTTTAAGAATGGTCCCGATGCTCTTTCAGTTCCACATTCAAATAATGGATAACGGTAGGTTATAAATTGCACTGACGATCAGTTCTTTTTGTTCTTATTCATTTTCAGGCTATGAGTGTTTCTGGCAAACCCGGCATTTGTCCCTAGTCGCACTGAGAAGGTGCTGGTGGACCACCACCTTGGCCAATGTAAGCGGTGCTGCTGTAGGATTGGAGTCACAAATAGCCAGACCGGGTAAGAAGGGCAGGTTTTCTTCCCTGAAGAACATTATCACATCATTTGGATTTTTACAACAATCTGACAGAATTCTGGTCTCTTTTACTGGTGCCAGACTTTTCTTTTAAGCTTTAAGCTGAATTCAGATTTTCAAACTAGCACATGTTCCATCAATATTAGTAATGCAGTGACCTAAATGTTTGCATGGTGAAGTATATCTGTAAATTGCATTAATTCCAGCCCAGCTCAGCAAACCTGTGACGTGTCTGCATTTTTCCAGTTCTAGCCTCCTGCACGTTGCTAATTTTGATTGCTCCATCAATGCTAGCTATGCCTTAACCTCTCTGCTTCATTCTCTCTTCCATTGAGCTTTGAGGAGTGTCCTATCATCAAGATTTTGTCATCTAGAATCCCCTACAGTACAGCCCATCAAGTCTATACCAACCACAATCCCTATTCCTTCAACCTCTCACATTTACCCTGCTAATCCCCCTGACACTAGGCTCAGTTTATCATGTGCAACCAACATAATCTGCACATCTTTGAACTGTGGGAGGAAATTAGGCTTCTGGAGGAAACCTATGCAGACATGGGGGGAAGAGTGCAAACTCCACACACAGTGATTTGAGGCTGGAATTGAATCTGGGTCCTTGGCACTGTGAGGCAACAGTGCTAATCGCTATGCTGCCCACCTGTCATAATATCTCGTGGCTTGCTGTCAAATTTTGTTTGAAAGCACTCCTATGAAGCACATTGAGACAGTAGCTGTGTGCTAGGTTCACGAGCAATAGTGTCTGCACCTTTTCTGATTGTTCCCTGATGTTATGTACAGCATATTTTAATCCATAAATCATAACCATTTTAATTTTCATAAGACATGAAGTGCCACTGGATCTTACTCTAACCTGCCAAACCTGTTTCCTAATCCAGAACCATCCTGAAATGAAATGATCAGAACTACTTTCACCATACTTTTCTCCAATGCAAACTGTTGTATTAAACCACTCAGAACTATCCCTACAACTCTCACTTCCAGCCAAGTATTAGGAGCTTATGGATTTTTTTAGTCACCAAGATTGAGGCCATCCAATTAGCTGCTTCTGCCACTTTCCTTCCTCTCCATCAGGTAGAATATTCTCTTGAGATTCCCCTCCTGCCCCAGCCCTGAACTTTTCTGTTTCTGTAGTCACTCTCCTATTTCTCCTCATGCACTCTCTGAGCTCATCGCTGATGAGCTAATCGTTTCATCTTATTCCTATTAAGTTACTGACCACCCAGCTTCCCTCTCTGGCTCTCATACCAACTCAGTAAGAATTTAGCAACGCCAATTTTTAATCCAACCGATTTATTTGATAGTAAAATTGCGAGCTTTCAACACTCCGTGTCTTCCTCAGGCAAATGCAGTGTTCTGGTCTGCAATAGCACACATCACCACAGTCAGTCAGAGATTGCTGATTAGAATGCGAATCCTTACATCTAACCTGCTATTCAAGTGTTAAAGTGGCTAACAATGTGTGTGAAGGGAATCCTGAGCATTGATTAGAGAATTGTGTATTTTCTCCAGACAGCACAGTAAGTGAGGTTTTTTGCTAATCCAGGCAAGTTACGGGGCTTACAGATAGTGTCACGAAGCCAAGATCCCTGTTAAGACCGTCCTCATGTGTGCGGAGCTTGGCTATCAGTCTCTGCTCAGCGACTCTGTGCTGTCGTGTATCACGAAAGCCCCCTTGAAGAACATTTACCCGCAGGTCGGAGGCCGAATGCCCATGACTGCTGAAGTGCTCGCCCACAGGAAGGGAACTGTTTTGCCTGGTGATTGTTGAGCGATGCTCATTCATCCGCTGTCGTAGTGTTTGCATGGTCTCCCCAATATACCATGCTTCGGGACATCCTTTCTTGCAACTTATTAGGTAGACAACGTTGGCCGAGTTGCAAGAGTATGTACCGTGCACCTGGTGAATGGTATCCTCACGTTTGATGATGTCGTCCATGTCTATGATCCGGCTATGATCGGCATCTTTACATCATCTCATATCAACTGACAATGTTATTGGTTTTCTTTCTTCTCAGGTTCTGTGCTCTCTCTTTTGAATCTGTTTTTACCACCCCATCCTCAAAAAAAAAAGTCCTTGCAAACTCCCAATCTATTTCTTACCTCTGTTTCTTTTCCAATGAACTTGAACGTGTCATTGCTTGCCAAATTTGTGGCCATCTTTCCTGAACTCAATGTTTGTATCCCTCCAATAAGATTTCTGTCCCTGCAGAGTACTAAAAGGGCTTTTATCTATATCACAGATGCCACCCTATGCATCTGTGATAAACACAGATTAAATTTCCTCTTCCTTCTTGATCTGCTGAGCATGCCAAGCAAGATGGGGCTGCACCTGTCTGATTCCATTTTTATCTATCTAATCATAATCAAAGAACCATCATCAGTGGCTTCTCTTCCCATTCCTACAGTGCCAACTCTGGTGTCCTCAAAGATGTTTACTTGGCCCCCTCCTTTCTTGTATCTGCAAGCTGCCCCTCAATGCCATATCTAGAAATAGTGTCATTTTCCATGTGATTGGCACCAGATTCTACCACACGACCACTTCTCTCAATACTCAATTACCTCCAAGATGCCTGACATCCAGTTCTTAATCAGTAGAAATTCGCTCGAATTAAATAATTGGGAAGAATGCAACCAATGGTTTTGGTCCCAGCCACAAACTACCAAATCCACCCCTCTTCCTAATAACTGTCTGAGACTAGAGCAATCTATTTTGCAACTTTTGAATCATATTTGACTTTGAGATAATAAGTTTTCAGCTGCTCATCCATACCATCCCAAAACTACCTATTCCACTTCCCCGGAGCCGGTTATCAGTAAATTTAAGATCATCTAAAACTCAGTTTCCAAAGTCCTAACTTGCATCAAATCCCCTATTTTCAATGACCATTGATCTATATTGAGTCCTGGTTAAGCAACATGTCAGTTTCAAAATTCTCATTCTTTGTTTTCAAATCTTTCCATGGCCTGGCTCCTTCCAATTACTGTGACTTCCTCCAATCCTACACATCTGCATTCATTAATTCCAGTGAATATCCCTAGTTTTAATTGCATTGATAGCCATGTCTTCAGCTGCCTAGTCCCTTAGATATGGAATTCCTTCCCTAAACCTTCCCCACCTTGCTACCTCACTTGCCTCCTTTAGAACTCTCCTTAAAACATGTCAACCAAGTTTTTGATCATCTACCCTGATATATCCTTATGTGACTCTAATTTTGTTTCATAACACCTCTGCAAAGCGCCTTGGGATGCTTTATTATTTTAAAGGTGCTGTCAGTTTCTGTTGAGGCAATGTTAAAATCAAGTATCTTTGGGTATATGGTATTTTAAAGTAATCTTCTGACCTTTGTTATCAAGTTCACAAAAATATTCTGAATTTAGACAAATCTAACATTAAAATATTTTGTTTTATAATTTAGGAAATTGCATTCGGCAGAAACAGTTCATATCTCTGGATACACTCATGAAGTAAAGGTGAATATCCATAAGAATTTAATAAATGACTCATAATATCTTGTGTTCATTAGCACCAATTTCATGTTTGTAGGCATACATTTGGCACAGATGATGCCTTGTGAAAAATCAAAATAACATGAGATTTCCATCTTGGTAATGCTCTTGCTGCTTTTCTAAACTCGGTTTGGGAAATTTACCATTTTAATAATGTCCCAATAATAAACCAAAACTCTTTCCCCAAAGTAAAATGAATAATAAAACTTATTAATAAAACATACCAATTTTCACTTGAGAATAAAACCTGAGCGTAGTCATGTATTTCGATCCTAATTTCCTATATAATGCGCTATTTACTGTCCTGGAGGAACCTGCAAGCAGAAGTTAAACACTGTCTATATGAAGAGAAGGGAGAGTGGAGAAATATCATTCTGAAATCAGACATTGGCTCTTGTACTGCATAGGTTTCTGTTTTCCCCCTTTGCCATTTCTCAGTCAGTGTTACGGTGGGAGAGAGGAGAGAAATATACAAAGCAAAGCATGACTAATTCTGAAAATAACCTGTTGGTTTCCCAGGTTAAGTACCAGATTGTAGGGAGCTCAAGCTACCTTGATGCTTGCCCTAATATAAAGGTAGAGGAGACAGGTTTTGTTGTCAGTGATGGATGTGAAATAATAGTGGCAATTTGGCTCCTTTCCAGAAAGCACTGTGTGGGATTTCGTTTTTTTAAAGCTTTTTTGCTAATTATATTTATAGTTACTATTAATCTTTTCCCTTATTTTCCTTACATGGAGTGTTAAGCATCATGCCCATTGTAAGTTTTTGATACGTCATACTTGCTACAAAATAATCCAATGTGAATGAGATAATAATTTTAGCAGCTGTTTTCTTAGGTGTTAAATCCTTTAAGCCCAGTGAATGTTAATAATAAATACAATTTCAACTATTGCAATCATTTTAAATGACATGGATTACATGCATTTGTTCCTGTTGCAATGTGTTAAATGATGTCTTTCAACAAATTCTGTAGCATGCTTAAAAAGGAGGTCAGGTTTTAGTGGGTCACCTGCCTTATTAGAAAAAAAAATAATAGGCCTTGAGACATTCAGCTAAGTGAACATCTGAAATCTTTGATTTGTAGGCAACCCCTAAACTTTAAGAGCTGTGTGAAGTATGTTGTAGATGTTTAGCAAAACTACAATGCGGAGTTGTCTTAAAATAATACTTGTATTTTGTGGTACCACTGTGAGCAAGTGCAACCCCATTAACTGAGGTGTCAGTGATGGAATTCTCAATCTTTTAAATTATTCTAGAAGAAAGAGTGAAAATAATGGATTTAAAAAGTCAGTTTATTTATGAATTATTGTTTTATTAATCTTGAAATTTGAGTTTGTGTACCTCTCCTGATTGTTCCACTGGTGAGTAGCTGCTCCACACACAATGTGAAGATGCCATATTTGATTCCTGGCCAGTGCTAAGTTAGCTGGTTTTGACTGCAACAACATCAGTGTCCCTGCAAATGACTAGTCTCTGACTTAAGGAGGGAAACAATGAACTGGGATGGCATGGTGACACCGTGGTTAGCACTGCTGCTTCACAGCGCCAGGGATTTAGACTCGATTCTCTGCTTGGGTCACTGTCTGTGTGGAGTCTGCACGTTCTTCTGGTGTGTGCGTGAGTTCTCCAGGTGCTCTGGTTTCCTCCCACGTTCTGAAATATGCTGGCCATGTTAAATTCTCCCTCAGTGTACCCAAACAGGTGTTGGAATATGGTAATTAGGAGATTTTCGCAGTAACTTCATTGCAGAATTAATGTAAGCCCACTTGTAATACAACTAAGTTTTTAAAAACTGTAGCTTCTAAGTAACTCCTGCTGGAAGCATGTACACTTGATGTTTAATGAAGAATGGGTTCTGCTATGAATTGCCCAATGATGCTACATTCTGCTACATTCATTTATCGATGCTCATACATAAAAAATAGGGAGGTACTAGAGTCTTCAGGGAACAGTACTTCAGAAAGAAACTAGCACCTGCTTTATAAAAGGAGGAAAGCAGTAGGTGATAGCAATTATTAGCTCTTATGTGTGTTTAAGGGTGGGCTTGATTTCAAGTGTGCAGGTAAGTGTTCGTAGCTCTTGCTAGGATTGATCGCAAGTGCACTACATACAACCCAACAATGTTATAAGTGTGTGAGTCCACATACATAATCCTAAAATCTGTTTGCAACACGCTTTTATATGTAACCTTTGCTCATGATGTTATATCTGCAACTTGCCATATGAGACAATACTTGACTCAAATTTCTCCGTGTTCCTTCAGGTATAGTGAAGCTGACTTCTACCTGTAATATTTCAATTTACTGAGTGTGTCTGTCTTTTGAACAGAAGCTGTAATGTGCCATAGTTTCTGAATGAAAGTCAGATACGTTGTGCAGCCCAAGTTCGTTTCAACCATTCATAAGTTGCTAAGTGAAAATAATTTGTAACTATTTATGTATGAATTTACAGAAACACTCCAAAATTGCAAAAGCCTTTTGTTAACAGTACTGTAGATGAAGAATAAGGGCATTGAAAGATGAAGAATAGAAAAGATTCTGAAGAAGCAGCTCAGGTCAGATGTGAATGCTGAATTTCATTGGGTTTCTACCTGTTTCTAGAGATTTTGTCTGTTGAAGTTGACTTTTATGAATTGAATTCATCAGTTTTTTTTAAATGCAATGGTTTTTGCTGTTCATAGGATTTAACTTGTTCTGTATTCTGTGATGAAAAGCAAGTAGCAAATGCAGTTCGTTTTTACTATATACAACATACTCTGCCAAACCATATGGTGAAACTTATACTTTACAAATGCACATTACTAATAGAATTGCCAAACAAGCCATCTTCCCACTTAATTATTAGTGGCTAACGTGTAACCGATTTGATCATTATATTCGGCAATTTATTGGGCATTTTAAGTCCTGTAGTAAAAGTTGTTACCACGGTCGTGTAATACCTAAGCATAGTGTAAGTGAATATTATTCCTTTTTTTCCCCCATAGCATCTTTCCTTTTGGACAGAACACTACAGTTTTGGTGGTTTAAACAAATTATCTTGTATTTTGCATGTACAAAGTAGCACAGCATTTTTTTAAGTGCAATGATAGAAACATCTTTTACAACATGGTTTGAAGGAAAGTTGTCTCCGTTTGTGTTTTTACAAATTGTGAACTGTGGTTTACTTTCCCTTTAAAAATAATTATGTACTTTTATTGGAAAACTATATTGTCTACTTTTTTTGAAATCGCATTAAATATGATTTTGATGTAACGTGTTATTTGCTGCCCACAATTCAAAACGTTATCAAATGTTTTGTACAAAATGTACATGTGTATTATACTAATTTTTTATGTAAATTGGTGAGTGATCTTTAAAGCATACATTGTGCTGAACTACATTATTTTTAAAAGGTGATGAACGTTATATTGAGCACTGTTACTCTTGTTGCCAACCCAGAAGACAAGATTTCCAGTAAATGGTCATTGTCTTATACACCCATCAGTTGGTGCTAATGTAGTGAGACTTCTTAATTGCACTTTCATATATGAATCCTATTGTAGAATGTGTATTTTTAAATGATGCTTAAGAAAACTATGGATCTGTTTTATAGATATAAAGAAGTATGTTTTGGCGTTTTAAATGTTTACTGAATTATTAAGAACACAAAGTGTTTTCTATATAGTATTGCTACATTGGGACAAAAAAGTACTGTATATTTATTTTTACTGTGAAAGTATGTTGAATGCAATAAAAACATTTTTTTAAATGCTTGTATTTATTGCTTTGCTGCAAAGGAAAACTGCAGAATTGCAGTTGTCATCAACTATTTATAATGCTGCTTTCCATAATCTAGTGATGTACAGATCAACATTTGCACTTCAAAAACAGCTGATAATAATGGAGAATTGATGCAAAAGGAAGAAATAAAAGTCGATGCCACTGACAATTGGCCAAGCAAATATATTTGTAGTTAGATAGTGGGATAGATTTGCGTGAAGGGATTTAATGTGATTTATAGAAGAATAAAGCATCAACTATCGTGATACGTAGACTTTCTGTATTCCATTCAATATTTTTAAAAAATACTTCTAATCAAATGTTTGTGTATCAAATTTGAAGAATATAATTGAAGAAGGAAGTAACATTTTCCATTTTGGCCACCAGTACAGCTGCTCTACCCCAACATTGTGTTGTTCCAGTCGTCAGGAAAAAGAAGGTGCAGCAATGTAACTTTTTTTCACTTGCTGCTCCAGATAACTTTGTGGCCTTTTGCTAACCAGTGTCGTGTTAATTTGTGCTGAATCACAGACAATTTAAGAACAAAATCATCAGATAACATGTAAAGGCAGATAATGAATATGCATCATAAAATAATATAAAGGTATACAGTGTAATTATATTTGTACTCTTGGTTGTGTTGTATCATTTTGTCAATTTAATCTTTGAACATATAGTTAACCAAGCCCAATGTATGGACGCATCAGAGTGTTAACTGAAAGATGTGGAACAGTGTGATGATTTGCTCAATTAGAGAACAGGTGTACTGCTAATACTGATAGACAACTACAATGTTTCTTTGCAAGGTTAAAATTCATTTAACATTCCTGCTTCAGAGATAACTGTGCAAGATTGTCTCTTCATGTGCTAATGCTGAACTGATGACTCATGGCTATATTACTATTACTCTCTGCTTTTGTTGTTTGTGCAGGACAAAGGGTTCCACTGTAGCAATGCCAAATCTGCAGTATAATTGGAGCGTAATTATTATTCCTTTGTGAAAACAAGGGTCATCAGCCATTGTGATACACACATTTTCTCCACCTCATTAAAATCTCTAGCTAGTTTTCTTTTAAAGCTGTCTGGTGAACTTAAGAACTGATCAAATTGAGGGATACTGGTGACAGAGAGCAGAACATGTTTCCATTTTGTTTACCTGGTAGCTGCATTCAATTAATCTCACTCCCCTGCTTTTTATTCATAACCTTGTAACTTTCTCCTTTTCAAGTATGTAAACAATTCTCTCTTGAAAGTTAATATTACAGTTGCTTCCACTGACTTTTCAGGCATTGCATTTGGAATCACAAATTAAAAGATTGCCAGTTTCCCTCATTTGAATTGTTTTTGAATTATTTTAAATTTGTGTACCTCAAATTACTGATTTCCCTGACACTAGAAACAGTTTGCCCCATCTACTTTGTCAAAACGTCTCGTAATTTTGAATCCCTGTTCATTTCCCCATCATCATCTTTGCTCTAAGCTTTTATGTATCTTCACGTAACTGAAATTCACCATCTGTTGTTCCAACATGGATGGATGTTCCAACATCTAACTTTTTTTTTCTGGAAATGGCCAGTTTGTAGTAGTGTGCGGGTCCTTTAAGATTGACCGGTAGCCATGCACATTACTATCTTAGGGGAAAATTTACTTCTGTGCAACCTGTTTATCCTTTGTGGCATGTTCCTAATTACATCACAGATGTACAGCTTAGAAGAAGTGTTGCATCTTGCATCCCAGTAAATCTAAAATGTGGCCAAAATTGGACACAATACTCAGACTGAGGCGTAACCAGTGCTTTATAGATGATTTAGCATAACTTCCTTGCCTATACACTCTATGCTTCGATTAGTAAAGCTCTATTGAGATGATTGACTGACTTGTTGAAGTTAAAATTTATTAGTCACAAGTAAAGCTTATATTAACATTGTAGTGAAGTTTCTATGAAGTTCCACTAGCCACCACATTCCAGTGTCTGTCTCATTTCAATGCACCTAACCAGCACATCTTTCAGACAGGGAGGAAACTGGAGCATCTGGAGGAAATCCATGCAGGCATGGGGAGAATGTGCAAACCCCACACACACACTGACCCAAATCGGGAATGAAACCCAGATTCCTAGCACTGAGAGGCAGCAGTGCTAACCACTGTGCTGCCCCTTCTGTGGATTTTCATCATTTTACTGTTTTTATTTAACATTCAATCTTTACTGTGGGTGTGATAGTTAAATCCAACAGTAGATGGCGATGTTTTGTTGAAGCTGAGATGAGTAGAACTGTATTTCCATAAGAATAGTTTCATTGAATGGGATTCCTCCTTTTAAATCTCCAGGGAGCAGTTAAATACTTACAAAATTATTGTACTACAGTAATCCCACAACATAAAGCTGTTTCCAGCAACTATGATGGGAAGAATATGGGATACTTCTGTGGCTTTTACTGATTTTGTTCAGATATTTGGAATGGTTGCACTTTTCCTTTTTAATATCATACAAAAGGAATTGTATTACTTGATTTGAACAGTAGGAATATGGAGGTGTTTGCATATAATGGGGAAATGTGGTTTATCTAAATCTATATGGATCTAAATATAATATACACTAAGCAGAAAATGGGAGCAATTTTAAATGCTTCTGTTTTACTTTTGGATGTGACAATCTAGGACCATTAGTCTATACCCTGTAATGACTGCAATCATCATCACTAGGGTAAAACTAACCTGTCTCATAACATGAGAAATCACAATTCATTATTTGTATAAAATATTTAATTTCAATCTTTGTTGTCATTGAAGCATTGAATTTGGCCTTAACATGTTTTTGAGGACCTTTAAATATTGTGTGAAAATAAAGGTAAAATTGCTGTAGTCCCAGATGACCAGAGAGGTTGCTTCTTCTTTGAAGGGGAGTGCTGACTGGTGATGACTTAACCTGAGGAGCTCCATTACTCAGCTGAGGAGCAAGGTTGAGAAGACAGGACTTTCACGAATTTGATTTGATTTATTATTGTCACATGTATTGGGATACAGTGAAAAATAATTTCTTGTATGCTATATAGACAAAGTGTACTATTCAAAATACATGAGCATGCTGTAGAGATGCCAGCCTTGGACTGGGGTAAGCACAATAAGAAGTCTCACAACACCACGTTAAAGACTAACATTTATCTGGCAGCACAAGCTTTCGGAACACTGCCCCTTCAAGTAAATGGAGGATTTGGTTTACAAATAGGACATATATAGAAACGTACTCATTTACAAAATATGGTTGGAATGCAAGTCTTAACAGGTAATCAAAGTTTTTACAGATACAGACAATGTGAGGGGAGAGAGGATTAAGTACAGATTAAAGACGTGTGAATTGTCTCAAGCCAGAGATAGAAGCAGGTAAGTTGTTTCCACTGGCAGGTGAAACTAAAACTAGGAGGCATAGCCTCAAAATAAAGGGAATCGGATTTAGGACTGAGTTGAAGAGGAACTTCTTTGCTCAAACAGTCGTGAATCTGTGGAACTTCCTACCCAGTAAAGCAGTTGAGGCTACCTCATTGAATCTTTTTAAGGTAAGGATAGATAAAGTTTTGAACAGTAAAGGAATTAAGGGCTATGGGGAGTGGGTGGGTAAGTGGAGCTGAGACCACAAAAAGATCTTATTGAATGGCAGAACAGGTTCGAGGGACCAGATAGCCTACTCCTGTTCCTAGTTCTTATGTTCTCGTGTAGGACAGTTACTAAGATTTTGCAAGCCTATGCAAGTTGTGGGGGTTACAGGTAGTGTGATGTGAATCCAAGATGCCAGTTGAGGCCATCTTCATGTGCGGAACTTGACTATCAGTTTCTGCTTGGTGATTCTGTGTTGCCATTTGTCTTGAAGGCCGCCTTGGAGAATGCTTAACTGAAGGTCAGGATCAAAGGCTGAATACCCTTGACTGCTGAAGTGTTCCCCTACAGAAAGGGACCACTCCTGCCTGGTGGCTGTCGAGCAGTTCCATTCATCTGTTATCGCAGCGTCTGCATGGTCTCACTAATGTACCATGCCTCAGGACATCCTTTCTGGCAGCATATCAGGTACACGATGTTGGCGGAGTTGCCAGAGTATGTACCTGGTGGATGGTGTTCTCACAAGAGGTGATGGCATTTGTGTCAATGGTCTAGCACATCTTGCAGATGTTGTTGTGACAATTCACACCTCTTTAACCTGTACTTAACCCTCTCATCGCATTCTGTATTATAAATAATTGATTACCCATTAAGACTCACATTCCAATCATTATCTTGTAATTGAGTTTGTCTATATATGCCCTGTTTGTAGACCAAATCCCCCATTCGTCTGATGAAAGGGCAGCATTCCAAAAGCTCTTGCTGCCAAATAAACCTGTTGGACTTTAACCTGGTGTTGTGAGACTTCTTACTGAGAATACATAAAGAGAAGGAAAGGAGAGGTTGCAGAATAGTGTTACAGTCGTGGTCTAGTTAAAATTTTAAATTTAATTTGCCTGAATGCAAAGTTTTTAATTCATATAAAATGTGTTTTCTTCCTTTTTCCACAGTTTTTTTTTGTATGTTCTCTTTCTCATCTCTGGTTGATGGTGAATGTTCTAAAGGCAGGTTATTGACCTTTCTTGCAACATGCTAGACAAGAGGAAAATTTTCATTAAAAATGATTTTTTCTTTCAGCAATACTTTAGAGTTAATTCCTTTGAGACTCACAGTACTTGCTGTGCAATGATTTTATCTAAAAGATTAGTTTGGATTATTAGGATAATTAAGTATAAACCAGAAAGCAGCAATGTGTCTTTCAATAAGATTGTAGTAAAGCTCTGTTTTGAATATTGTGTCTAGTTTTGATTGCCTTTGTTGAAATTTTGAAAAAGTAGGACCTCTGGCAAAATCCTCATTTAAAACATATTATTTATCCTGTTTGGTTCAAAAAGTGGGTTTTTTTTTTTGGAGAAACAAAGATTCTGAGTTTAGCAGTTTTCATTGAAGTAGGACATTGTTTTAATTAGATTAGGGAGAAAAAGGGAACAAATGATTGTTAGGCAAGGGTAGAACAAGATTGTATAACAGGAGCTTCTTTTTCCAGAGACCTGTGCATCCACAGAGCATGTTAGCAGTCCATAAGCTGAATAAATTTGCTTCACAAAAGACCATAAGACATAGGAATAGAATTAGGCTTCACACCTTCAAACTTTTAAAAAATGAGTTTGAGCATTTCCTGGCTGGGACAGAAACCACAATATTAACAAGGTGGGTGAAATACCCCAGTAATAAAAAAAATCATAGGATGGTCTCTCGGACTAGCCTTGATTGTTTTTGTGAGTGAGGGAGAAATTTTACAGATGTGTTATCTCTTCCTGAAATTGGCTTTGCAGGTTTTCATCTTTTGGTGCCACTTCTGGGAGTTTATATAGTGGTTAGCTGCTGGCTAATGGAGCACCATGGTTCTGTTGTGCAGACTTGTTTTTTCCTGCCCATCATTTCAGTATCTTGTGACAATGAAATGTAATCTGGAAGATAATTGTAAGAATCACACTACTGGTTTTTCTTTTCATTCGAATTAATTACAAGGGCTTAAATACTGTCCTAGAGTCCAGCTGCTCCAGATTAAAGTTATAGAGGTGTACAGCACGGAAATGGGCCTTTCAGCCCAAATCGTCCATGCTGATCAGATTTCCAAAATTGAACTAATCCCATTTGCCTGCATTTGGCCCATATCTTTCTAAACCTTTCCTATACCCATCTAAATATCTTTTAAATGTTGTGGTTGTACCTGCTTATATCACCTTCTCTGGCAGCTCATTGCATATGTGCACCACCTTTTGTGTGGAAAAAAATTGCTCCTACAGTTCCTTTTAAATTTCTCCTCTGTCACCTTAAACTTATTTCCTCTAGTTTTGGAATACCTTACCCAGGGGAAAAGACCATGGCTATTCACCTTATCTATGCCTGATGATATAACCTTCTTAAGTTCACACCCTCATCCTCTTATGTTGCGGGGAAAAATGTCCCAGCCTATCCAACCTCTCCTTACAATTGAAACATTCCAATCTCAATAACATCCTTGTAAATCTTTTTTGCACCCTTTCCAAATTAGTGACATCCTTCCTGTAGGAGGATGACCAGAATTGTGCTCCAAATGTGGCCTCACTGATGTCTTATACAGTTGTAACATAACATCCTAACTCAATGCTCTGACGGATGAAGGCAAGTGTGCCAAAAGCCTTCGCCTTCCCTTCTACCTTTGCAGCCACTTTCAAAGAACAATGTCCTTGCACCCCTAGGTTTCTCTGTTCAACAATACTCCCCAAGGCCCTACCTAATTTCTAGATTGTATCAAACCAGGAGTAGGATTTCCATTGTCAGAAAACCCCCTAAAATGCATATTTAATGGTGGCCTTAAATCCTTTTGCTTCATCAGTAGGCATGCTAATGGCATCATGGCTATTCACTTTGCCAGGATGCTGGTTATTACAAAAGATACAGCAATCATCTGAAGATGCTTCAGCAGCAACTCTTGTGCTGGCAGGCTTAGCAATCTTTTCACTGTAGTGCCAGCATAGTATCATCAGACTTACTGTTTTGAATGACATTGATTGGGCAAAACAAAAATAGATGTTATAGTTCATGACAATTCTGTGCAGCAATTTGATTTAGTGAGTTTTTTTTATGGCAAGCAGGCCTCTTTAAAATTCTTTGCAATGCCTTGCAAAAAGTGAATCCAACATAGTGTAAGCATGGCATGTAAACCCAGTGGTACTGAATGATATTGTATTTAAAATGCCTGTAGGGATTCTACATTGTACAAAAAAAAATTAGCCTGCGTTATCAGCAGTAGATGACATGATATTGCAGAAATATCTGCATGTATTTGAATGAGACGTTTACCAGGATTAAAATTGAATATCTTGTCTCCCTTTTGCAAAAATAACTGTCTTGAAAGCACAAGGGAGAGTAACATTGAAACTGAGGATTAATAGGGAAGTCAGTGACCTGGTTATTGGGACTGCCAGCTTGAGGAAGGACTTTTGGGCTTAGAAGCTGTTAAGGGATGATAGGGATCATTAATAGAGAATAAATATAGCACTATACTAATACGAAATGTTGGCTCTGATAGTATATAGAGTGAAATATAGTGACCAAGTTTCTCTGCAATTATGACAGCCAGTGTGATGATTGCAGGAATATCTCAGAAAATTATTCACTCTTTCCAAATTGCCATTGTGTTTCTCATTGATGTCAGTTTTTTCTTTAATGGGGGCTGGGAGAGAAGAATCTTGGAGAGAAAAAGAAGATTTTTGAACCTAAGCAAAGACACTACTTTTGTATAATATTATTGTTGTTGCCCTTGGTTTCCTCATTTTGCCCTTGTTCCAAACTGTCAGACACTCAACCAATGTGAATCTTGCAAAAATACAAATCCACCTTTTCAGTGAATGCACAGTAGTCTTTCAAAGGCAAGTTGCTTCAGAATAGATTTTGCAGTTAAAGGTTTGTCTTTAGATTAAATTCAGTGTCAGCACTGTTTACCCACAGTGGAAAAAATTGAAAATTGAGATGAGGGATGGGATGGTGATTAACACTGCGGTGTCTCAGCTCCAGGGATCCAGATTCAATTCTGGACTTAGGTGTCATCTGACGTTGTGGAGTTTGTGTGTTCTCCTTCTGCATGCATTTGCTCCAGTTTCCTCCCTCAGCCTGAAGATGTGCAGGTTAGGTGAATTGGCCATGCTAAATTTCCAAGATCTATGTCCCAAGATCTGTAGGTTGGAGGAATTAGTGAAGTTACTGAGATAAGGCAGAGAGGTGATGCAATCTGTCAGATAATTGGTGCAGACTTGATAGGTCGAGTAATGTGCTCTGCGCTGTAGAGATTGAGTTTTTGATGAATCCCGAGAAGTGATTTCAGTAACATGCTGCCAGATTCATTTAATTAGTATTTAATAAAATTTGTATTTTTTTCAGCAATTAAAAGCATTGTTGCAGAATAGAAAGAGGGTATATTTGAGCGCAGAAAATAATTAAAGGAAATTCAATGTTTTGGGATGTGAAGATTTAAGAAGGGGCAGCATGGTGGTGCCGTGGTAAGCACTGGTTCTTCACACTGTGAAGGACTTGGGTTCAATTCCAGATTTGGATCACTGGCTGTGTGGAATTTGCATGTTCTCCCAGTGTCTGTGTGTGTTTCCTCCAGGTGCTTCAGTTTCTTCCCACAGTCTAAAGATGTGTAGGTTAGGTTGACTGGTGATGCTAAATTGCTCCTTAGTGTTGGGGGATTAGCAGCATAAATAAGGGTTACGAGATTAGAACCTGGATGGGACTGTGGTCGGTACAGACTTTGGGCTGAATCATTTCCTCCTGCACTGTAGGGATTCTATGAACAGTACTGTAATGGTTTTGTAACTTTCCTGAGCGCAGGAGTTAACCCTCGGCCATAGACTAGTAAACCAGAGATTGAGGATGGAACTTTCCTGTCCCACCCACTATAGGAATCATAGTGAGCAGGATATGGACCATGCAAAGGTCCATTGACCTCAGATGGGATTTTCAGTCTTGGGGTGAACATGGATGGAAAATCCCACTCTGAGTGCTCAGATCCCAAATAGTTTAAGAATTTGAATTCCATTTCTAACAATCTGGAAATAAAAAAGTGATGAGAAAAGTAACATGAAACTGTTGACTTGTCTTTTTTTGAACTACAAGTGTTGGGTTTTTAATATCCTTAAGGGAAGAAAATCTGCCCATATTATTAAGTCTGACCTAGCTGTGACTCCAGTGTAATACAATGTGGTTGATTCTTTTTTGTCTTCAGAAATGGCCAAACAAACCATTTGGTTCAGGACAGCCGAAGGGGTTATGCCCAGGGAACCACTGAGACTGGCAACAAGTAAAAGGCAAAAAAAAACCCTTTTAAAGCAGTCACAGAAGTTTGCCTTTTCTATCATGAACTTGCCTTCAAAAGAAGTGTACTAAAGTGCTGTCATAGAAGCCTTACAATAAAGAAGGAGCACATTTAGCCCATCAATTTCTGTACCAGTCACAATCCTACCCAGGCTCTATCCGTTTAAACCCACATGTTTCTCCTGCTAATCACTCTGAAACTGGGGTCAATTTCGCATAGCCAATCTACCTAACCTACACATCTTTGGACTATGAGAGAGAAACTGGAACACAAGGACAAAACCCAAGCAGACACTGGGAGAATGTGTAAACTCTACACAATGACCTAAGGCTGGAATTGAGCCTGGGTCCCTGCAGTGTGAGGCAGCAGTGCTAACCACTGTGCCACCATACCACCAGAATAGTCATTGATTTTTTTTTCTTGGTATATTTCTTAACCCATACTGGGGATGATTCTGTGCTGTGTTGTATCACGTAGAATGCCTTGCATTTAATAGTTTGTCGCAGTGCATCTACAGAATCAGCTTGAGCATGCCTGGGAGCAGATTTATACCTTTTGTGAGAAATCATTGTTTTCTTACTGTTTGTTCTTTCTATGATTTTGTTTGTATAGCAATTTTTTTTAAACCAATCTAATTCCAAGTATACTAATGTTAATATTAAAAATCTAGTTCTAGGTCACACATTTTGGCATAAAGCAACTTTTTTTTCCCCTTTCTCCTATTGCCCTATTTTTGTCCCATGGACCTGTCATATCTCTCTGCCATTCTCAGGTGATATCTGTTATACATAGCATATTATATTCATCTCCCACTGATTCCTCCCAGCTTTGTCTCCAGGATATTTGGCTCTGTACCATCCAGCCACTCACTTGAGGCCTATTCAAGTGTAGCACTTCCCTCATTTGTCTGTGCTCCCCACTGGTTTTACTGTGACCTCCAACATCCTGCTCACCTGCCAGCTTTGTTTCCTTTACATATCTATTTTAAAACTGTTTACTAGAACCATCTTTTTCTTTTATGTTTTCACCAGATTATTGGATCTGGCAATCACAGCTTTGAACAAATAAGCTAGCAGTGATTTGTTGTCTTGTTCCAAGTTACTGATGATAATACTTATAATAACATTTACTATAGCAGAACTAGCAAGGTCCAGGTGGTTCTTGCCTCCTGCATTTCTGCTTGTTGGAACCCGCTCACCTTAAATTGGTTTCCACAGCTCCTGTTGACTGCTTTGCTGTGCAATTTGCTACTGATACAGATAATAGGATTCAAGTCCAGTTCTCAACTGAAATATCATATTTGCATAATTTTATAGTTGTGCAGGACAAATTTGAGCATACAATGACAACTGTATGCATTTATATAATATTTTTAACGTGATAAAACATCCCAAGACCCTCCCCAGTAGTGTTGTCAGACCAAAAATTATATTAAACCATAAAGGGTATATTTGAATTGGTAACTTACTGCTTGGTTAAGAAGTGTAGGTTTTTGAGGGGCATTTTAAAAGAGGAAAGAAGGTAGATACTGAGAGGTTCAGGGAAGGAATTCCAAAGCTTCAATGTCTAGACAGCAGGAGACATAGCTACTGATGGAGGAGGATGGACTATTTGATTTGATTTATTATTGTCATATGCATTGAAAACATTGAAAACTCTTGTTTCTTGTGTGCTATATAGATAGAGCACACCATTCAAAGAATTTATAGGGGAGAAGGACAGGAGAGAGTGCAGAATATAGTGTCACAGTTATAGCTAGGGTTTGGAGAAGGATCAACTTAATTAAAGGTAGGTCTATTCAAAAGCCTGAGAGGAAGAAGCTGTCTGCTTGTCGGTGACCTCAGACTTATCTTTTTCCAATGAAAGAAAGTGGAAGATGGTATGTCTGGGGGGCAAGTGGCAAGAGAAGAAAATGCAGAGTTCTCGGAGGACTGAAGGAAGTTTTAGGGATGTGGAAGGGCCAAAATCATAGAGGAATTTGAATCCTATTTTAGCATAAAGCCCTTGCTAATGTCAAGCACAGGTGATCGATGAACAAGACTTGGTGCAAGCCAGAAGTATTTGAAGAGCTCATGTTTGTAGAGTGTATAAGATGGGTAAGCAGCAAGGAGAACACTGAAATAGTCATGTCTGGGGATTAAAACCATGTATGGATGAGGATTTCTGCAGCAAACAAGCTTGAGGCAGGGTCAAGGTTACTCAGCAGGATAATATGCCCAAAACAAATTAAGCACCTTTTATGTTTTGTTCACATGAAAGGCAGAATATAACCTAACTCATCATAGTGGGAAACTTGGTGGCCGGATCCATTTAATTGCACATCAGGCTCTTGCGGCTAAATTTTAAGCAAGAATGAGCATTTATGGGGGAAACTTGCCTTGGGATGTCAATCAGGTTCATTATTGTACCAACTGGCATCAACTATCCCTGAGTTCACCAAAATTTAGTCATGGCTCAGGGTTTAAATAGCACAATTTTCCCATATCTCCTGAAACCTTGGGTTTGCCACCATCGATCATAAATGCTCTACAGTCCAGAAAGAGGCCATTTGGCCCATCAAGTCTGCACCGATCTCAATCCCACCCAGGCTTTACCCTCATATTCCTATACATTTACCACTAATCCCTCTAACCTAGACACCTCAGGACACTAAGGGGCAATTTTAGCACGGCCAATCAACCTAACCCACGCATTTTTGGACTATGGGAGGAAACCCTCACAGACACGGGGAGAATGTGTAAACTCCACACAGTGACCCAAGCTGGGAATTGAAAGGTCCCTGGAGCTGTGAATGCTAACCACTGTGCTAATATGCTGCCCCGGGGTAGTGGGTTCCTCTGTTAAGGTCCCTGAAAGCCACTTTCTGCTTTTGTCACTGAACTGCCCCCCCACCCCCACCTTTCCCAACCTGCCTTCTGTCACGGAAATCTAGATTTTTAGAGACCATCACCAGTAATATCCCTGAGGCAGCAGCAGGGAACTGCTCCAAGCAATGGCTGGTAGGTAGGACTTCTACCCCACAATCCTAAATTCTGGTGAGGTTCTGGTGAGGTCCTGGAGCTGCCAGTTAAATGCCTGACAGGCAATTAATTCAGTTAGGCCTCTCCCACTGAAGCACCTACATCGAGAACGTTAAATTCTTACCAAAGTTTGTAATTTTATTCTAGTTTATTTACTAGTGTCTCAAGTAGGCTTACATTAAGAATACTGCAATGAAGTTACGGTGAAAATCCTTCAGTTGCCACACTCTGATGTCTGTTTGGGTACACAGAGGGAGAATTTAGCATTGCCAATGCACCTAACCAGCACATGTTTCCATTGCGGGAGGAAACCAGAGCACCTGGAGGAAACCTATGCAGACATTGGGAGAATGTGCAGGCTCTGCACAGACAGCGACCCAAGCTGGGAATTGAACCAGTCCCTAGCACTGTTAGGCAACAGTGTTAACACTGTACTACAGTGTTGCCCTAATATTTTCTGGTGTTGCCTCTTCCAGTTCGCAAGCTGAACATGAAAGAAATTCTGATTTCCAATTCTTTCTTCAAAAAGTCTTTTGGTGTCATTCTTTCTCCCATGGATAGTCCTCCTGTCTTGAGTGAACTGAATGATCAGATTTACCTAGGCTACAAAACAGAAGGAAAACTTGTGCATTAAAACGGGCTTTTTCTTCTTCAAGTTGTGTTGGCTGGTTTGTTCTGTAAGGTACCTGGAACCCTATCTGCCTCCTTGAAAATTAGCCTGCAAAACCTGTCAGCAAAGTACTTCAAAGCCGAGAAGTGACTGTCAGCCTTCATCAAACTATTTCGCAGCATTAGGCACCTCTGGAAGAGAAGAAGCCAACGAGCAAGACATGTCTTTGGGCTGCATTTTGTGCCCCCCATCTGGTGTGTTTTTAGCAGAGGTGGGGGCACCCAAAATAGGGCAGATGCTCATCCTATCACTTTACTGCACATCCATTTGCTCACCCCCATAAAACTTGGGGTGGGGTAGTGCCCTTAAGATAGACCCCCCCACACACTTTTTTTCCTATTTGCCTGCAGCAATAAATTCACCACCCCTCTCCCCTCCTTAACCTGCCCAAGAGCCTGGATGTACCAGTCTCCGTGGTCCATTGGGCAGCTACCTTCCTCATAAGAGTCCCAACAGGGTCCACAAATGTATATATGTCGCTGCCAGGATTGATGGACCTGCCAGCCAATCGGATTGGCCAGCAAATTATAGGACTTCCTCCTCAGTGAGGGGCAGAAGTCCCACACTGCCCCAGCCTCTACTTAGCCTGCCCAGCTGACTTTGCTTCTGGGAGGCGGCGAGCTATCTGTCCACTATCCTCGCTTATCCACCCTTAATATCCTGCTCTGTCATTCTTTCAATATTGAAGAGGGAAAACACTTTGGTTTTACCACCTAAACACAAAAGGGTGATTCCTACGTCTACTTATATTAAATGGTGAATCCAGTTACACCTTATTGACTCTGATGAAGGGTCATCCAGACTCGACATGATGGTTCTATTCTCAACAGATGCTGTCAGATCTGCTGAGATTTTCCAGCATTTTCCATTTTTGTTTCGGATTCCAGCATCCGCAGTATTTTGCTTTCGTGCACATTATTAGATATTTTCATTCTCAAAATTTTATGTGTCGGACTTTCGATATAACTTAGAATTTAAAACACTTCAATTTTAACAGGAGGCATAACTTCCATCTACCCAGGTAGGCGAATTAATTTTTCTCCAAAGTAACTCTCAGTAGCACCATACGCTCCTGCTCTTGATCTTTGGATAGTCAAAGAAAAGTCTCTTTTAGCAAAGACACAAAGTTCTAAATCCTTTTCTACATCATGAGTTGCCAAAGGTTTTCCTATTACTGCACTGCTGGGTTGGCAGTTTCTGAGTGATGTCCGCTGAACATGAGGATATTTTGTTAAAAAAGAAAGAACTGCATTTATGGAGTGCTACGATGCAATTTATCTCATACAAATATTCACCCAAACCATTTCGGTGTGCACTCATGATAAAAGCCATCAGTCACTTTTAGCAGTAGCTGCCACTGCAATCTGCTGGTGATCTTGATTACATTTCCTTGCTCAGAGGAAGAGGCACGCTTTTGCATCTGACAAGAAAATTATAGCCAAAGTGTAGCTGTGCATGAAAATGTGATAAGCGGGTTTTAATAATAAAACAAAAAGTCTCAGGCATGAATGATAAGGATTGACAATTTTAGGATGAAGAGGAAACTGGCAACAAAATATTTGGAATCCGCAGAATCACCTTCTTATAACTGTTACACCGGAGTAATTAGATGTTTATCTTTAAAAATCCCAATGAGACAGTGTGGATACATTAGGCTGCAGGCTGGAAAGGCTCAAAAGCTGACTTCTTGGTCCTAGGGAGAAACTTAACTGAGCCCAATGTCTGGAAATATTGCTCCGTGCAAGTACTGTTTTATAAAATATTTGTTCCCTAGTGATATTGCTCAAAGATGCATGTTTTAAATTTTTCCTGAGGTGAGTGTTGCATAGAATTTTGGGTTTTGCATTGTAGGAAGGATGTCGAGTCATTGGAGAGAGTGCTGTCCAATGAGAAACTTCAGTTATGAAGGCAGAATGGAGGAGTTGGGTCTCATTTCCTTGGAGAAATGAAGGCAGAGAGGAGATTTGATAAACGTATTCAAGTTCACGAGGGGCCTGGGCACAGTAGATTGGGAGAATCTGTTCCCATGTGTGAAAGGATGGAGATCAAGATGGCTGCATATTCAAAGTAATTGGCAAAAGAAGCAAAAGCGAAATGAGAGAGAACGTTTTCCACTCAGTGAGTTGTTAGGATCTGCAATGCACTGCCCAAGTGTGTGGTAGAGGCAGGTTCAATTCAGGCATTCGACAGAATAGATGTTTGTTTCTTTTCAAGTAATCTGCAGAGCTAAGGAGTGCAGGTAGGAGAATGGCACTAGGGAGAATGCTCATTCAGAGAGCCATTACAGGTGTGATGGGCTGAATGGCTGCCTCCAATGTTAGTGATCCTGCAAAAAAATATTTTTTGTAAGTCCCTTTGTCTGCCATTATTTCCACCACCATCATTTTTGTCTGCCTTCCATCTTCCCAGTCTCCCTCTTTTCTCTATGTAAGCACAATCTTTATGTATGGCATTGTTTTCTGTCTTTCTATCTCTCCCCGTCTCTCTGATTTATTGATATATCACAGCTCTTATCTTCTGCTTGCCCAGTTATCAAGATTCATTGTTTCTGCTGTACTGCTTTTCAAGGATACTGTTGTATTTGTTAACTCAGCTGAATGATTAGGAATGAAATGTTTTATTTTCTGATGTGGCACAAAGTCATTTGTGATGAACAACTCATCGACTCCTTCCTTAGTCGTGCTGTTGCTTTTCCGATTAAAATTTTTCATGAATCCTTCACCAATCCCCTTCTCCCTTCCCACCAATGGCAGTTTCTGTCACCAATCACAGAGGATTGGATTCTTCTTGAAGATATCACCAGCCAGAAAGCTCCAGATGGATATCACAGTGGTTAGCACTACAGCCTCACAGTACCAGGGGCGTGGGTTCAATTCCCAGTTTGGGTATTGTCTGTATGTTCTCCTTGTGTTTGTGTGGGTTTCCTCCAGGTGCTCAGGTCTCCTCCCTGGTTAGGTGCATTGGCCGTGCTAAATTCTCCCTCAGTGTACCCCCGAACAGGCGCTGGAATGCAGCGACTTATTCCCGACAGAAGGGACAAAAGGCCATCTGGGCTCGAAACATCAGCTCTTTGCTCCCCTTACAGATGTTGCCAGACCTGCTGAGATTTTCCAGTATTTCCTCTTTTGGTACCAACTAGGGGATTTTTACAGTAACTTCATTATAATGTTAAACTTTTAAAAGGTGATTGAGGGCTCAATGAATCCCTAGAGGTGAAGAGTTGAAACACTTGTATACCCATGCCAGCTGTGCCCATCATTGAGCTATTGCTAATAAGCTGCTGGCACACTGGAGTGTGTTATCTGTGAAATATTGTATACAGTCACTTCACCCAGTTTATCACATTACCCAAGTGCTTTTACTTTAATGGAAAAGACAAAGGATTGTGGTTGAAACTTAGCTTGATTAAAAACACTCACACTTTAAAAGAAACAATTCTTGTGCAATAAATTAAGTTGACTTTCCCCAAACTAGGTAATTGTGTGAGAAATAGATATTAACCCATTCTGGTGAAATTGATTGGATTCAGTTCACTGAGCTCATGGTGACAGATGAATTCAAAGTCCTCTTAGCACAAAGATGTAATCGCATACCCTCTTGCACTGTATCAGATCACAGTGGTTACCTCTGTGAATCTTCGCTGGAGTTTGTCCTGAAAATGGTTGTTTTTATCCTCCCCCTTCTCTGAGTACTGCCTGGTCATTGGGGTGTTGGGGGGAGGTCACAAGACCTAATGAGGTTAGGCCATCCTTGTTGTCTTTGTTTTAGAATATGCAAGAAGTCAGGCTGAAACTAAGAAATACACAATCATAATGTCTTCTGGCTGAGTACTCCCTGATGCATTTCTGCCATATCAATTCTTCCATTGTAAAGTTTGAGCCTCTCTTTTCAATATATAAGAGGTCTGGAATTTGGGTCATGATGACTTCTCTATCGTTACAGTAAAATACTTTTGTTCGATTTGCAAGATAGTTCTGGTTTGTGTCCCTGTTGGCTGTTGACCTGTGATAACTTGTAGAAGCAGTTTTACTGTATTAGTTTAAAAATGTCCAATTATATATTGGAACTAATTTCTCAGGCCATTATCCATTTAGTGGTTGGGGCATTGTGAGGTTGGGGAAGGAGGGAAAGAGATAGAGTGGAAGACATTAGGAGCACTCATTGTACAGCGCGATATGCCACAGGCTGAGCCTCAAAAAAATATTCATTGCATCTGGGATTTACTTTAATAAGCAGCACTATGGATGTACCTGCACCACATGGACTGCAGCAGTTCAATGAGGCAGCTCACCATCACCTCAAAGGCAATTAGCGATGGGCAATAAATGCTGGTTAGCCAGCGATATCTGCAGTCCATGAATGAATAAAGAAAAGGTTGTATGACTATCAACCAATTATAAGAGAAAGATTAAATGCATTACTACTAACATGAAGATGTGTTTTTAAATTGCTCTATAAATGACTTGAAGGTTATCTTGAAAGGGATGTTAAACTTACACTATTTTAAAACATGTATTTCAATGCAAGTTCTTCATAAAATCGTAGGAAACATTTCTCAAACGATTGTACAATCAATTAAAAAATACAGTGACATCAATAGCTTTGCAATTCAGATGAATCACTTTAAATTCTGCCTGCTTGGTAAATATATATCTTAATAGAAATGTAATATTTGAATGGATATTTGGCATGAAATATCTTGTACTTTGTGATATCTGTCAGGCTAGCAGTGTTTATTTGGTTCTTGCTGACATCACTCCAATGAACACTATTGTCTGCTGTTGTCACTTTGTGGCCAATGATGAGCGATTTTTCCCAGTTCTGACTGATCTTCAGCCAATTAAGCTTTATGTTTTATTTAAAGAGAAATTTTTTTTAAATAGATAAGAATTTGTTTTTGTTGAAAATGTGGCTATTAACTTTATATCTGTACCAAACTAAACATTTCTAGTGTTTTGTCCCCAATGCACAAATATTGACAATTATATCTTTTACAAACTCCAGTCACCTTGTGATGTTAGTGTACCTTTAAGTGTTTTTTTTAAATCACGTACTCTACAGTTGTAAGCAAACTTTTTCAGTTTTTCTCATAATTGCCGGGTGACTCTCTCGGAGAGTCTTTATTGCTGCTTAAATGGGAGTTTATTTATTTTTACTGGGGATGTTTATGATTCTGCGTTGTTAAGAGAAAAACTGGTTGGTAGGTCAAGTGATAAGAGTTCTTTCATTTTCTGTTTGGCTGCAAGTTTGAGTTTTAGTTTTAGTGGGGGCATCAAGCTGAAAAGAAGTCTCTCTCTCCCAGGTTTTGGAAATTCTGCTGGTCATTTGAAAGCAAAGTCATTCCTTTCTGAAGGGGGGAGTCTGCTGCTATGGCTAGCCTCGAGTTCCTATGTTTTGGGACGCTATCCTGACTTCAGACTGCTCCAAGTCTATCCAGAGAACTGCAGACTTCATCCAAAGGATTCAATTTCAGTATCACGTGAGCATTAGTCTATGCTGTATTAAACCTGCTGTGAGGGTCTATTTATAGGATTGGTTTGATTGGGACAGTTCTTATTTTTATTAAGAGTTCTACATTTTATGTATTTGCTTTGGTATTGTTTGTAATTGAAAGAAGTTATTGCTAATGTTCTTACCATATATGTTACCTATATTCTTAAATAAATTTTGTTTGATAGAAGCTACCTGGTGGATCATTTGAATCATACCTGAAGTGAAACCTATCATGCTTATCCCAGCCAAATTCCAGATGCAAAACTGACTATCCAGACAGGCTCCATTAAACAATTCAGAGTTTCTGACCTGAACCATAACAATTTGGAATGTTGGAAAGCTTTTTAAAATTACATATAGAAAGGTTAGGTGCCTTCATACAGTTTTGTGCAGAATGAAATGAAGGTTGGTGCCGCAAAATTGAAAGTATTTAGAATGCCATCAGGACCTTCACTGCACTCAATTTTAGTTTATGTCCCCACTAACATTTTTACAGTCCATTCCTTAATCATAGTAAACTTTTAAAAGGCAAACGAGGGTTCAACATCCTGGCAAAAGGTGTTTTATTTTGAATTGGGGATCGATTTTTTTTGGATGATTACATACCTGGGTTTCTCAGGCAATAGAAAATGCTTTATATGAGCGGCAATTCTGTTCTTGCGAAATGGAATTAGACAGTCCAGTGTGTACATGAATGTCTTTTAGCATGTGCTGCTTAAAGGTATTCTTAACGGTTCTTTGATTGGTATTTTGACGTGTATCTTCGAAATGGAGATTCATGACAGAGACCATCAGGGAGTTGTTCGTGGTTTGATTGCTTAAATGTTAATAAATAACCAAGAGTTATCAGATGAAAAATTATTAAATGGGACTGTGTGGCAGATGCACAGATACTTGGGAGTAATTGTGTGGACACTTACAGATAGAGCAATTACATATTGGTAGAAATTGCGTGGAAATTATGCACATACTTGGGAGTTAATAGCAAGCAATAAACTAAATGAAGGATTGTGGTGATGCCATAAGTCATGGAAATGAAGCTGAATGGTTTATTACCATCCCCTGGAGTCTTGGGATTCTGATCATACCCTTGGGTCTATTATGTATGATATCCATGTATTTAAATGTTGTGCACTTTTCTTATTCCTCCCCCCACCCCCCACCTCATCAGTTTGTCTCCTGGAGCAACTGATTACCTGGATGCCAATTGCAAGTTTGCCTGCGATGATATTTATACAAGCGAATCAATAATTATCATATAATTGCACAGGTTTACTAAGGACAATAACCTGCAGCCATTGATCAGGAAAGTCTTCACATAATACTGAGAAGAGATGTTAGCAAGGATGTGGTTATTTAGTTGGATGAAAGCTGTACAAAATTCACTCAAGCTTACAGCCTTTGTCAGCCACGAGTCTTTACGCACTAACAAAATAACTTGTATTCACAGATTGTCGGTAAATTTGTTTGAATTTCTTTCTCCGTAGTTGTGCAGCGTAAATAAAATATTTAGATCATGCAGACATTTTAAAGTTGATGTGAGAAAATTACTGTTTTTGTATGAAGTAGTGAAAATTTTTTTGATGTTGTTTAAAGTAAAGTTTATTTATTAGTCACAAGTAGGCTTATATTGAAACTGCAATGAAGTTACTGTGAAAATCCCCTAGTCCTCACATTCTAGTGCCTGTTTGGGTACACTAAGGGAGTATTTAGCATGGCCAGTGCACCTAACCAGCATGTCTTTCTGGCTGTGGAAGGAAACTGGAGTACCTGGAGGAAACCCGCACAGGCACAGGGATAATGTGCACTCTATACGCAAACAGTGATCCAACCTGGGAGCGCTATGACGCAGCAAAGCTAACCATTGTATCACTAACCAGTCATTCCTGACCTTGCCATGCCGGAACAATTTTTTTTAAAATGAGCTTACGTACTTACTTCTGAGTTTCTTTTTAAATGTATGGTTTCTTTTTACATAATTGGTTTCTGAAGTACAAATTATGAAGAGTTGATTCGGAAGAAATTTTACAAAGATGCTCACATTCATGAGGGGACTGGTTGGAGACAAGCTGTTCCTATTCAGGGGTAGGATGTAACCGGGCGGCATCAATTTAAGGTTAGTTGCCAAAAGAAGCAATGGTGACATTACAAAAAAATGTTTTTACTCAGCGGAATGGTTAGGATATGATATGCACTGCCTGAGAGTAAAGAGGAGACAAATTCAGTAAAGAATTTCAAAATATGATTGGATAATTATCTGATGGGAAAGGAATTGCTGGAATTTAAGTGAAAAGCAGAGAATAGGTGAGTTCTTGCAGACAGCAGACACATACACTCACGCATCAGGTCATATGGCATCCTGTGCCATGCAAATGTTCTAAATGCTGTCATACAAACATCCGTGCAGAACAATCATTGTGTAGGAGGAACACTTTGAGGTGATTTAGCTGGAATATTGCAGGTGTATATGCGCAATGTTACAAGATGCAGTCTAAAACAGTGGTGGGGAAGGAGAGGAAAATGTTCAAACATTTCTTGAAGTTTCTGCATTTAAAAGAAAAATGATTTTTTTAAATTCATTTTAGGATGTGGGTATCCCTGGCTGGGCCAGCATTTATTGCTCACTCCTAACTTCCCTCTATTTCAGAGGGTATTTAAGAGTCAAACACATTGCTGTGAATTTGAGGTCACATATAGATCAGACCAGATAAGGATGGCAGATTTCCTTCTCTAAAGGGCATTAGTGAAACAGATGGGTTTTTATGACTATCAATAATGGTTTCACAGTCATTTATTTTTCATAGAATTCAAATTTATTATTTCTTTTATGAACATAGAACATAGAACACTACAGCACAAACAGGCCCTTCGGCCCACGAGTTGCACCAATCACATCTATATCTACCAATCCACAGACCTATCTATAACCCCCTATCCCATTCATTCCCATATACTCATCCAGAAATCTTTTAAAAGACCCCAGCGAGTTTGCATCTACCACCTCTGATGGCAGTCGGTTCCATTCACTCACCACCCTCTGAATGAAAAACTTACCCCTAACATCCCCTCTGTATTTGCTTCCCTGCACCTTAAATCTGTGTCCTCTCGTAGTGACCATTTCAGCTCGGGGAAATAGTCTTTGAGAATCCACCCTATCTATTCCTCTCAACATTTTATAAACCTCTATCAACTCTATAAACCTAATCGAAACATATAAGATGATTAGAGGTTTAGATAGGGTGGACAGTGATAGCCTTTTTCCTAGGATGGAAAAAGCTAGCACGAGGGGACACAGCTTTAAATTGAGGGGTGATAGTTATAGGACGGATATCAGAGGCAGGTTCTTTACCCAAAGGGTGGTTCGGGAGTGGAATGCCCGGCCTGCAGCAGTTGTAGATGCGCCAAGTTTGGTGGCGTTTAAGAGGTTAGTTGATAAGTATATGGAGGAGAAGGGAATGGTTTAGTTTGGAGGGGCATTGCTTTTTATATTGGTTGGCGCAACATCGAAGGCCGAAGGGCCTGTTCTGTGCTGTAATGTTCTATGTTCTATGTTCTATGTTCTATCAGGTCACCTCTCAACCTACATCTCTCCAGTGAGAAGAGTCCCAGCTCCCCCAACCTATCTTCATAAGGCCTGCCTCCCAATCCAGGCAGCATCCTTGTAAATCTCCTCTGCACTCTTTCAATAGCTCTACATCCTTCCTATAGTGAGGTGACCAGAACTGCACACAATACTCCAAGTAAATTTATGGAATTCAAATTTTATCATCTGCTATGGTGGATTATGAAGCCAGGTTTCTAGATATTGCGGTGGGTCTCTAGATTACTAGAGACCACTAGTAATCTAGATGGTGACCACTGCGCCACCATCTGCCACACGATTACTTTTGAAGGAACGTGCTTTAGATCACTTTCTGGAACAGAATTACCTAGTGTTCTTCCAGAATTACTGGTTTCACAATCTGACCAGTGAAAATCAATTAATTTTTGGCTTGCCCTTATAAATTTTCATAAGAATATTGCAGTCAATAGTGGCAAAGTTATCTTTAGACTTGCAACTCATTTCCACCACTTGGACTTCATGTTGGAAGCTTTTGCTCTCTTTTTCCCTTTAAGATCTGTTTAGTTGGCAATGAAACTCCTACTTGAAAGAAGGACATTTTGCAGCTATACGATTTTGTTTAGTATGGGAAGCTGCTGTCTAAAAAAAAAGCCCGAAAAATGATGCAACCTGCAAATTTTTCTACACTACTAACTTAGGCTAAGTAAGTCAGAGAGAACAGCACTGTTGCTGCTTGGGTTGAAATGCCACCTACTGCATTACCAATATTTTCCTGGCAACACATTAAGTAAACTTGGTGTTTTTTATATATATATATATATATACTTGGATAGCGACCCAAACATTTATTATACACAGAAGATATATATACTTTGCCAATGGGAGGCTTTCGGATGACATAAGTCTAGACAGCAAATCTGTGAAATGTTTCCAAATGATCAATACAGCTATTGTCTGTTTAGCAGTGTTTCAATCTCCATGAATGGTGTTGAAAATGCCGAGTTTTGTCTTGTCATTTAAAACAGATTCCACATGACAATTTCAAATGCATCTCTGTATTTGTTCCCAGGTCCATTTGCAGTGTTATGCTGAAATCACAGTAGTTATTAGGGACAAGGGATTTGTTCACATTCAGAAGCCATCTTCATAGTTTCATGAAACCATAGAATCTCTACAGTAGAGAAGGAAGGCATTCAGCCCATTAAGTCTGCACCGACCACCATCCCACCCACCCACTATCCCTGTAACCCCACATGTTTACCCTGCTAATCTCTTGACACTAAGGGGCAATTCAGCATGATCAGTCAACATAACCTGCACATCTTTGGACTGTGGAAAGAAACTGGAGCATTCGGAGGAAACCTACGCAGACTCTGGGAGAATGTGCAAAATGATCCTGGGGTGTGCAGCAGTACAATTCAAAGGATTTGATTAGGTATGACTGCGACTTGCCACTTCAGGCTTGGTGGTTATCTCATGTTATGACTTAATGGCTACCTCCTTATTATGGAGCATGTTGACATAGTTATATTGCCACTGGGCTTGAAAGCCAGGAACTCAGTCTAATGCTCTGAGAATGAGTGTTCAAATCCCACCACAGTAATTAGTGAAATTTAAATTAAACTAATAACCTATGGAATTAAAAGTTAGTCTTAGTACTGATGGCTATGAAACTATAATTGATTGTCATAAAAGTCCATTTGGTTCATTAATATCTTTTAGGGAAGGAAATCTGCCGTCCTTACCCAGTCTGGCCAACATGTGACTCCAGACCCACAGCAATATGGTTGACTCTTAACTGCACGTCTGAAATGGTCACTCAGATTAATTAGGAACAGGCAATGAATGTTGGCTTTGCCAGTGATACTTAAAGAAGTTTCAACTGAGTTCCAATATTTGACCTTTCTGATATGATACCATGGATGTACCAAATACAAATTTTAATTATTTAGAGGCAGTATGTGGTGTTTTGACCTAAAATGTTTGACAAATTTCCATCACTGTTTCCACTTACTGCTGTCAAATTTTAGCAAACCCATACCTACAGTGAGCAGTTTGGAATGTCTTGATGTGATTCTGTGGTATTAATTGTTCCGATAAAATAAACAAATTATCGAATTGTAATGTATGAACAACAATAGCAGCACTACCATGCCATACTGAGCATCTTTCCTCCTCCCTGTTTTCCTTTCTGGTTTGACCTCTACCTGCCAGCTTTTTCTATTGACGCATCAGTTTACATCAAGGCAATTGGCTACAAGAAATCCTAAATATAATTTTTCGCAGTGCATTCATATATAAGTTAGAGCCTTGAACCCGAAAGAATATGTCCCTGAATTGAATCTGTAAATGAACTCCTCCATTTTCCAATGGCCTTTTGAGTCACTCTATTGTGACCAAAAGAAAAGATTGTAGTCATAAATATATATTAGTTGCTCATAGCTGAAGGGACTGTTGCTTTGAGATATTGTCAGATGTATAAAATAATTGTACATGCAAGCAACCCTATTCAAAACCATATAAAATTGTAAAAATAAATGAGTGTTAGTGAGAGGTTAGGACTTGACATATTTTGAGGGCAACATTGAAGTGAGGGGGCGTCAATATTGGGGAAAGGGATTCTGTAATTTTTGGCAGTTATTTGATCTTTGATATTGCCATAACAGTTTGGGATGAGGATGATATAGAATTAATCATCCATTCTGCCCTTTACACTATACGTTAATCCCAATATCGGCAGAGTACTGCACCAGTGATGTTTTTCTACTTCCTGCAGCTGCTTTTGTGGCCTCTGAGGAATACATTTGTGCTGAGCTCCAGGTTGTATTCAGCTATAAACTCACAGGCATTACAAATAAATTTAAGACTGTTAAAACTGGTTTCATGTAGGGCCATCCCAGGCAAGGCAGAGAAGAAAACTTCTTCACTTCATTCCTGAATAAATTCAAAGTTGTGCAGTGTTACAACAGCACCAGTCACTTCCTGTTTGTGCCTTGTGGAATACCATACAAACTGAAATGTTGTTGAGACCAGTAGCGATAGTCAACCATCAACATCGTTCAACTGCCATGATACTCTTTGGATTGGCAAAGGAGAAGCAAAATCAAATTTGCAATTAATCAAAGGAAATCTCCAGATAATTCTTCTAAAGCTCCACAGGTCAAATCACAGGCTACAGTGGCCAATTCACATTCTAAGCAGCAGTAACTAATAATTTGCTCCCTTGCAGGTTTGAGAGGACATGGTGGACATTTGTTTTAGCCATCCACTGCCAGACCTTCTGATTGGATAAAATAAAGCACTATCGTGTCCTGCTGTCATCTGCTGAAACTGTGCACTATCCCAGGATAAGTGTAAACAGTATCCCCAGTTTGCTTTTCCTTGCTACAATCCATCTTCTTAGAAAAAATTAACTTTTGGTCTAACAACTCTTGAAAACTACTTTCCCAACTCCAACCTCCTTTTCCTCTCCAAAATGCTTGAACCTGTCACCTCCCTTCAATCAGGTTTCTGCCCTTGCCATAGAACCAAAGTGGATCACATCCGTGTCACAAATGACTCCTTATGTAACTATGATGAAGGTAAACTATACCTCCGTATCCTTCTTGACGCAATTGACTACAATGTCCTCCATTGTCAACCGGCTGGGTGGGACTGCTCTCAGCTGGTTCCATTCTTACTTATATAATCACAGCCGGAGCATCACTTGCAATTGTTTCTCTTCCTTCTCCCATAATTACCTCTGATGACCCCTAAGGATCCACGCTTGTCCTATCAATCCTATGCTCACTGACTACATTGATCCCCTGTCAGGCAGTGTTTTGATGTTAAAATTCTCATTCTTATTTTAAAATCCCCCCATAGCCTTGTCCCTCCCTCTCTCTGTCATTTCCACCAATCCCACAGCCCTCTAAGACATCAATGCTCATCTAATTCAAGCCTCTTGCTTCATTACTCCATCAATAGTGACCAGGCCTTAAGCTGTCAAGGCCCTAAGGTGTGGGATTCTCCTTTTCTTCATCTCATCTTTTTTTTTCCCTTTAAGATGGCCCTGAACATTGTCTCACATGGTTCAATGTCATATTTTTCATAAGATATGACAAATATCTTTTCATATATTAGTATATATGAAAAATAGGAAGGAATAGGAAGGGGAGGAGGCTGTTTGGCTTCTTGATCCTGCCTTGCAAATGAATAAGATTACTGCTGATCTGATTATGGTTAGCCCACTTTCTGGTCTACCCCCAGAACCCTCAACTCCCTTTTTATAGTCACCCTTAGCCAGCATTTATTTCCCATTACTAATTGCCCTTTAAAACGAGACAGCGGCTGCCTTCTTGAACTGCTGCAGTCCATATGAAACAGGTTCACCCACAGGGCTGTTAGGAAAGGAGTTCCAATATTTTAACCCAGTGAAGGGATGGTGTTATATTTCCAAATCAGAATGGTTGGAGGGGAACTTCCAAGTTGTGGTGTTACCCTGTGTATGGTGCCCACGTCCTTCTAGATTGTAGTGGTTGTGTATTTGGGTAGCATGGTGCCACAGTGGTTTCCATCGCTGCCACATACAGGAGTGTGGGGGACAACTTCAGTGTAATTGCCAGAATATTGTCAGGGCCCATAGCCTGTGCAGTATCAAGTGCCTTCAGCTGCTCCTTGTATCATGTGGAGTGAATTGAATTGGTTGAAGACTGATATTCATGATTGTCAGAGAACCTCTGGAGGAGGCCGAGGTGGATCATCCACTTGGCACTTCTGGCTTCAGCTTTACATTTTGCTGGGTATCCCCCACCAATGAAGATGGGGAAATTTGTGTAGCCTCCCCCTCCAGTGAGACTAGTAGACTTGTCCAACTCGGTCTTGAATGTTCAATGATCCAGTCCACTGTTTTCTTGGGATAGAAAATTTCAACATCTAAAGACCCTATGAGAGAAAAATCTCCTCTTTATCTCCATCTTTAATGGAAAACCCCTTATTTTGAATCAGTGCCTCCCTGTTCTACATTTCCTGATGTGAGGGAAACAACCTCTCAGCACCTATATTCTCAAGTACACAAGTTTAATATGTCTCTGTAAGATCACCTTTCATTCTTCTAAATTTCAGTGAGTAGAAGCCCAAGTTGCTCAACCTTTCCACATCAGACAACTCCATCATCCCAAGGATCAACCTCCAATGCAAGTATATTCCTCAAGTAAGGACACCAAACTGAACCCAGTATTTGAGGTCTAGTTTCACCAAATGCCCTGTATAGTTTTAACAGAACTTCCCTGTTTATATATTCCTTCTGCTTTCCCATAATGACCAGCATTCCATGTATCTTCCTAATTACTTTTGTACTGCATACCAGCTTTTTGTGAGCCACGTACAAAAACACTTAGATTCCTCTGTACTGTAGCATTCTGCAGTGTATCTTCATTTAAATATTCTGTTTTTCTATTCTTACAATGTTGCATTTTCCTCATTATATTCCATTTGCTGAATTTTTGTCCACTTGCCTACCTTGTCTACATCCTTTTACAGATTCTTTTGGCCCTATTTTACCATTTTGATTCTAAATGCTGGGTGGATTTGAAACTGGACGTGCTTAAGATCCAATGTGATGGTAAAATTGGAGTTCCTTGTGTCTTCCTTACTACTTGTTTTCACTGTGGTTTTCGTATTGTTGACAAATAACTTGTCTCCTTTATCCAAGTCATCAGTCCAAATTGTGAATTCTTGAGGCCACTGCACTGATCCCTGTGGCACCCCAGTAATTACTGCCTATCAACCTGAAAATGAACCATTAATCCTGACTGTTTCCTGGAAGTTAGCCAATCCATGCTAATATATATTATCTTCAACACATGATTTCTTATCTTGAATGGTATAGTACTTTATCTTATTTTGTTTTCAGATGCTGCTGTGGTGCCTAGGGATGTTTTGTTACAGTAAAAGTGTTATATAATTCTAAGCTGTTATTTATCTGGAAATATCCTCAAGAACCTGTTTATTTCCAATGTAAATTACACAATCATAATTTTCAATGGTTTATGCCAGGAGACAAAGACTTTGAAAATAAATACATCTTAGCAGCTAATTTGACTCTTTGTTTATGAATTTGTTGGGCAGGAGCTCCAGTCCTACCCTCTCCTCTTCAAATAACATATTTCCTCTCAGTTAAATAAGGGACTGAATATGTCAGATCTGGCTGGTTAAACAAGCAAGTGTGCACCATTGGACTGATTATCTTACAATTATATAATCCCTACAGTATGCAAGGAGACTGTTCAGCCCATTGAATCTGCACCAATGCTCCAAAAGAGCATCTTAACTTACCCCTTTAACCCCACACATTTCCCATGGCAAATCCACATATCTTTGGACAAAGCGAGGCAATTTTAGCATGGCCAATCCACCCAATCTGCACATGTGAGGAAACCCACTCAGACCCAGGGAGAACAGGCAAATATGACAGACACTTATCCAAGGCTGGAATTGAACCTGAGTTCCCTGGAGCTATGAAACAGCGGTACTAACTACTGCGCCACTGTGCCGACCTCTTGGTGCGTTATAGCTGATCCTAAAGTTGACTCTGGTATGCAAGTGGAAGATGAGATTTGTATCTTTTTGAAACGGTGAGATTTGTGCGGTGGGCTAAGATGTACATAATAATTTGAAAATAGGATTCTAAAGATGTTGCCTTACAGGGCTAATTGAGATGTAGCTAACTTGCAAATTTGAACTCGATATTAACAGTCTACATTTCACAGCGATTATTAAATTTGATGCAACATTGAGAAAATAAAACTATTATAATGGTTATAATAAATGTACAATTTAAAGAGAAGCAAAATCATTTGGCTAATGGTACTGAGCTAAATATATTGTGTTTTCCATAAGTTGTTTGGGAAAATATCCATGCAGTATACTTGTATATTTATTTAGGATGTTTTTAACCTTCCTGTGTGCTGTTTTTCATCCACGTGATCTGACAGCTCAGCTCTGTTGATTGTGAAAAGGGCTCATGGTTTACACAAGGCAGCTATTGAGCCTGATGTAAATTTAAGGAGGAGTTAGATTTTTAATTGGTAATGGGCTGAAGGGTTATGGGGAGAAGGCAGGAAAATGGGGATGGGGATCATATCGGCCATGATTGAATGGTGGAGCAGAATTGATGGACTGAATGGCCTAATTATGTTCATATATCTTATTCTGCTGCCAGGAGGAACCCACAGAACCGCCTCCCCCCCATCTCCCGCACCTGCACACACACCCAACAGAACTGTGCTATCTCAGCCTGCAGCAGTTCTAGAAAAAGAAATGATGCACTGTCACCTCTCACTGCAACTAGGGATGGGCAATAAGAAGGGGCTTAGTCAGTGATGCCCACATTTTGGGGAATGAATTTTGAGAAAGTAGTTGTGGCCTCAGGAAAATTAAAAAAAAGTAAACCTCGCCGTACTGGAACAAGGACGTGCAGTTGGTCCGATTAGCGTGTCGCCCAATCCCATTTATTTAAGCCCTGCTTACAGTCATGTGATTTGGTGGGAGCCATACTATAAAAGCAAAATCGTATCCCCAACTCTGTTTTATGTTTTGACTATTAAATTTAATGTACAGTGACTTTTATTATGCAAAATGGCTGGACCCCACACTTTAAACTGTTAGAATAAGTGTGACAGATATTGCATTTGGTTCTTTAAAACGAAACCCTCAACATTTGATTTATTACTGTCACATGTATTGGGACACAATGAAAAGTATTGTTTCTTGTGCACTGTACAGACAAAACATGCCTGTACATGTGACTACTCCCATAAAGTATATGGGAGAGAAGGAAAGGATAGGATGCAGAATATATCACACTCATAGCTGGTGTATAAAGAAAGATTTGTTTTGATTTATTATTGCCACATGTATTAGCATACAGGGAATAGTATTGTTTTCTACGCTATACAGACAAAACAAAGATCACAACGTATGGTAGGTCCATTCAAATATTGACTGCAATTCATTCCCAGCCTGTATAGCGCTGACTGGAGATTGTTTTTTCCTTATTTACTAGTAAGTAGATGTACATTAACACTGCAATGAAGTAACTGTGAAAACCTCTTAATCGCCACACTCCCGTCCCTGTTCGGGTACACTGAGGGAGAATTTAGCATGGCCAACCGTCGTGTCTTTTGGATTATGGAAGGAAACCGGAGCACCCGCAGGAAACTCATGCAGACATGGGGAGAACTCTGCGCAGACAGTGACCCAAGCCGGGAATCAAATCAAAGTCTCTGGTGCTGTGAGGCAGCAGTGCCAATCACTGTGGTTGAAATGGAGGGGGGAGGGGTGGGGGCAGGGGGGAGGAAAGAGGTGTGTGTGCGGATGCTGGAGGTGTGCTGTTGCCTCTTTAAGGGGTGTGTAGCCTGACGCTGTGCGGATAGACTGAAGCAGATGGCTTTAGGGCTGCGCCTCTGTGACAGAGCGGCGCTGGGAGCTGTCCATAAGCTGAGCCTCTCTCTGTACAGAACACACTGGTAATGAGAGAGCAAAATGCAAGAAAATTACCTTTAATGTAACAGAACATTACAACAAGAGAAAGGAAGCAGCTACATGAAATATCTATATGTATATATAAAGATACAGTAGTTTCATGATGAAGCTGCAGTTGGATTTTCTCCCAGTCCGGAAGCTGTTCGAGACATGAGGTTATTTTTCTTTTCTTTTTTAGTAAATATTTATGTGTCAGTTTCAAGACGCGAGGACAGTATGGCAAGTGAGTACCTGATATACCTGAGCTCTTTTAATGCAGAGGGAAGGACAGATAAGGGGAGAGAAATTCCTCAGCTTGGGCACGGTGCTCACAGATCACAGCAACACGTATTTTTCCTGAAATCGCCGGGGTGTGTTCTTCGCCTATGTTTTTATTTTTTATATATAATAATGCACAATTCTAACGCGCGCCGACACTTATCTGGGTGCAATGTGGATTAAAAAATACTTTAGAGATTTGTCAGCCAGCACGGTGTTATAATGTTAAGTAATGCGAAAGACGTTGAGCAGGGGGTGGGGGAGGTTGCTTAGCTGTCGGTTTCCTGTGCTGGTTGGTTTCACCTATTCTACTAAATGTGTCTTTCTTTTTAAAATTAAAAAAAAAAATCCCAAATATTCTGTTGGTGAATTGTGGTTTCTAAGCTCAGGCAGCACAGTGATGGTGCTGCAGGAGGATCTCTGCCTCTTGCAGACTGGGTTTGATGGTAGGGTGGGGCCAACAGCTACTGCCATTCACGTTTTCTTTGCTGAAATTGAAAATGCTTTTGACATCCTGTCATTGACATTATGTCTGCCCTCGTCGGAAATGCAGTATCTATATTTTTTTTGTGGTCACCCCTAACAGCCTGTGCTGTTCAGTCCACAGGGAGAGGGGAGGGGAGGGAAGGGTGGGGTGGGAGCAGAGTATGCCACCTCCTTGACCCAATGCCAGCTTGGCACATCTTTTCTCACAAAAAGTTATTCGTTTTTGTTGCTGTTATTAATTTGGGGGCGGCACAGTGACGCAGTGGTTAGCACTGCCGCCTCACTGCGCCAGGAGACCCCAGTTCGATTCCAGCCGTGGGTGACTGTCTGTGTGGAGTTTGCACGTTCTCCCCGTATCTGCTCAGATTTCCTCTGGATGCTCCGGTTTTCTTCTACAGTCCAAAGATGTGTGGATTGGCCAAGCTAAATTGCCCCTTAGGGTCAGAATGGTTAGCCAGATAAATACGTGAGATTACAGGTAGGGCCTGGGTGGAATTGTTGCTGGTGCAGACTCAATGGGCTGAATGGCCTCCTCCTGTACCATAGGGATTCTGTGATCCTTCGATTATTCTATGATTAGTCAATGATCTTTAGATTTATGGCTGAAAATGAGGGCCCTTGGTTGCTTAGATTGTCAATTAAAATTGAAAATGTTGCCCATGAAACTTTAAAATGTCAGGTTGGCAGGCTTACTGTGATGTCACATTCTTCAGATGTTGAGCATCACCAAATTGTTATTAATTTTCTAATCATGTTTATGTTTGTATCTGATTGAAGAGCTAATGTATATGTCTGGACTGGATTGAATTGTGCATTATTTTAGCCACAACAGATAAATATGCATTGCACATTGGGAAATGCAAAAAAAAACAGGCTAACAGACATCTTGTGCTATGCATTGACCCAAATTATATTTCAATGAGAAACATATTTTCAAAAAGAAGTATTGCTTTCTTTTAAATTAAAAGCAAGATCAGCACTCCAGAAGTATTCTGGTCAGTTTAAGATCCATTTAGATCATATGCTACTGTGCTATTATGTTACTCATCTTCAAATATCATACTTTTATTTTTATTCTGGTTTTCTGTGGTTTTGTTTTAAATCATGCTTCTTGCCAGGAGAGTCTTCCTGATACAATATTAGACTAAGAGGTAACCTGCTTATGGACAAATGACAGACCATTAAAGCTTTTTGGATGGGACTTAAGAACCACAGAGGTCAGAAGTATTGGCCTCGAAACCAACTATGTAACAAAAAAGCTCTGAAATCAGGGAAGTGCTTTCTGTAGTTGAAACACTCTTTCAGCAGAGTGAACCAATCTGCTAAGAATCTGACACTGTGACAGTTCACTGATTTGTTAATAACACTCAGACCACAGTTGGTTTGACTGGATAGTTGGGTTAGTGATATTAACAGTGACAGACATTGTTCAGTACTGCTCCAAACAAGAGGTGGAATTTGAGTTCAAATAATGGCCGTCTACTGATTGGAAGTCAATTTAATCACCTTCACTTTCTGGTAGAGGTACATGTGGTATATATGCGATCTGGAGCCATAATCCAAACGTATGAGGGGCATGGTAGGAGTAGTGAGAACAGACACAATATTTATTAACGTATATTTTACTCTGTAGTATCTAGGGAGTGGAAGCTTAGTGCAGTTCAAGTCTCAGTGAAATGAATGGAGGATCAATCTATACAACATTTCCTCTGCAGTAGCACAAATACTTAGGCAGTTGAATTGGGTCTCTGTGAAATATAAGAACATATCAGAAGATTGTAAGTATTTCAATTCAGTTAATTTTATTGCAGTACTTCAACCTAGAGGATAGTGTGCACTTTGCTTCTCTTTTTTTCATGTCAGTGGCTAATTTTGATTGGTGCTGGTTAAATCAAGGGTTCAAACTGCTAACATATGTAGATTAGAAATAGCAATGGATTTGATGATTCAAATGTATTCAAATAATGCATGCGCAGGAGACATTTAAGAAAATTATATTTACCTCAAATAATAAGGGAATAATTTGCTCTAATGAAATTATGTCGATTACATTATTGATTTTTTTTTTTGTTAATCATCCACATGATGTGGATTTCACTAGCATTCTAACTTTCGTTGCCCATCCCTAAGTTCCTTTGTGAATGTGGTGGTGAGCTGCCTTCTTGAACCACTGCAATGTATGTACACCCAGAGTGCTGTTAGAAAGGAAGTTTCAGGATTTTGACCCAATGACAAAGAATGAGCAACGATAGATTTCCAAGTCAGGATGGTGAGTGGCTAGGAGGGACTTCCAGGTGGTGTTGCCATGTATCAGTTGCCCTTGCCTTTATAGATTGTAGCAATCATGAGTTTGGAATGTGATATCCCATAAATGGTACACACTGCTGCTACTCTATGTACATTGGTGGTGAGAGAATGATTGTTTGTAGAAGGGATACCAATCAAGTGGGCTGCTTTGTCCTGGATGGTGTCAAACTTCTGGAATATTGTTGGAGATGTACTCATCCAGGCAAGGGGAGAGTATTCCATTACACTCTTGACTTGTGCGTTACAGATAGAACGTAGAACATTACAGCACAGAACAGGCCCTTCGGCCTTCGATGTTGCGCTGACCAATATAAAAAGCAATGACCCTCCAAACTAAACCATTCCCTTCTCTTCCATAAACTTATCAACTAACCTCTTAAACGCCACCAAACTTGGCGCATCTACAACTGCCGCAGGCAGGGCATTCCACTCCCTAACCACCCTCTGGGTAAAGAACCTACCTCTGATATCCGTCCTATAACTATCACCCTTAATTTAAAGCTGTGTCCCCTCGTGCTAGCTTTCTCCATCCTAGGAAAAGGCTATCACTGTCCACCCTATCTAAACCTCTAATCATCTTATATGTTTCGATTAGGTCCCCTCTTAGCCGCCTCCTTTCTAACAAAAACGACCTCAAATCCCTCAGCCTCTCCTCATAAGACCTGCCCTCCATACCAGGCAACATCCTGGTAAACCTCCTCTGTACCCTCTCCAATGCCTCCACATCTTTCTTATAATGTGGGGACCAGAACTGCACACAATACTCCAAGTGCGGCCGCACTAGAGTTTTGTACAGTTGCAACATGACGTTGCGGCTCCGAAATTCAATCCCCCTACCAATAAAAGCTAAGACTCCATATGCCCTCTTAACAACCTTCTCGACTTGACTGCCTACTTTCAGGGATCTATGCACATACTCACCAAGATCCCTCTGTTCATCAAGACTACTAAGAACCCTACCATTAGCCCTATACTCTACACATTTATTATTCCTGCCATAGTGCATTACCTCACACTTTTCCACATTAAACTCCATTTGCCACCTCTCGGCCCAGCTCTGCAACTTGTCCAAGTCCCTCTGCAAACTATAACACCCCTCTTCACTATCTACCACTCCACCGACTTTAGTGTCATCTGCAAATTTACTAATCCATCCTTCAATACCCTCATCCAGATCATTTATAAAAATTACAAACAGCAGGGGCCCCAAAACAGACCCCTGAGGTACACCACTTGTCACCGAACTCCACGATGAATATCTCCCATCAACCACCACCCTCTGTCTTCTATCTGCTAGCCAATTCCTAACCCAATTAGCTAAATCACCCTCTATCCCATACATCTGCATTTTCTGCAGAAGTCTTCCATGGGCCACCTTATCAAACGCCTTACTAAAGTAAAGATGATGGACAGGCTTTGGAGAGTCAGGAGGTAAGTTACAGGATTCCTATCCTCTGACCTGCTCTTGGAGCCACGGTATTTATGTGGTTAGTCCTGTTCACTTTCTGGTCAATAGTTGAGATTATTTGTGAAGATCCACTTTGTCAACCTTGCCCATCACCTATGGTGTGGTGATTCTCAGATTAAATCATCACCAGAGAGCTCTCCCCCTCAAAGGAGAGACCAGTCTGGGACTATGGCTAACCCCCAAGCTGTTGATAGTTGGGGGTTCAGTGATGGTAATGCTAATAAATGACAAGATTCTCCCTCATTGGAGATGGTCATTGCTTGGGATTTGTGTGACACAAGTGTTATTTGTTGCTTGTCATCCAGGTCTTGTTACATTTGGACATGGACTGTTTCAGCATCTGAGGAATCACAAATGATGCTGAACATTGTCCAATTACTCTTTGACCTTACGATTAAAGGAAGTTTATTGATGATACAGGTGAAGATGACTGAGCCTAGGAAAGCAAATTTGAGTTATTGATGAGTGTTGCAGTTTCGAACATAATAGTATTAAATTTCCTTAAAGACAGATTAACGGTTTTAATATATTTTATATCTATTACCGTATAATGAGCTTTCTTTGAAAAAGATATTTAATGGTAATGGAATAAGCCAAATCATTGTTGCCAAACGGCATATTGAGAGGGCACATCCAGTTGTGAAGATGACAGTAACTTTTTCATTTTATTCAAGATTTATATAGTCACCTTTGCATGTGGAAATACTTCACAAATCTCTTCGCTAACAATTACATTCTGTCTGTGTGTGCTGAGGATGAATAGTAATTGTAACAAGATTTATGGTGCAACTTCTTGCAAATTTATAACTATTTGCATTTAAACCTTGTACCATTAATTCAAATTAAATTCTTTGTCTGAAAACATAGTCTCAAAATTATAAGACGGGCATGAAGATTTTACTCATTAAAATATCATACTCAAAAATTAGAGTGTGCAAGATAAATTTTTATATCAGTGTTAAATGTTCTACCACAGGCTTTCTTGGGCCAGTAAGGTCACACAAAATATATTGCTGAGGTTCTGTCAACAGTGCAATCAATTGAGTAATTATTTGATAATGGGGTAAGTGCAAGTGGCAAAAAATTGACATTCTTAGAATTTTTGAAAAATATGTGGAATTGCCACTGAATGTTTGCATTGTGCGGGATACATGTTTGACCTTAGTTGCATTGTATTATGCAATGTACATTGGGAATTTTCACCAGGACATTAAAAATACATGTTGAAAGGGCTGTGGTAGCGCTATTTGCTTATGTAAGATGAAGACTGGCTGTGGGCAAACAGCATGCACATTCACTGAATAATCATAATCTTGCAGTGATTTTTTGTAGAATAAAAAAAATCTCAGACAAGTCAGGTTTTCTTTAACAAAGGTTGCTATTAGCAATGTGTTTTCTGCCTTTTTCTGAAGTGAGCATTAAATTAGAACACGGACCATAGGATATGGGAGTAGAATTCGGCCCATCAAGTGTTCTCTGCCAGTCAATCATTGGCTGATATGATTTTTAATCCCATTCTCCTTCTTTCTCTCCATAACTCTTGATCTCCTCGTTAATCAAGAACCTATCCATCTCCATCTTAAAGAGTCTCAATGACCTGGCCTCCACAGCCCTCTGTGGCAATGAGGCTCCATAAATTCACCACCCTCTGGCTGAAGAAATTCGTCCTTGTCTCAGTTTTAAAGGAGCATCCCTTTACTCCGAGGTTGTGCCCTTGAGTTCTAGCCTGTCCCAATAGTGGAAACATCCTCTTCAAGTCCGCTGTGTCTAGACCTCTCCGTATTCTATAAGTTTCAATTTAATCCCCCCTCATTCTTCTTAACTTCATGAGTATGGACCCAAATTGCACAACTGCTCCTCCTATGACAAACTCCTCATTCCTGGGATTATTCTTGCGAACCTCCTCTGGACCCCCTCAAAGGCCAGCACAGCCTTCCTTAGATATGGAGCCCGAATTGCTCACAGTATGGCAAATAAGGTCTGACCAGAGCCTTATACAAGCTCAGCAGTATATCCCTGCTCTTCTATTCCAGCTGTCTAGAAATGAATACTAACGTTGAATTTCCTAACTGCCAATTGAACTATATATTAACCTTAAGAGTGCCCTGAATCCAAACTCAAAAGTCCTTTTTGTGCTTCAGATTTCCAAAGGTTTTGCCCATTTAAAAAATCGTTTACGTCTCTGTTTTTCCTACCAAAGCACAGAATCTCACATTTTTCCACGTTGTATTCCACTTCTTTGCACATTTTCCTAACCTGTTCAAATCCTTCTGCAGCTTCCTCATTTTCTCAACGCTATGTGTCTCTCTACAGATCTTTGTATCATCCATAAATTTAGCAACCGTGCCCTCAGTTCCATCTTCCAGGCCCATTAATTCACTCTGCCCAAGAATTTTCTTTCCTCAGAGAGGGGTGCAGCTTAAAATGAAGGTTTATTTCCTTCCAAGGCAAACATCTAATCTGTTATGTGCAGGAATCATTTTTTCCACACTGTAGCATAAAGACAGGTTATTTAGCCACACATTCTTGTACCAGCTCTTAGCTTGAACCCAGGACAAATCTCCACTGTCTTGCTCTTTCTCTCAGCTTTGAATCTATTTCTACTTCACATGTTCACCAATTTTGTAATTTTTAACAAAGCAATAGTTTCTTTTTCAAGTAGGAATACATTCCACATTCCAATAGCCTGCTCTACATCAAGAAATTTCTCCTGCTTTCTCTCTTTCATGACAATTTTTAATGAAAGAGCCTTATCAGTGACTCCTCAACTAGCAGAAATAGCCTTTTCCGCATTCAGTTCATCAAAACTTTTAAACTTCACTCTCAAATTTTTTTATATTTATTAGTGTCATAAGTAGGTTTACATTAACTTTGCAATGAAGTTACTGTGAAAATCCCCTCGTTGCCACACTCTGGTGCCTCTTCGGGTATACTGAGAGAAAATTTAGCATGGCCAAAGCATGCCTTTTCAGATGTGGGAGGAAACTGCAGCACCTGGAGGGAACCTACGCAGACACAGAGAGAACATGCAGGTTACGCACAGATGGTGACCTAAACTGGGAATCGAAACTGGGTTTCTAGTGCTGTGAGGCAGCAGTGCTAACCACTGTGCCCCCACGTTGCCCCAAGTTATCCCAAGTCTCTCCTTGTAACTGCAATTTTCTACTAGCCTTTGCAACCTTATTTGTTTTCCGCTCAGAGTACTCTTTATTACAAGAAGCATTTTGTTATTGCAGCAAACAAAAGTTTATAAACAGATTTGTGGGGATGCTGTATATGCAGTGTGCCAGTGCAGAATTTGGTGGCAATCTGAACTTCAATATGTACGAGGTTCTGACACTGAACAGTAATTGCATAGCAAGCTTAAAACATTCTATTTTGTGAGATAGTCGCCGAAGGACAAGAGGAAACCAGCAACTTGAGAAAAGATAGCTCCTTAGAATAAATCTCTCATCCCCTATTCATCTTCTTGCTGCATCTGTTTTATCAGGGCCCAATTCTTTATCAATCCCCCGAGGGCCCTTTGCTGCAACCTAGACATTTGCACATTGAGCGGTCTCCATAATAAGGGCTCTTTATTTTTCACTGCAAGATGGTTCTATCAGTCCCTAGAGTTTTGAGGTGGTACACTTGACAATGGTTATTAGTGTGCAGCACTGTCTATGGATTCCTGAATTTGGCAAGTTGTATATTCATAGTGGTAATCAGCTTAGGGAAGAGCTCCCCCTGTCAATCTCCTGGTCTTTCATCCAGTAAAGGTTTGATTGCAAGTGTTCAATTTCACAGGATGCATGGAGAAATCTAGTGCCAATGTTTTGTGCAAATATAAAGGGCTCCAATACGTATTTAGAGTGCATGCAAGTTCAGCTGAATTTGTTTGTTTCCAGTTTCTATCTCTGCCAAGGCTACGGACTTCTAGGATTGAATCTGCTTAATTGCAGGTCCGAAACCATGTCTGCAACATTTTCTGATGAGATTGTGTCGAATTTGCAAAAAGCTTCTCTATAAGTCTTACCATTTTTTTTCTCCTTGCGTTTGCAGGCTTCTTGCTGTTTTATTTGGGGATTGATGAGGTTTGTGCTTAATTCCTCAATGGTGAAGTGTGCATGATTAATTTATAGATGTTTAAATAAACCTTTATTTGATATAGTATGTTTCAATTCCACTTTATTAAAGCTGCAATAGCCTAAATCTGCGACACAGGGTCAGACACATTTGGAAGAACTCCTTGGGCCATTTGGGTCAACAGGAACTAAATGTGGAAGACCTACACCTATTTCCAATAGATTCAATTATTGGAACGTTTGTGGGGGGGGAGGGGACGGACGGGGTTCTGTATAGCTGGGAAATGGCTATTCGAACTCAGTGCTTGATTTCAAACAGACCTCATTTTGGCTGGTCCAACGTCCTTAAGCTGCAATGTGAGAATCATGAATTGACAGATTAGTCATGAATGATCTTGAAGGGAAGATAAGGTTTGTATACCTGTTGTGATCTGAAGTTTGATAAATGCCCTCGTCTTTAAACTTTGAAAAAAATCTGGCTTCAGCTGTCAATTAGTGTTAAGAAAACCTTTTGCTAGACTGCTTTGATTGACAAGCACAGTTTAGAAAAAAATGTAAAATCTGGTAATACGGTTTAAATAGAGCTATTTGTTGACATTTCCCCAAAGGCAATTGGCATGAATCCTTGGCTTAGTTTCAAAAGCTGAACTTTTCTAAATAGGGGTTCTGAGTTCACCATTTCATTAATAGTTTAGAGAGGTTATTAAGGGAGTAGTTGTCTTTGAGGAGGTTCTGAATAGAAGTTTGTTTTTATAAGAGGTTAACTAGTTGAGATTTAAAAGCTTTGAATGGATTTTATGAATGGAGTTTTCTTTTACAATCAAGGAAGAATGTGAGCTTGATTAGATTGTTAGCAGTTTGTTTTGTTCATCTCTACATGCCTCCTGAGTTCTGTCTATGGTGGGATATTGGGTACTTGGTTTTTGAGATGGCATTGGAAGGTATGAGCAGTCATGGGGTGTTATGAGTTGCATTATGTTGGCGTGGAAGGTGTGAGGGACCGGGTGGCTGGGTGGGGAGCTAAGGGGTAAGCAACAACTGAGTCAAAGTCCCACAGAGCTGAAATGGACCTTTTAACTGGCCTGCCTCAGAACCTCCCTGCCCTCGTGGCAGTCTACACTCTGCTTCTGAGTTCAGCAAGTCAAGGTCTATTCTGTAGGTCCCTTCCACAACAAAGATTTCACTTTTTGGGGTACCTTATCTTGGTGGGTGTGGCAAGTTGGGAAATTTCCAAACTCAAGTCAAAAATCTAATCCGCGGTGTGTGAATACATCCAGAACTACTTGTGGCAGTAAATCTGTGCAGTTAATCTCAGTAATAGGATTGTACCACATAGGAAGATGAGAGTTAAACATAGATCCCTCGTTTTGTTTCTATATCTTTCAGTGGAAGAGCTGTGCAAATTTTACAGTAAAGTGCAATTGACTTGTCAAGGGAAAAAGGGAAAAGACACGGTTGATAAGCATGCAGGCTTTATTGTCTATATGTCACCACTCTGGGGAATCTAGCCTGAACACACAAGCCTGACTGTGTTTGATAATTGCATCACTGCACATATTCCCACTGACTAACTGTAGACAGGATGGCTTTTGCCTGTGCATTTTGTTTTAGGGTGGATGCTAATTGCCTATCAAAGTAGAATTCTAATAAATGTACAAAGGTTATATTTCTAAATAGTAATGCCGCAGTGGCTGTTGAATCTTTTGGGCACGAGAGTATTTCCTGACTTCTCCAGTTATTGAATTATTTTAAGTTTAGAAATAGCTAAGAGCCTTGCTGTTTCAGCTCACTAAATCAGAAAGGAAAAATTTTCCAAATAAGCGATTACTGACTTTCAGGGGCAGCACTAAAACCTTGGGGCTCAGAGTAAGGATGCCTAATGCAAAGTTATAGCTGATCTCTGATCATTTTCAGCTGCTCTTATGTTTAGTATGAACATGAGTTTTCATGACAGTACATGAACATGTTTGGCTCCAGATTAGGAAGGAGTATTTAGCATCCTTATCTGGTTACTATAGAAGTTCCAAACTGAGCCTTAGCACAAAATCTCCTCAAGCAAACACTGCTACTACCTCTCTTTTAATACTGAGTTGCAGCTCCTCCCTCTCCCATTCATTCTCCACCACCCCCCATCCTCTTCACCCATTCTCCATCCTCCCAGCCTCCCTCACCCATTCTGTACTCCCCAATCCTCCCACCCTTTCTCTGCGCCAATCCCCACCCATTCTCCGTGTCATCCTCCCACTCATTCTCCACCCCCATCTCCCCCACCCATTCTCCCCTCCCCCCCCTCACCCATTCTCCACCTCCCCCCCCCCTCACCCATTCTCCCACCTCCCCCCCCCTTTACCCATTCTCCCCTCCCCCCCCCTCAACCATTCTCCACCTCCCCCCCCCCTCACCCATTCTCCACCCCCCCCCCTCACCCATTCTCCACTCCCCCCCCTCACCATTCTCCCCTCCCCCCCCTCACCCCATTCTCCACCTCCCCCCCCCTCACCCATTCTCCACCTCCCCCCCCCCCCCACCCATTCTCCCCTCCCCCCCCTCACCCATTCTCCACCTCCCCCCCCCCCCTCACCCATTCTCCACCTCCCCCCCCTCACCCATTCTCCACCTCCCCCCCCCCTCACCCATTCTCCACCTCCCCCCCCACCCATTCTCCACCTCCCCCCCCTCACCCATTCTCCACCTCCATCCCCCCCCCCACCCATTCTCCACAGTCCCACCCTCATCTGCCACCTATTCTTCACCCCTCATTATGCTTACCCGTTCTCCACACCCCCACTCCCTCACCCATTCTGTCCTCCCTATCCCTCCACACAGTCTCCACCCCCAACACATTCTCCACAGCCCCGCCCCCCCCTGCCATCTGCCCCGTAACAATTTTCTACCTCTCCATCCATTTTCATCACCTCCACCCTTCCTGCCTCCCCCTGAGAACAGCATTGCAAATGGGAAAAATCCTGGCTAGCTGAGAATTACCTAACAAGACGAAAGCATGAAGTGTTTAATGAGAAACTTTTTAATTAATCCAAAATAAGCTGTGTGGAAAACCAGAGTAAAACAAAGCTTTCATTGTCAGTAATGTCTGTTCACTTAACTTGCAAGATCATTTGTGTGCTGCATTCTAAAAATTGAAATTGACAGTCTTTGCATTGTTAAAAACTGTTGCAATCTGTATAAACAACACTGACCGATTTTAGTAAGAGCGATATGAAAGTTTATTGATGTTATAAAGTGGGACATAATTGAGCTTTGCCCATAAATGCCTAGGGATGTTTCACAGGGACTACTATCTTCTTTCAACTGGCTCTAGAAGGTCAGTAACACAAGAGGATGCAATGCTGACCAAGATAGATATCTTAAATAATTTTAACCTGATATGCTTTACTTGCTATTTTGTCCCAGTATAGGCGGTGGATAATATTACTCACAATATTGTAGTGGAAGAATCACTCTGTTAGTTTTTATGTTCAAGCTGGTTTATTGTAAGACACTTCCTCACTGCTACTAACCTACAAGAAGCACTTTGCCGTAGTGTTCCATCTCTCTCTCTCTATATGCAATCAATGTCACGTTTAATTAGCAATTCTCTAAATATGTTAATTGACACACACTGTGATTACTAGTACTTTGACAGATAAATCTCTCATCTTTACTGTCAATGTCACATTTCAGCAATCTGCCTATTCATATTTGAAATAATGGGACCAAGAGCATGGGAGGAGATGGACAATCAGATATGTTTCAAGTGAAAAAGGGAGCATGATGAGGCTGTGTACTGTCCCCAGAATTATTCAGTTTGTGCACAGAAAAACTAGAGATATTTCCAGAGATAAAAATCGAAGACAAGAACGTAACAAACTTGCATTATGCTGACGACACAACGTTACTTGCAGCATTGAAGAAGGCTCTATCAAGTATTGTAGATTAAGTTAAATCTAGAGGTTTAGAATATGAATTGAGTCTGAATATCAAAAAGACAAAAATAATGGAATGCATCAGAATAACCTAGAATGAATGTTGAAATGGATGGTGTCATATTGGAACAAATAAGTAGGTTTGTCTATTTAAGAAAAATTACAACAGAAGGTGACAGATATGATGCAGAAGTTATAATAAAATTTAGACAGAGCAGAAGTAATTTTGTGAAGGTAAAGACAGTGTTAACAACATTGAAACTCAAGATTGTAGCAAGGAAATAAAACTCATAAAATGCTGTGTTCACTTTCTTGTATAACTGAGAAACTTAGAGAATAACAAAGATCTGTAGAAGATGGGTGCTAAGATGTATGTTGAGGATTACATGCAGAGTCCACAAGACAAATGAAAAGATACTTGAAATAGCAATGGTGAAAAGAAATCTTTCAAAAGTGACATCCAGAAAAGATGTTTTAATTTGGACCACTTGATCAGAGCTGAAAAGCTACAGTGATCTCATCTAGAGGACAAAGTGGAGGGGAGCAGAAAGAGGGGTTGATCTAGGTGTGTTTAGATGACAGAAGTCATAGAGTGGTCACAGATGAGGATAGGGCAAGACAGACGATCATGGCACGTGACAGCAGATCTCCCGACGGGAGGGTCTACAAACAACAACAGCAGTAGGTGTGCTTTGAGCAGTCCTCGCCCTACAAAAAGTCTTTGCTGTGAATGGTGCAAGTGGGCACGAGAAAAGCTGGAACCATAATACAAGTGAGCAAGTTGACAGGAGTACTAGGCATTCACTTGTGATATCAGATTTACAACAATCGTTATTGTATATTTTTTGGGGAGGGGTGAGGCAATACAATGGATGTCTATTAGAAATGAATATCCATTAAAAAGAAGGGGGGAGATAGTGGGGGCCAAGCATGCTCTGGTTTGTATGCAACTCTGCAACTGCACATGACCTGGGTTTGGATGCAGCAGTTTTCCTTGGACCTGTTCGCTATCTGCCATAGTTTCAGAGTGGGGTCAAGCCTCCATCATCAATGCCATTCCTCTGCTATGGGTCACTCTGACAAAATAACTAACAATCTATTTGAGGGAAGAGCAAATTTGTCATGAGGCTGTGGGAGTCTGCGTTCTGGTTGTCCCAATTTAATTGTCCAACATGATGAAGCCAGATATGGCTAGACTGTGAATTGGAGCCAAGGTACAGGGGTCTCCACTGCTATATTTGTCATCTTATGATGTGAAACTGTGAGCTTCATTTATATTGATTATTGTCAAATATTATTATTGCTCCTGTGGAGATATTTATGATTAACACACATCTGAGGACTAGGGAACATATTTACTCAAGTCACTGAATGATAAAGCATATTTCCTGACATGCAGTGCATATGAGACATAGGTACCAGTATTCACATAACAGGGAGTCCTATAAGGCTCGAGTTCTGCTAAGAACACCAGTGTGTTGCATCCCTTTAGGAAAGGAAAGCTGTAATCTCATCTGCCTGAGGGGAGTAGGGGGAAGGGGATGTGGGATTCTGCTGGGATATTGTTTGCACTGCAGGGTGGGGGAGGGGTGGAGGTGAGGGAGATTGGCACTGCCCAGGGAAGTGGGGGCAGGGTGCATGGGAGGCTGGAGATGAGGGCAGTCTGGGATGAGCTGGTTGGGGCTGACCTGGGATGGTCGGGGGCTCGCAATCGGGAGAGTTGGAGGGGGTAGCACTGCAGGGGGGTCCTGGGCTGGCAAGCGATCGGGATGCTGACAGTGGGGGGCCACTGCTCATGTGCAGAAGCCCATTGGTTTCAGCCTGCTGACTGGGAATAGCTGCCCCCCCCCCCTTCTCAAAATTTAACGATATTCACACTGCTGAACTCACATTGAAAATATCAGAATGAGTTACTCCAGGCTTCCCACAAATTCAACACTTAGAGTTTATTTGGGAAAATCCTGCCTGTTGCTTCTGGAATCTCTGTTATGGGATTATGACCAGAAGATAATATGTTAGAATTCTAGGAAGGTAGATATCACTTTGAACAATCACTGGGAGCTTGTATGATCTGAGATTATGTATTCTGCCACTATGGGTCACTCTGTATTGCAGCTGGATGCTGTTCCTCCACTTTGCATTGAAGGAGAGAATGAATAAACAAAGCAGAGTACTAGACTGGAGGTGCAGAAGGAACGGACTTCCTCTCCACCATTTCTTCAGTTATCTTCAATGCCAAAATCTACAGGGCTATCCTCTCCTCAGATAAAAAGGCCTTTTGCTCAAGGAATTCCCACCTCTAAACATCCAATTCACTGATGCTGTGGGTTATTATTAAGGGGTAGCCAACTGTACAGCACACATCCTACATTATAGAAGCCTTTTAGCATGTCATCTGCCCAGATTGTAGATCTTGTTGTTTGCTCTTTGTCACTTTTCATGGATGACCGGGCAAACAGGTTGTCTTGGGAATAATGATAGCCTGCATTAGGAATTGTCAGAAGGCTGAATGTTCTTGTTGTAAGCAGCTAGTAACCTTCGTAAAGTGTGACGAATATGCAAGAAATGTATAGGCCCCTGGAAGATTGTCAGAGTGAGGATTGTCACCTGGTGGCACAAATCCAGGTTGCTCTTTGCAGTCAATAAAGTACTTTAGAAGTATATACATGGTTGTAAAGTAAGAGACATATAAACAAATCTGTGCACGGCAAAGTTCCACAAACAGCAGTACAATAATGACCAAATCATTTGATTTTTGTTCAGCTAGTTGTGGTGGTTGAGGGTCCCTTGATTGCTACTGAATTGGAGTGTTAAATGCTCCATCTCTGGTGGCCGTGTCACCAGAGTCCAAATTGGAATTATCTCCTCGAACATCTACTATCTCTCTTGCCTTCTTTACAATTCTCCTCAAAATCAAAAGAGAAAATGTTGGAAAATCTCAGCAGGTCTGGCAGCATCTGTAAGGAGAGAAAAGATCTGATGCTTCGAGTTCTGATGACCCATTGTCAAAGCTAAAAGGCAAAGAAAGTGGGAGATATTTGTACTGCAAGAAGAGAGAATGAAAGATGAATCATGGCCGCAGAAACCAGGGGAAAACGCTGTTAATGGCAGCCCATTAACAGAGGATAAAGGATGTGAATGGCCAATTAGTAGAGAAGCTGAAATCAGAGAGTAAATTATAACAGATGAAGATGTGGGGGAAGGAAGGATGTGTGGGAGAGAGCTAAAATTGAGAAAAGGGGAAGCAAAGCAGGAGAAAAGATAAGAAAAGGGGGGATAAAATGGAAAGAAAGAATGGGGGGGGGAGGAAAGGAAAAATAAAGACAATAAAAAAATGAAAGGTAGACAACAGTTAAAAGTAAATAAATCTGGAGCAGATCTAATCATCTGAAGTTGTTGAATTTGATGTTGAGACTGAAAGACTGTAATGTAGTTAGCTGGCTGCTGTTCCTCCACTTTGCATTGAGCTTCACTGGAACATTGCAGCAGGCTAAGGATAGGTGTGAGCATGAGAGCTCCTTAAAACTTGCATTTTTGTCCAAGCTTTTGCTCGTTCGTACTAATATCTACTTATATGACTTGGTGTCAAAATCTGCTCAATAATATTTATGTGTTAAAGGTGCTCTTATCAGTACGTTCTTGTAGATAATACTGGCTGGGACCGTGGTATGACCTCCCTGGCTTTTCTAAGGTACTCTATCCAAGGTACTCTCACCAAGTATATAAAAAAAAAACCTGGCGCAGGAGTTCAAATCTCAGTAGTGTCTATATTCGAATTGATGGACCTTTTTGATTTGAAAGTCCGTCGCGTGTATTTCCAATTTGGCTCAATACTGACAACCACTTTGGTATGCAGTGTTGTAATTTTATATTTCAGTCCATGTTTTAAACAGCTCATTCTCTTTAATTCATCTGCAATAATTTTAAAAAACCCAATCTCTTGTTACTTACAACCTATTAACTTCTATTACATGCATAATGCTCAGCAACACAAGAATGTTTTATTCTCTCTTAACTTTGGAAAGCCTTTGTCAAAACAGAGGGCATTTATTTTCTAATCTGTGATGATTTGACGTGTTTAATATTTATACGGTTTTTTCCTAAAGCTCCATTTATTTATTAACGCAACTTTTTGAAGAAACTGCAAGATTCGCTGCAAGAATTGAACCTGCCCTCTTACATTAACGAAAAGCCAACTGGGGGAGAAAACAATCACACTGATGCTTTGAAATTATGGTGAGGGAATATTGCATCCAAAATGCATGATCATTGGCAATTTCCTTCAGTTATTTTTATGGAGCCACCAACCCAGTTAAAGTAAATGAATGGACCCAATGAAATAGAGGGCAAAGGAATTGTGCAGAAGTGTGTTACTGTGATAATACCTAGCTGCTGATTTTTAAAGCAAGGGGTATCTGGATGCAGTCAAATCTATTATTTTCACAATTTTGAGTCAGGCCAATTACAAACATTGTGGTATTTTGCTTTTCATTCCATATTTATTCAATGTTAGATATCTGCACTGAAAGCAAAAAGGGTGGTATTTTCCCGGCGGGTTAGGCTCTGACTGAAAACTGGCATGCATCTTATCTTCAGATTCCTTGGCGCTCAGTTTTAAGTTATTTATTGGTGTCACAAGTAGGCTTAGTTTAACACTGCAATGAAGTTACTGAGAAAATCCTGTAGTCGCCACTCTCTAGCACCTGTTTGAGTACGCTGCAGGAGAATTTAGTACGGCCACTGCACCTAACCAACACGTCTCTCGGGCTGTGGGAGGACACTGTAGCACTGGAAGGAAACCCACGCAGACGTGGGGAGAACGTGCAGACTCCGCACAGATTGTAACCCAAGCTGGGAATTGAACCCAAGTCCCTGGCGTTGTGAGGCTGCAGTGCTGACTATTGTACCACTGTGCTGCCCCCAGTTGGCAGTGCCAGGTTGGCAGTGTGGGGACAGTGCTAGGGTGCTAGCTGGCCATATTCCCTCACTTTCTTTCTTGGGGGATATACTTGTTTGTACATCCCCAGCATGGTCATATTTTTGAAAACCAGTAGAGATTCACTCAGGCCTGTCGCCACACCAGCTGCATGGGATGATACGGAAAGGGTGAAAATCTGCGTGGAGTTTGCACATTCTGTGTCTGTGTGGGTTTGCTTTGGTTTCCTCCCACAACCTGAAAGACGTGCAGGTTTAGTGATTTGATGATTTAACCATGCCAAATTCTACCTCAGTGTACCTAAACTGGAATGTGGCAACTAGGGAATTTTCACAATAACTTCAGTGCAATGTAAATGTAAGCCTGTTTGTGACTAATAAAATTTATGTTCAAAAGTCTGGTGGCAGCAGTGAAGAAGCTGTTCTTGAGTCAGTTGGTACATGACCTCAGACTTTTGTATTTTTTTCCTGGCAGAAGAAGGTGGAAGAGAGAATGTCCAAGGTCCTTAATTATGCTGGCTGTTTTGCTAAGACTGCGGGAAGTGTAGACAGAATCAATGAATGGAAGGCTGGTTTGTGTGTTGGACTGGGCTATGTTCACAACCCTTTTATAGTTTCTGTGGTCTTGTGCAGAGCAAGAACCATACCAAACTCTGATGAATGCTTTCTATGGCGCAACTGTAAAAATTGGGAGTCATAGCGAACATACCAAATTTCCTTAGACCCCTGAGAAAGTAAAGGCAGTTGTGGGCTTTCTTAACTATGGTGTCAGCCTGGGGAGACCAGAACGGGTTGTTGGTGATCTGGACTCCTCTAATTGCCGTACTGAGCTGACAAGTTCACTAGATGAGAAGTTCAGCAACACTACCAGGGAAAAATGAGACTTACGCTGACAATTAGACTGTTAACTATTGGATGCTGTTGTCAACTTGATTAAAATGTAGTTGGGAAAATACTGAAAGCATTTTTCTTTACTCCTGGAACTTGTATCGATGATAATATTGAAGATAATAAATTTTTTTATTGTGGAAAAATATGTTCCATTGACTGAAAACATTTTATGTGTGTAAGCTGTTTTTCAGAATTCAAGACTGATTAAAACCATTGATGATCTCAAAGGAAAAGAAATGATGACATATTCTAAAATTCATTTATCCATTCTTGGATAGTTTGTGAAATTGAAAATGACTTTTGCACTGTTATACAGAAGTGTCTTAACAGTTTTAAATGCTGTTAATGGAAAACAGCATTAATATAATAGGTTTTGTCTGAAATATTTATTTATTTTTGTTAGTGTCACAAGTAGACTTACATTAATTGCAATAAGAGACCATTCGATCCATCAAGTTTGCACAATCTCCTCAGGCTCTATCCCCATAACCCCACGCATTTATCTTAACTAGTCTCACTGACACCAAGAGGCAATTTAACACAGCCAATCCACCTAATCTGCACATCTTCAGAGTGTGGGAGGAAAGTGCAGTAGCTGGAGAAAACCCACACAGATATGGGAGCAATGAGACACGCCCAGCAATGAAGTCACTGCAAAAATCCCCTAGTCGCTACACTCCGGTGCCTGCTCGGATACACTGAGGGAGAATTTAGCATGGCCAATGCACCCAACCAGCATGTCTTTTGGACTGCGGGAGGAAACTGGAGAAAATCCATGCAGACATGTGGAGAATATGCAGACTCCACACAGTAACCCAAACCAGGAATCAAAACCCTGGACCCTGGCGTTGAGGCAACAGTGCTAACCACTACGCTGCCCCAAGTAAATCAGCTTATTGTTTTTAATATTCGTCAACACACACATTTGTTAGGGAGATGGCATTTGGGTGCATGCGATGATAGTCTTTGTTAAAATGTCTTGAAAGAGATGCTGTTTGGTTTAATAACTTCCAACTTCATAATGTGACGTTAATGCAATGTATATGTCAAAGCTTACTTAAAGCCATGTAGCAGTGAATCTTAAAACAAGACATTTTAACAAAAAGTTTGGTATTAATAGCAAGAAAAGTTACATACTAATGGGGATAGAAATTCCTGCCAGTGAACCCATTTAAAATAGAGAAATACCCCAATTAAAGTAGCAGAGGGGGAAGTTTGGTTTTAGAGTTATCATTCTGTGCCATTCTTGAAATAATGGTGCCATCGATAAAATATCCAAACCAAGAGTAATTGAAATATCCGCAGAATCTGTCCACTATTCAGTTCACACCTAAAAAAAACTCTTCCTGCAAGGTTTTCATCTCTTTGGGCTACATGTGCATCAACTGTAAGATGGAGCAATCAGCCAATTTAGGTCCCACTTCCTCTGCTGTAGAGTGTGGGGAGGTGGAGGAAGGAGGAAGTATGCTATGTGAAGCTCAGTCTCATTCAAAAAGTCATTAATAATGTCTTCCTCATCATTCTGTCCCAAACTTCCATTCCATAATCCCAGATAACCAAATGATGGAAATTTCTATCATTCATGCAACTTTATTGACACTGCTCAGATTTAACACTATCTGTCACTTTACTCATGAATCCTTATCATTTCACAGTCATTAATTCCAAACTTATTAACTTAAAATCCATACAGACTATTTTTCCATTACCCTTTATTTGTTAAAAATTAAAATTTATTTATCCCCTTAAAATTTGGATAACTTCCACTTTTATATAACCTGCTATTCAGGGGTGGCACAATGGTTAGTACTGCTGCCTCACAATGCCAGGGACCTGGGTTCGATTCCTAGCTTGGGTCACAGTCTGTGCGGAGTCTGCATGTTCTTCTCATGTCTGTGTGGCTTTCCTCCAGGTTCTCCCGTTTCCTCCCACGGTCAGAAAACTGTACTGTTAGGTGCATTGGCCATACTAAATTCTCCCTCAGTGTACTGAACAGGCATCAGAGTGTGGTGACTGGAGGATTTTTACAGTAACTCCGTGGCAATGTTAGTGTAAACCTATTTGTGACACTAATAACTAAACTTTATATTCAACAACTTTGTTTAGCATATAAGAAGCAATACTTTTCACAGTATGTTGGTACATGTGACAATAATAAATCAAATCAAACTTTAAACTTTAATTCTATGCATTCAATTTATTCAATCAATTACATATCAGAATCAGTGGTGCTTACAATTAAGTGTAAGTAATCACTTTAATTCAAAAGTTAACAGAAAAATCTGAATGCGTTATCTTTTTCTACAAAAGGCAAATGCTTAGCTCTAGACTAGCACTATATCTTGAACTTGGAGGATTTGTTTGTTATCTGTAATTCATAATCCATTGATTTAAAAACCAAAACAAAATCCAAATGACAAGATAGAGTACGGGAATGAGACAGAGAATCTGGTGTGGCAACAATAATCTGTCCCTTGATGTCAACAAAACGAAGGAGATAATCATTGACTTCAGGAAGCATAGTTGAGAACATGCCTCTGTCTACATCAATGTAGAAAGGGTCGAGGGCTTCAAGATTGTAGGTGTCCAGATTCCCCCCGTGCCAACATGATAGTTAAGAAAGCCCACCAATATTTCTACATTCTCAAAAGACTAATAAAATTTGGCATGTCAGCTATAACTCTCGCTAACGTTTTACAGATGCACCATAGAAAGCATTCTTTTTGGGCTGTGTTACAGTTTGGTGTGGCTCCTGCTATGCCCAAGACCACAAGCATCTACAAAAGGTCATAAATGTAGCCCAATCCATCTTGCAAACCAGCCTCCCAACCATTGACTCTGTCTACACTTCCTGCTCCTTCGGCAAAGCAGCCATCAAAATTAAGGACCCCCCCACATCCCAGACTTTTCCATCTTCCTCATTGAGAAAAGATACAAAAGCCTGAGGTCGTGTACCAAACAGCACAAAAACAAATTCTTCCCTGCTGTCATCAGACTTTTGATTGGATCAACCTCACATTAAGTTGATCTTTCTCTACACCCTAGCTATGAGAATAACGTAACATTCTGCACCCTGTCATTTCCTTCTTTATGAATGGCATGCTTTTCCTGTATAACCTGCAAGAAACGATACTTTTCACTGTGTGCTATTACATAGAGTCATAGACGTTTGTAGTATAGAAATAGGCCCTTTGGCTCAACTTGTCCATACCGCCCCTTTTTTCTAAGTTAGTTCCAATTGCCCGCATTTGGCCCATATCCCTCTATACCCGTCTTCCCCATGTAAGTGTCTAAATGCTTTTTAAAAGATAAAATTGCACCCGCCCCTACTATTGCTTCTGGTAGCTTGTTCCAGATACTCACCACCCTCTGTGTGAAAAAATTGCCCCTGTGGACCTTTTTGTATCTCTCCCCTGAAACCTGTGACAATAATAAATCAAATCAAATAAAAACACAAAAAGGTAAATTTAGCATAGCGCCAAATGAATTAGTTCAGTCTAGAAATTTTTGTCAATTTAAAATTTATGGATTTTTGGTGCCTTTTGATAAATCAACATCATTTCTTGATGATCAGATGATATTGCTAAGAATTCCCGGTTCAGACAGAAGCTAAATTAGATATTGAAGGCAAACACAGTTGACCGAGCAGAATTGAATTCCTTTATTGAACATGTTCTTACGATAGCTCAGGATCTATGTCACTTTGCAAAACTGATGGTCGGACATTCTTCAAAATTTTGAAAGGCCTTCCTTTCCGTTTGGAAGATCATTTTATAGAACTCGAGGGTGATTATCATAATTATCAGAATGTAACTGCAGAATGTTTGGCAGTGGCCACCAAAATAAACTTGCTTAGTAAGTTTGGGAAAAATGAATGTCGTCTGTCTAGGTTGAGGAACAATATGTTTCTTGAACAGGAGAGAAAAAAAAACAAAGGGTTGCCATGGTTTATATGCTGTATGTGATCTCGCATTGATTTTTTCCTACTTAACACTCTGGTGTTACCTTGAGCATGGGTGGAAGAGGGGTAAATATGTGCAGGCTATTCCTAGGGCCTGTCTGTTAGGCTCTGAATTCCTTCACAATGCATTGCAACTGTGAACGTTTATCTGAGAATCACACAAATGCCTGCTTTTTAGGATGATTTTGAAGTTTGCAAAGTGGATCATGAGGAAAGAAATGAATAATCTTTCAATTTAACATTATGCCTCACATTAGTGTACAAACTGTTCCTTTGATACATATAGCACTGGCTCAGTATTTGCCAGGTATCCATGCTAGTTTGCTCACCACTTTGCAGATGTATGGCAGGATTACTCCATTGGAAATTGAGATTGTGAGGCTGTGCTTCAGCATGGCAGCACAGTGGTTAGCACTGTTGCCTCATTGCACCAGGGACCTGGGTTAGATTCCCGGCTTGGGTCACTGTATGTGCGGAATCTGCATGTTCCCCACATGTTTCTTCCGGTGTTCCGGTTTCCTCCCACAGTCTGAAAGATGTGCTGGTTAGGTGCATTAGCCATGATAAATTCTCCCTCAGTGTACCTAAACAGGAGCTGGAATGTGGTGACAAGGCATTTTTCACAGTACCTTCAATACAGTGTAAGCCTATTTGTGACCCCAACAAAACTTAAACATAATTTATTTTCTCAGAAAAACATGATTATCATACATTTGAAGCTTCCAGTTATCAAGGTGTTTTCCTCATGCTGTAATAGGCTGTTTAAATGCTTTTTAAAAACATTTATTTTGAGTTTACAAGAATTGCCACTTGACATTTTACAGCTTCAATATGGAAAGCATAAAGTACACTAACGACACAACCTGCAAGTTCCTCTCCAAGCCACACCCTGGCTTAGAATTATACTGCTCTACCTTCAATGTCACTACGTTAGGACTTGACTCCCTTCCTAACAGTACTATGAGTGTACCTATACTACGTGGGCTGCAGAGGTTCAAAAAGACAGCTCACCATCACTTTCTGAAGGGCAAATAAGGATGAAGACCAAATAGTGGCCTTGCTGATGAAGCTCACATCTCATGAAAGAATAAAAAAAATTCAATATTACTACTGAGCAGCTTGGTGGCACAGTGGTTAGCACTGTTGCCTCACAGCGCCAGGGAACCAGGTCCGATTCCCAGCTTGAGTGGAGTTTGCACATTCTCTCCATGTCTGCGTGGGTTTCTTCCGGATGCTCCGGCTTCTTCCCACAATCCAGAGATGTGTGGATTCGGTGGATTGGCCATGCTAAATTGTCCCTTGGTGTCAGGGGGACTAGCTAGGGTAAGTGCACGGGGAGAGAGCCTGGCTGGAATTGTGGCCGGAGCAGACTTGATGGGCCGAATGGCCTCGTTCTGCGCATTATCTAAAATAATTTGCAAAATTTTAGAATGAAGCAAATATTTAGGCACATTGGTGCCAGGCAATGTTAGGTAGAACTTGTTGAGAAGGGGAAAATGTCATGCAATCTTTATTTGAACCTCTGAATTACTGTTGGCATTGGCTGTAATTCATGTCTTCTTTGGCAATCACAGAGCAGTGATACAGGAATGTGGAATAACGCATATTTCCATGTTGCTCACATGTTGCCAAATTGCTGTTCCGGGCAAATAGCTTCTGTGCAGCACAGAACTGAAAAGACATGTTATGCTATTTTAGCTTCTTATTGTTGGTATAATTGGTACTTAAGGGAAGAGTGCGCCACGCTGGAAGCTTAACATGCTACATCATGAGAGCGGAGAAGACTAAGAGGAGAATTAATAAAAGGATTTTGAAATCATACAGCAGAATAATATCTTTTGGTCCATTGTGCCTTTGAAAGAGATAACGAGTTCCACTCCCCTGCTTTCTCTTTATATCCATTTTTTTTTTCTTTCCAGAACATATGCACGCAATTCATTTTTGAAAGTTGCTCTCAAACCTGTTTTCGTTGCCGTTGTAGGTAGTGCATTTGACAACATAACTCTCTGCATAAAATATATCTTATTGTCATCTCACTGATTTATTCACTAATTCTGAAATCACAGAATCCCCACAGTGTGGAAGGAGGCCATTTGGTCCATCAAGTCTGCACCGCCGCTCTAACAGTATATTTTTTCCCCCTCCCTATCCCAGTATCTTTTCACAATTACCGTGGTTAATCCACACTAAGGGGCAATTTAATCTTCGTCCTTTGGTTATTGAGTCTGCTGCCAGTCAATATGGTTTCTCCTTATTCTATTAAAGCATGTCTTGATTTTGCACATTCTCCCTGTGTCTGTATAAGTTTCCTCCGGGTGCTCTGGTTTCCTATCACAGTCCAAAGATGTGCAGGTTAAGTTGATTGGCTGTGCTAAATTGCCCCTTAGTATCAGGGGGATTAGCAGGGTAAATACATGGCGTCACCGGGGTGGGGCGTGAGTGGGATTGTCGTTGGCCTCCGAGATTGTAGCGTGCAGAATCAGGTACAATATTCCAGCTATGGCTGAACCAGCACTTTGCCAAGGTACTGAATAATAGTTGCCTCGCGTTCAGATTATAGAAGCGTCAAGTTTATTTCAGATGCATCTTTTTTAATGACTTTATCAACTTAATGCGATTAAGCTCAGAAATGATAAATGAAAAGTCATCCCTGATTGTGCTTCAAGGATTTGAGGTCAGATTGCTTATAGCAGAGCATAATTTCATTTTCAAAGATAGTCAAGTTCTTTTCAGACCTCATCCTCTGCGATTATGTCCGTTTTAGTTGGCTTCTGTTAGGTTCAGAGCTCACGTGTCTATTTTTTACTCACAAGTTGCACTATTAAATTTGCCATCTTCGAACCATATTGCATGCCATTTCCTTGTTGAATAACGAGTGGCAATTTTTAATCAAATATATTGAAGCTCGGGGCCGTGACTTAAGTGTTTATGATTCAGTAATTTACATTTAAAAATGAGCATGTTTTATGTATTTTTAAATCACTCAAGAGCATCTTTGAGCCTGACATATGACACACTCATGAAGCATTTTGCTTTGGCATCATTACACATGTTTCAATTTCAATTGTACTGCACAAGATATTCAAGTTTCCATTCACGGTTTCAGCATCAAAAAAGACGTATCATCTATTCACTATTTTATTGTGTGCAATATTTGCTGAGGTACATATTCATTATAGAATTCCATTTTTCATAGTGTGCCTGTGCTAATGCACTCTTTGGCAACAAACCATTAAGCGAAAGGCTTTCTACTCATACTCACTGGTGTTAAGTCATTAGTGGTTGCTGCAGATTAGCAGAGTGGGGGTAGCATTTGCCAGCTAATTTCTGCGAAGATTGCTTGGGTTCACGCCCATACTGCAAATGTCATTCAACATATTGCCTTTCACTTGTGAAATTTAGTCCCAATTTAGCTTGGAAAACTATGGATGGGATTTTCCCGTCTCGCCTGCCGTGGGAATCAGCATGGGGATAGAAAATTCGACAGACCATGCAAAGGCCCATTGGTCTCGAGTGGGAATTTCTGGTCTTCATCACAGAACCATAGAATCCCTACGGTGCAGAAGGAGGCTGTTTGGCTCATGGGGTACGCACCGACAACAATCCACTTAAGCCCCCATCCCCATAACCTCACATATTTACCCCACTAATCCCTCTAACCTATGCATCCTGGGACAGTAAGAGGCGATTAGCATGGCCAATGCACTTAACCCGCACATCTTTGGAGTGTGGGAGGAAGTCAGATCACTTGGAGGAAACCCATGCAGACACGGGGAGAATGCGCATAATCCGCACAGGCAATATCCCCAGCTGGAAATTGAACCCAGGTCTCTGGAGATGTGAAGCAGCAGTGCTAGCCACAGTGCCACCCTATTTCTCCTCTCTCTCTGGATTGTATTGCATCTACGTAATATAAATTTCTGCTATTTAAATCTCATTCCCGCAAACCGCAACCCAGAACTGCTGATGATTTAGAGAAAATTGCTATTAAAATGGGAACCTCATTCCTGCCTTTGCAAACAACCAATCAGTGCACATGACAGATAAAACATCTGCGTTTTAGCAGATAGTTACCCTTTGTTGGGTGCTCTGGATTTCTCTGAAAGCAGGAGTGTCATTGGCCATGCATAGTCATTGCATCATGCCGTGTGTGGATACATCTACACACTTGCATTGATGTTTTGGGAAAAAACAAAATATGTGAAGATACCAGCGCTGGATTGGGGTGGGCACAGTAATAAGTCTCACAACACTAAGTAAAGTCCAACAGGTTTATTTGGAGTCACGAGCTTTCAGAGCATTGCTCCTTCATTGGGTGAGTGGAGGTTAGTTTACAAATACGATATATGTAGGCAAAGATACAATCATGAGATAATTCCAGATTGGAATGTGAAGAATATTTGGAATGCGAATCTTTGCATTCAAACTATTCTTCACATTCTAATCTGTAATAATTTTACAATTGTGTCTTTGCCTATATACCGTGTTTGTGAACTGACCTCCACTCAGTTGATGAAGGAGCATTGCTCTGAAAGCTTGTGATTCCAAATAAACATGTTGCACTTTAATCTGGCTTCAATCAGAATGGTATTGGATTGGGGGAATTCATCATTCTGGAGTGCTTCTGTAGAGATCACCAGGAAAACCTGCATGTATGTTCAGAGGATGGTTAAGAAAATTGAAATGTGCATCCTGAATTATCATATCTGCTTTACTGTTTTCCAACTGTTGTCTCCCTGTACTGTAGACATCAGCATTTGGCACAATCTTGAAATTTTTTTGGTGCAGTATAATTGTAAATTGAATCTACTGTTGCAATGTTTGCATTGAATAACATGATCCTCATTGAAGAACAAAGATCTGACGGGTTTAGTAAATAGAACATAGAACACTACAACACAAACAAGTTGTGCCGATCATATCCATACCTACTAGGCCATAGAACTATCTGTAACTCCCAATCTCATTTAATCGTATGTAATCATGCAGAAGTCTTTTAAAAGACCCCAGTGAGTTCGCCTTCACTACCACCAACGGCAGCGAATTCCTTTCACTCACCACTGACTGAAAAACTTACCCCTAACATCTCCTCTGTACTTGCTGCCCAGCACCTTAGACCTGTGTCCTCTCGTAGTGACCATTTCAGCCCTGGGAAATAGCCTCTGAGAATCCACCCTATCTATTCCTCTCTACATTTTATAAACCTCTATCAGGCCGCCTCTCAACCTTCGTCTCTCCAGGGAGAAGAGACCTAGCTCCCTCAACCTATCTTCATAAGGCATGCCTCCCAAACCAGGCAACATCTTTGTAAATCTCCTCTCAATAGCTTCCACATCCTTCTTGTAGTGAGGCGATACAGTGAGAAACGCTTGCAGAATACAGAGAGCATGAGGAAAATTCTTCCTAAACCTGTGCAGCCCATCAATGCCCCTCGCTTAGCCTCTTCAGCCCCCATTGAAGTGGCAGCTGATAGATCACCTACCAGTCAGTGTGGAAAAGTGCCCAGTTTGAAAATATAGCTCACAGATAAAGAATAGCCTGGGCAGCATAGGACAGGGACATGTACCAATCGACATTCCCATGTCCGTTTATCAAACTGTACAACTGTAGCTGAAAAGTTTCAGACATCAGCAACATCGTTCACCTAATACTTTATTTTTATTAATTTATGTGACAAATAAACTTACGTTCGCACTGCAATGTAGTTACTGTGAAAATCCCCTCGTTGTCACATTTGGTGCTTGTTCAAGTGCACTGAAGGAGAATTTAGCTCGGCCAATGCATCTAACCAATACCTCTTTCGGACTGTGGAAGAAAACTGGAGCATCTGGAGGAAACCCACGCAGACACGGGGGAAGCATGCACACTCTGCACAGGCAGAGGTACATTGTGTTTTGGAAGGGTCCTTGGAGCAGTATGTGGATGGCCCGACTAGAGAGGGGGCTATACTGGATTTGGTTCTGGGGAATGAGCCAGGCCAGGTGGTTGACGTCGAGGTAGGAGAGCAGGTGTCAAATGGTGATCACAACTCTGTCTGCTTTAGGATATTAATGGAAAAGGACGAGACTGGCCCAAAAGGGAGGGTATTTAACTGGGGGAGGGCTAGATACGGCCAGATTAGGCAAGATCTTAAAGATACTGACTGGGATAAGCTTTTCGAGGGCAGGTCGACGAGGTACATGTGGGAGTCTTTCAAGGGAAAACTAAATTCTCTGCAGGAAAGATACATGCCGGCAAGGAGGAAGGATGGGAAAGGTAGGATTAGAGAACCGTGGCTTACCAGGGATATTGAGGACTTGATCAGGAAGAAGCGAGATGCTTACATTAGATCTAGGCAACTGGGGACTGAGACAGCGCTGGAAGCTTATAGAGAGTGTAGACGGGATCTTAAAAGGGGTGTTAGAAAGGCAAAAAGGGGCCACGAAGCGGCTCTGGCAGGCAGGATTAAGGAAAATCCTAAGGCATTTTACTCCTATGTAAGGAGCAAAAGGATGGTTAGAGGCAAGATTGGACCTCTCAGGGACAGAGGAAGGGATCTATGCTTAGAGCATGAGGGAATGGGGGAGATCCTGAATGAATACTTTGCGTCGGTATTCACGCAGGAGACTGGCCAGATGTCTGTTGCTGATTTTGACAAAGTTGAGGATCCGTTGAGGGAAATA